>JAWNZC010000351.1:5090000-5690000 GCA_035771165.1 Paragorgia papillata | reverse complement strand
TTTGTTTTTAGAACGCCTGTGTTGTTTTATTTTCAAAAAATCTCTTATCGTTTTACGGCTGTTTGGTAAGAGTTGAAGTGAAGTTTTCTTTTGAGTCGTGCTTTCGTTGGCCAAGCTATCTGAAAATTTACAGGAACAAATGTCTCAACGTCCATTAAAGATGGAATATCTGGATTGGCTGAGAGCTGTTCTTCGTGATGAGTAATAAGGATGTTTGTTAATTTCGTTGAACATCCCAGAAGACACGAATCCCACTTCTTCTGTAAATCATCCGAGAGTTTTAATGCCGGCTCAACATGAAGTTGCAATTGCTTTGGAATGGTATTATGGTTTCGATGTTTTCGCAGGACGGCTTAAGACTTCGTTTATGGTTGGAGTTTCTGTTGCTGTCAGTACTAAAATTGACCCCCTGGATTTGCATATCAGGTGTGTTTGAAACTAGCTCTGGAGTGTTAATAGGAGAGGGTGTGGACCGACCGTCTGGATCTATTGAGAGCGTATAGTTTTCAACTGAAACCATATCGTTGAGGTGGACAGGTGAGACAGATGATTCCTGTGTACCATCTGCCTCATCTTCCGATCTTAACAAGTGCAGGATATCATTGATTGGATTTGAACTAGGAAAAAGTAAGAGGTGTTCCTCGGTGGCGGAAGTATTATATTGTTCCTCATCATCCTCTTCTGTACTATGATTTAATAGTTCATCAATTTCCCTAATTTCAAATTCATTGAGTGGTGACATGGAGTCCTCTGGGCCAATCTCAAAGGAAGACTCGAAACTCATTTTGAAAGTATCGGTAATTGTTTTGACCAGTTATTCTCGTCTTGAGTTATACATAGATTTCCACAAAGGAACCAATATCAAATGAAATCGAATGAAACTGAAAATCCTCAGCTCAGTCTTGCCTGGAAAAAGTCCAATTACAAACCATTAGTTTGTTGGTGAAGGGTTGGAATTTCCTAAATAATTGGGGTTTTGAGGACATGTTTATATTATGTAAAACGCAAAACATTGAGAGATATCATGGCTATAGACAGAAGACATTGGCATTGTGCAGGAGATCGCTGGTGATCATTTCACATTTCACTGGTGGGTATTCTTATCAATTTTTGTTTTAAAAGGGAAATCATAAATAATTATAATGTATAAAACAGTTAATCTGATCCCGGACGTACCATGTGCTTCCATCAAAACAGGTTGGATTTTGGTCCAATCCTGCGAGTACGATCTATTTTGGAAGAGAAAACCAAGGGTCGTTGAGACCCCGTGTTTTGGATTTTGTAAAATAAAGATTTTTCTAAAAAAATGTGTGTACATGTGTTATTGTATTAGTGGGGGGTGGGGGGAAGGGTTATTAGTAAAGATTAGTATTCTGATAAAATAAAAGATGGAGAGGGGAAGGGGAAATTTTTTGTTACAAGCTGAACTGAGTGGGGGGTTGTTGGTTCTGGCTGCTTGAAATATTTTGTTTTGGAGATATATTTTTTTAGTTGATATAATATCACGAAAAATCCGAGGTTACACCCTGCATACGACAACACGCCACCAACGAGATTTAAGGATTAAAGAAGGAAGAAACAGATGGAATAGGATGCGCAAAACCCGGGTGCTGAAGTAAAAAGAAGCCAAAAAACAGACATTTGCGGAAAAGAGCTGTCTGAATTTTGCCCAATAAAGCCATGAATCATCAGGTTCCAAGCATGACTGGGAGGCATGTTTCTAGCTCACTAGCAAGCCCTGGAACGACATGCCTGCTTTAGAAATAAAAGATTGCCAAGAGACGGTTGGTATACGAGATAAGTGGCCCGAGGGAAGCGAAAAATGTTTTGAACTTTTGTATTTTTTTTAAAAAAAAGGATATTCGTCAGCAAACCGGCAACCGAAGTTTTTTTTAGAAAATCAAAGAGAAATCCGTAAAAATCACGTAAAAATTTTCTAGAAACCAGTGAAATGCAGAGAAATACGCTATATAATCCCATAGGGTTAAACTGGTAATATAAAATACGTAAAAACACAAACTAACAAGAAAGTTATGAAACCATTTTTGTAGGTATGGCGACAGCACTAAGCAGCTAAAAATTATTTTTGAGGAAAAACTGCACAAAAAACTCAGGGTAAACGGCAAAATTACAGAGAAATAACAGTGACATTGATACGGCAAAATTAGAAATCAATTTAAGGTTAATTGGTATAAAAAATGTAAACAATTACTTACAAAGACTTTCCCGGCTTTGAAAATCCCGGCTTTCAAAATCCCGCCGCGTCAGAAAAGGGCCGGAAATAGACTTGCGTGTTGTTGTTATGACAACAACTTAGACCGAGCAAAGTACTGCGACCAAGCTGTGGCCATGTTGGAAATTCGAATGTCACAAAGCGAGTGAAAAAAACCGGTTAAAAATGTGTAATATATGAAATTTTGATGGAACAAACTTATTGGAAATACATTGGTAACCCGCATAGACTTGTTTTGCGAAGATAAATTGGGTAAACAAAGAAATAAACGAGGAGATTTTGGAATGAACTTTATTATTATGTATTTATAAAGATGGCCTGGATCCTGATGGTATTGACGTATAAAAACTGTCAATATAAAAGTAAGTTGTTCCCTTTTCTTTACAATGTATTTTACAACGTATAAAATACGTGGTTGAATGTTCTTTTTTTGGTTTTAAAATGGCAATCAAATGTTGCCAGAGTCCATCAAGTGATGGACTAATTGAAATGAACATGTTTAAATCCATACAGGTTGAAATAATTGTAGTGTTTCTTTATGATTTCTGAGGATATTTGGAGCGTACAAACCGCTCTCTTAGGTTTTTATGTCTTTGAAAAGCCACCACCGGAGGATTCGGGAAAATCTGGGGGAGGCATTGGTCATTCTCAATATATGACCAATGTTGTCTTAAGATGTGGTTCAGATGTTTGGAAAGGTTGTCGTCATATGGAATAACGAATGGAAGGATTGGTTGGAGGGTGATCCCTTTGGGTTCAAGAAGTTCCGCTTGGGTGTAAGAACGGGCCCTGTTCATAGCCAGAAGGATATCTGTATCGTGGTGACCCCGAGCTAACAGGACCGCCCTCAGGTTTTGTGCCCTCTGGATAAATCTCTGATCGTCCGTGATCACCCGACGATATCTCAACATTTGGCTACAAATTAGGCCACTCTTACATGAGTCCGGGTGGTAGGAATTATAATGTAGAAGGGGTAGACAGTCGGTTGGTTTAATAAACAAATCGGATTTGAGTGATCCATCATCATCGATATAGATGGTGGTATCTAAGAAATTGACTTCCCTGGCAGAATGTGTTTCCACAAATTTGATTGTATTGTGGAAGGAATTCAAAGAGAACATAAACTGTTCGAAGGAGGCCAAACCATGCATCCAAATGAGAAAAATATCATCCAGAAATCGAAACCAAACACTGGGTTTTCTATTATCTGGCAAAGATTCCAAAAAGGAATTCTCCAAGGTTCCCATGAAAATATTGGCATAGGACGGGGCCATTTTGGTTCCCATTGCCGTGCCGTGTTTTTGCAAATAGAGTTGATTGTCAAAAGTAAAGTAGTTTTCTTTTAGAATGAAATCAAAAAATTGTGTAATAACCGGAAGTAGAGGCCAATCATTTGAATAAAAATCTTTTAGTGATAAAATACATGAGTCAATTCCTTCTTGTATAGGAATGTTGGTGTAAAGTGACTTTACATCAATTGTGGCTAAAATAGTGTTTTCCGGGAGCGGAGTTGTTAAATTAAAAATTAAACGTAAAAAATGGTTTGTGTCTTTGATATAGGATGGAAAAGGTTTCACTGATTGGTTTCAAAAAATAATCAGCAAAAGCAGAAAGGTTGTCAGTGGGAGAGCCACAACCGGATATAATTGGACGTCCTGGTGTATTTGGTTTATGGATTTTGGGTAGCAAATAGAAAATCGGTATACGTGGATTTGGATCTGGAATGAGAAACTTAAAGGTTTTGTAGTCAATTAGTTTCTCCAACTGGATGGTTCGTAGGTACCGAGTGATATTGGAGGATAATTGGTTAAGTGTATCTCTGGAATTTGATTGAATTAGTTCGTAATTTTGAGGGTTGGACAGTTGTGTATGTGCCTCAGTCTCATAGTCAATAGATGACCAGATCACTATGGCACCACCCTTATCCGCTGGTTTAATGATGTAGTTTTTGCTCTGAACATAGTTTGAAAGAAAATTGGATTCAATTGTAGAAAGATTGCTAGTCTGAGTTGTTTCAGCATTATCGAACCTTGTTTTCAAGGTGGATAGAACGGAGGAAATATAAGCCAAAAGGTTAGAATTTTCCGGTATGGGTGGATCCCAAGAGCTTTGAATTTTGAAAGGAAATTGGTTGTCGGAATTATAACCGAAAAAATGGAATTTTGTGTACATGGTCCGGCGAAAACGTAAAAAGGAACTATAAATGGTTTGCCAATCAACCGGTTTAGGAGTAGGAATAAATTTGAAACCCTTGGAGAGGATTGAGGTTAGTGGTTTTGAGAGAGTATAATTAGTTAAATTGACAATCAATTTTTGATTAACAGTTTTATTCAATTTCTCTCTTAACATGGTTTTATCTCTATTTTTGTTTTTAGAACGCCTGTGTTGTTTTATTTTCAAAAAATCTCTTATCGTTTTACGGCTGTTTGGTAAGAGTTGAAGTGAAGTTTTCTTTTGAGTCGTGCTTTCGTTGGCCAAGCTATCTGAAAATTTACAGGAACAAATGTCTCAACGTCCATTAAAGATGGAATATCTGGATTGGCTGAGAGCTGTTCTTCGTGATGAGTAATAAGGATGTTTGTTAATTTCGTTGAACATCCCAGAAGACACGAATCCCACTTCTTCTGTAAATCATCCGAGAGTTTTAATGCCGGCTCAACATGAAGTTGCAATTGCTTTGGAATGGTATTATGGTTTCGATGTTTTCGCAGACGCTTAAGACTTCGTTTATGGTTGGAGTTTCTGTTGCTGTCAGTACTAAAATTGACCCCCTGGATTTGCATATCAGGTGTGTTTGAAACTAGCTCTGGAGTGTTAATAGGAGAGGGTGTGGACCGACCGTCTGGATCTATTGAGAGCGTATAGTTTTCAACTGAAACCATATCGTTGAGGTGGACAGGTGAGACAGATGATTCCTGTGTACCATCTGCCTCATCTTCCGATCTTAACAAGTGCAGGATATCATTGATTGGATTTGAACTAGGAAAAAGTAAGAGGTGTTCCTCGGTGGCGGAAGTATTATATTGTTCCTCATCATCCTCTTCTGTACTATGATTTAATAGTTCATCAATTTCCCTAATTTCAAATTCATTGAGTGGTGACATGGAGTCCTCTGGGCCAATCTCAAAGGAAGACTCGAAACTCATTTTGAAAGTATCGGTAATTGTTTTGACCAGTTATTCTCGTCTTGAGTTATACATAGATTTCCACAAAGGAACCAATATCAAATGAAATCGAATGAAACTGAAAATCCTCAGCTCAGTCTTGCCTGGAAAAAGTCCAATTACAAACCATTAGTTTGTTGGTGAAGGGTTGGAATTTCCTAAATAATTGGGGTTTTGAGGACATGTTTATATTATGTAAAACGCAAAACATTGAGAGATATCATGGCTATAGACAGAAGACATTGGCATTGTGCAGGAGATCGCTGGTGATCATTTCACATTTCACTGGTGGGTATTCTTATCAATTTTTGTTTTAAAAGGGAAATCATAAATAATTATAATGTATAAAACAGTTAATCTGATCCCGGACGTACCATGTGCTTCCATCAAAACAGGTTGGATTTTGGTCCAATCCTGCGAGTACGATCTATTTTGGAAGAGAAAACCAAGGGTCGTTGAGACCCCGTGTTTTGGATTTTGTAAAATAAAGATTTTTCTAAAAAAATGTGTGTACATGTGTTATTGTATTAGTGGGGGGTGGGGGGAAGGGTTATTAGTAAAGATTAGTATTCTGATAAAATAAAAGATGGAGAGGGGAAGGGGAAATTTTTTGTTACAAGCTGAACTGAGTGGGGGGTTGTTGGTTCTGGCTGCTTGAAATATTTTGTTTTGGAGATATATTTTTTTAGTTGATATAATATCACGAAAAATCCGAGGTTACACCCTGCATACGACAACACGCCACCAACGAGATTTAAGGATTAAAGAAGGAAGAAACAGATGGAATAGGATGCGCAAAACCCGGGTGCTGAAGTAAAAAGAAGCCAAAAAACAGACATTTGCGGAAAAGAGCTGTCTGAATTTTGCCCAATAAAGCCATGAATCATCAGGTTCCAAGCATGACTGGGAGGCATGTTTCTAGCTCACTAGCAAGCCCTGGAACGACATGCCTGCTTTAGAAATAAAAGATTGCCAAGAGACGGTTGGTATACGAGATAAGTGGCCCGAGGGAAGCGAAAAATGTTTTGAACTTTTGTATTTTTTTTAAAAAAAAGGATATTCGTCAGCAAACCGGCAACCGAAGTTTTTTTTAGAAAATCAAAGAGAAATCCGTAAAAATCACGTAAAAATTTTCTAGAAACCAGTGAAATGCAGAGAAATACGCTATATAATCCCATAGGGTTAAACTGGTAATATAAAATACGTAAAAACACAAACTAACAAGAAAGTTATGAAACCATTTTTGTAGGTATGGCGACAGCACTAAGCAGCTAAAAATTATTTTTGAGGAAAAACTGCACAAAAAACTCAGGGTAAACGGCAAAATTACAGAGAAATAACAGTGACATTGATACGGCAAAATTAGAAATCAATTTAAGGTTAATTGGTATAAAAAATGTAAACAATTACTTACAAAGACTTTCCCGGCTTTGAAAATCCCGGCTTTCAAAATCCCGCCGCGTCAGAAAAGGGCCGGAAATAGACTTGCGTGTTGTTGTTATGACAACAACTTAGACCGAGCAAAGTACTGCGACCAAGCTGTGGCCATGTTGGAAATTCGAATGTCACAAAGCGAGTGAAAAAACCGGTTAAAAATGTGTAATATATGAAATTTTGATGGAACAAACTTATTGGAAATACATTGGTAACCCGCATAGACTTGTTTTGCGAAGATAAATTGGGTAAACAAAGAAATAAACGAGGAGATTTTGGAATGAACTTTATTATTATGTATTTATAAAGATGGCCTGGATCCTGATGGTATTGACGTATAAAAACTGTCAATATAAAAGTAAGTTGTTCCCTTTTCTTTACAATGTATTTTACAACGTATAAAATACGTGGTTGAATGTTCTTTTTTTTGGTTTTAAAATGGCAATCAAATGTTGCCAGAGTCCATCAAGTGATGGACTAATTGAAATGAACATGTTTAAATCCATACAGGTTGAAATAATTGTAGTGTTTCTTTATGATTTCTGAGGATATTTGGAGCGTACAAACCGCTCTCTTAGGTTTTTATGTCTTTGAAAAGCCACCACCGGAGGATTCGGGAAAATCTGGGGGAGGCATTGGTCATTCTCAATATATGACCAATGTTGTCTTAAGATGTGGTTCAGATGTTTGGAAAGGTTGTCGTCATATGGAATAACGAATGGAAGGATTGGTTGGAGGGTGATCCCTTTGGGTTCAAGAAGTTCCGCTTGGGTGTAAGAACGGGCCTGTTCATAGCCAGAAGGATATCTGTATCGTGGTGACCCCGAGCTAACAGGACCGCCCTCAGGTTTTGTGCCCTCTGGATAAATCTCTGATCGTCCGTGATCACCCGACGATATCTCAACATTTGGCTACAAATTAGGCCACTCTTACATGAGTCCGGGTGGTAGGAATTATAATGTAGAAGGGGTAGACAGTCGGTTGGTTTAATAAACAAATCGGATTTGAGTGATCCATCATCATCGATATAGATGGTGGTATCTAAGAAATTGACTTCCCTGGCAGAATGTGTTTCCACAAATTTGATTGTATTGTGGAAGGAATTCAAAGAGAACATAAACTGTTCGAAGGAGGCCAAACCATGCATCCAAATGAGAAAAATATCATCCAGAAATCGAAACCAAACACTGGGTTTTCTATTATCTGGCAAAGATTCCAAAAAGGAATTCTCCAAGGTTCCCATGAAAATATTGGCATAGGACGGGGCCATTTTGGTTCCCATTGCCGTGCCGTGTTTTTGCAAATAGAGTTGATTGTCAAAAGTAAAGTAGTTTTCTTTTAGAATGAAATCAAAAAATTGTGTAATAACCGGAAGTAGAGGCCAATCATTTGAATAAAAATCTTTTAGTGATAAAATACATGAGTCAATTCCTTCTTGTATAGGAATGTTGGTGTAAAGTGACTTTACATCAATTGTGGCTAAAATAGTGTTTTCCGGGAGCGGAGTTGTTAAATTAAAAATTAAACGTAAAAAATGGTTTGTGTCTTTGATATAGGATGGAAAGGTTTCACTGATTGGTTTCAAAAAATAATCAGCAAAAGCAGAAAGGTTGTCAGTGGGAGAGCCACAACCGGATATAATTGGACGTCCTGGTGTATTTGGTTTATGGATTTTGGGTAGCAAATAGAAAATCGGTATACGTGGATTTGGATCTGGAATGAGAAACTTAAAGGTTTTGTAGTCAATTAGTTTCTCCAACTGGATGGTTCGTAGGTACCGAGTGATATTGGAGGATAATTGGTTAAGTGTATCTCTGGAATTTGATTGAATTAGTTCGTAATTTTGAGGGTTGGACAGTTGTGTATGTGCCTCAGTCTCATAGTCAATAGATGACCAGATCACTATGGCACCACCCTTATCCGCTGGTTTAATGATGTAGTTTTTGCTCTGAACATAGTTTGAAAGAAAATTGGATTCAATTGTAGAAAGATTGCTAGTCTGAGTTGTTTCAGCATTATCGAACCTTGTTTTCAAGGTGGATAGAACGGAGGAAATATAAGCCAAAAGGTTAGAATTTTCCGGTATGGGTGGATCCCAAGAGCTTTGAATTTTGAAAGGAAATTGGTTGTCGGAATTATAACCGAAAAAATGGAATTTTGTGTACATGGTCCGGCGAAAACGTAAAAAGGAACTATAAATGGTTTGCCAATCAACCGGTTTAGGAGTAGGAATAAATTTGAAACCCTTGGAGAGGATTGAGGTTAGTGGTTTTGAGAGAGTATAATTAGTTAAATTGACAATCAATTTTTGATTAACAGTTTTATTCAATTTCTCTCTTAACATGGTTTTATCTCTATTTTTGTTTTTAGAACGCCTGTGTTGTTTTATTTTCAAAAAATCTCTTATCGTTTTACGGCTGTTTGGTAAGAGTTGAAGTGAAGTTTTCTTTTGAGTCGTGCTTTCGTTGGCCAAGCTATCTGAAAATTTACAGGAACAAATGTCTCAACGTCCATTAAAGATGGAATATCTGGATTGGCTGAGAGCTGTTCTTCGTGATGAGTAATAAGGATGTTTGTTAATTTCGTTGAACATCCCAGAAGACACGAATCCCACTTCTTCTGTAAATCATCCGAGAGTTTTAATGCCGGCTCAACATGAAGTTGCAATTGCTTTGGAATGGTATTATGGTTTCGATGTTTTCGCAGACGCTTAAGACTTCGTTTATGGTTGGAGTTTCTGTTGCTGTCAGTACTAAAATTGACCCCCTGGATTTGCATATCAGGTGTGTTTGAAACTAGCTCTGGAGTGTTAATAGGAGAGGGTGTGGACCGACCGTCTGGATCTATTGAGAGCGTATAGTTTTCAACTGAAACCATATCGTTGAGGTGGACAGGTGAGACAGATGATTCCTGTGTACCATCTGCCTCATCTTCCGATCTTAACAAGTGCAGGATATCATTGATTGGATTTGAACTAGGAAAAAGTAAGAGGTGTTCCTCGGTGGCGGAAGTATTATATTGTTCCTCATCATCCTCTTCTGTACTATGATTTAATAGTTCATCAATTTCCCTAATTTCAAATTCATTGAGTGGTGACATGGAGTCCTCTGGGCCAATCTCAAAGGAAGACTCGAAACTCATTTTGAAAGTATCGGTAATTGTTTTGACCAGTTATTCTCGTCTTGAGTTATACATAGATTTCCACAAAGGAACCAATATCAAATGAAATCGAATGAAACTGAAAATCCTCAGCTCAGTCTTGCCTGGAAAAAGTCCAATTACAAACCATTAGTTTGTTGGTGAAGGGTTGGAATTTCCTAAATAATTGGGGTTTTGAGGGACATGTTTATATTATGTAAAACGCAAAACATTGAGAGATATCATGGCTATAGACAGAAGACATTGGCATTGTGCAGGAGATCGCTGGTGATCATTTCACATTTCACTGGTGGGTATTCTTATCAATTTTTGTTTTAAAAGGGAAATCATAAATAATTATAATGTATAAAACAGTTAATCTGATCCCGGACGTACCATGTGCTTCCATCAAAACAGGTTGGATTTTGGTCCAATCCTGCGAGTACGATCTATTTTGGAAGAGAAAACCAAGGGTCGTTGAGACCCCGTGTTTTGGATTTTGTAAAATAAAGATTTTTCTAAAAAAAATGTGTGTACATGTGTTATTGTATTAGTGGGGGGTGGGGGGAAGGGTTATTAGTAAAGATTAGTATTCTGATAAAATAAAAGATGGAGAGGGGAAGGGGAAATTTTTTGTTACAAGCTGAACTGAGTGGGGGGTTGTTGGTTCTGGCTGCTTGAAATATTTTGTTTTGGAGATATATTTTTTTAGTTGATATAATATCACGAAAAATCCGAGGTTACACCCTGCATACGACAACACGCCACCAACGAGATTTAAGGATTAAAGAAGGAAGAAACAGATGGAATAGGATGCGCAAAACCCGGGTGCTGAAGTAAAAAGAAGCCAAAAAACAGACATTTGCGGAAAAGAGCTGTCTGAATTTTGCCCAATAAAGCCATGAATCATCAGGTTCCAAGCATGACTGGGAGGCATGTTTCTAGCTCACTAGCAAGCCCTGGAACGACATGCCTGCTTTAGAAATAAAAGATTGCCAAGAGACGGTTGGTATACGAGATAAGTGGCCCGAGGGAAGCGAAAAATGTTTTGAACTTTTGTATTTTTTTTAAAAAAAAGGATATTCGTCAGCAAACCGGCAACCGAAGTTTTTTTTTAGAAAATCAAAGAGAAATCCGTAAAAATCACGTAAAAATTTTCTAGAAACCAGTGAAATGCAGAGAAATACGCTATATAATCCCATAGGGTTAAACTGGTAATATAAAATACGTAAAAACACAAACTAACAAGAAAGTTATGAAACCATTTTTGTAGGTATGGCGACAGCACTAAGCAGCTAAAAATTATTTTTGAGGAAAAACTGCACAAAAAACTCAGGGTAAACGGCAAAATTACAGAGAAATAACAGTGACATTGATACGGCAAAATTAGAAATCAATTTAAGGTTAATTGGTATAAAAAATGTAAACAATTACTTACAAAGACTTTCCCGGCTTTGAAAATCCCGGCTTTCAAAATCCCGCCGCGTCAGAAAAGGGCCGGAAATAGACTTGCGTGTTGTTGTTATGACAACAACTTAGACCGAGCAAAGTACTGCGACCAAGCTGTGGCCATGTTGGAAATTCGAATGTCACAAAGCGAGTGAAAAAAACCGGTTAAAATGTGTAATATATGAAATTTTGATGGAACAAACTTATTGGAAATACATTGGTAACCCGCATAGACTTGTTTTGCGAAGATAAATTGGGTAAACAAAGAAATAAACGAGGAGATTTTGGAATGAACTTTATTATTATGTATTTATAAAGATGGCCTGGATCCTGATGGTATTGACGTATAAAAACTGTCAATATAAAAGTAAGTTGTTCCCTTTTCTTTACAATGTATTTTACAACGTATAAAATACGTGGTTGAATGTTCTTTTTTTTGGTTTTAAAATGGCAATCAAATGTTGCCAGAGTCCATCAAGTGATGGACTAATTGAAATGAACATGTTTAAATCCATACAGGTTGAAATAATTGTAGTGTTTCTTTATGATTTCTGAGGATATTTGGAGCGTACAAACCGCTCTCTTAGGTTTTTATGTCTTTGAAAAGCCACCACCGGAGGATTCGGGAAAATCTGGGGGAGGCATTGGTCATTCTCAATATATGACCAATGTTGTCTTAAGATGTGGTTCAGATGTTTGGAAAGGTTGTCGTCATATGGAATAACGAATGGAAGGATTGGTTGGAGGGTGATCCCTTTGGGTTCAAGAAGTTCCGCTTGGGTGTAAGAACGGGCCCTGTTCATAGCCAGAAGGATATCTGTATCGTGGTGACCCCGAGCTAACAGGACCGCCCTCAGGTTTTGTGCCCTCTGGATAAATCTCTGATCGTCCGTGATCACCCGACGATATCTCAACATTTGGCTACAAATTAGGCCACTCTTACATGAGTCCGGGTGGTAGGAATTATAATGTAGAAGGGGTAGACAGTCGGTTGGTTTAATAAACAAATCGGATTTGAGTGATCCATCATCATCGATATAGATGGTGGTATCTAAGAAATTGACTTCCCTGGCAGAATGTGTTTCCACAAATTTGATTGTATTGTGGAAGGAATTCAAAGAGAACATAAACTGTTCGAAGGAGGCCAAACCATGCATCCAAATGAGAAAAATATCATCCAGAAATCGAAACCAAACACTGGGTTTTCTATTATCTGGCAAAGATTCCAAAAAGGAATTCTCCAAGGTTCCCATGAAAATATTGGCATAGGACGGGGCCATTTTGGTTCCCATTGCCGTGCCGTGTTTTTGCAAATAGAGTTGATTGTCAAAAGTAAAGTAGTTTTCTTTTAGAATGAAATCAAAAAATTGTGTAATAACCGGAAGTAGAGGCCAATCATTTGAATAAAAATCTTTTAGTGATAAAATACATGAGTCAATTCCTTCTTGTATAGGAATGTTGGTGTAAAGTGACTTTACATCAATTGTGGCTAAAATAGTGTTTTCCGGGAGCGGAGTTGTTAAATTAAAAATTAAACGTAAAAAATGGTTTGTGTCTTTGATATAGGATGGAAAGGTTTCACTGATTGGTTTCAAAAAATAATCAGCAAAAAGCAGAAAGGTTGTCAGTGGGAGAGCCACAACCGGATATAATTGGACGTCCTGGTGTATTTGGTTTATGGATTTTGGGTAGCAAATAGAAAATCGGTATACGTGGATTTGGATCTGGAATGAGAAACTTAAAGGTTTTGTAGTCAATTAGTTTCTCCAACTGGATGGTTCGTAGGTACCGAGTGATATTGGAGGATAATTGGTTAAGTGTATCTCTGGAATTTGATTGAATTAGTTCGTAATTTTGAGGGTTGGACAGTTGTGTATGTGCCTCAGTCTCATAGTCAATAGATGACCAGATCACTATGGCACCACCCTTATCCGCTGGTTTAATGATGTAGTTTTTGCTCTGAACATAGTTTGAAAGAAAATTGGATTCAATTGTAGAAAGATTGCTAGTCTGAGTTGTTTCAGCATTATCGAACCTTGTTTTCAAGGTGGATAGAACGGAGGAAATATAAGCCAAAAGGTTAGAATTTTCCGGTATGGGTGGATCCCAAGAGCTTTGAATTTTGAAAGGAAATTGGTTGTCGGAATTATAACCGAAAAAATGGAATTTTGTGTACATGGTCCGGCGAAAACGTAAAAAGGAACTATAAATGGTTTGCCAATCAACCGGTTTAGGAGTAGGAATAAATTTGAAACCCTTGGAGAGGATTGAGGTTAGTGGTTTTGAGAGAGTATAATTAGTTAAATTGACAATCAATTTTTGATTAACAGTTTTATTCAATTTCTCTCTTAACATGGTTTTATCTCTATTTTTGTTTTTAGAACGCCTGTGTTGTTTTATTTTCAAAAAATCTCTTATCGTTTTACGGCTGTTTGGTAAGAGTTGAAGTGAAGTTTTCTTTTGAGTCGTGCTTTCGTTGGCCAAGCTATCTGAAAATTTACAGGAACAAATGTCTCAACGTCCATTAAAGATGGAATATCTGGATTGGCTGAGAGCTGTTCTTCGTGATGAGTAATAAGGATGTTTGTTAATTTCGTTGAACATCCCAGAAGACACGAATCCCACTTCTTCTGTAAATCATCCGAGAGTTTTAATGCCGGCTCAACATGAAGTTGCAATTGCTTTGGAATGGTATTATGGTTTCGATGTTTTCGCAGACGCTTAAGACTTCGTTTATGGTTGGAGTTTCTGTTGCTGTCAGTACTAAAATTGACCCCCTGGATTTGCATATCAGGTGTGTTTGAAACTAGCTCTGGAGTGTTAATAGGAGAGGGTGTGGACCGACCGTCTGGATCTATTGAGAGCGTATAGTTTTCAACTGAAACCATATCGTTGAGGTGGACAGGTGAGACAGATGATTCCTGTGTACCATCTGCCTCATCTTCCGATCTTAACAAGTGCAGGATATCATTGATTGGATTTGAACTAGGAAAAAGTAAGAGGTGTTCCTCGGTGGCGGAAGTATTATATTGTTCCTCATCATCCTCTTCTGTACTATGATTTAATAGTTCATCAATTTCCCTAATTTCAAATTCATTGAGTGGTGACATGGAGTCCTCTGGGCCAATCTCAAAGGAAGACTCGAAACTCATTTTGAAAGTATCGGTAATTGTTTTGACCAGTTATTCTCGTCTTGAGTTATACATAGATTTCCACAAAGGAACCAATATCAAATGAAATCGAATGAAACTGAAAATCCTCAGCTCAGTCTTGCCTGGAAAAAGTCCAATTACAAACCATTAGTTTGTTGGTGAAGGGTTGGAATTTCCTAAATAATTGGGGTTTTGAGGACATGTTTATATTATGTAAAACGCAAAACATTGAGAGATATCATGGCTATAGACAGAAGACATTGGCATTGTGCAGGAGATCGCTGGTGATCATTTCACATTTCACTGGTGGGTATTCTTATCAATTTTTGTTTTAAAAGGGAAATCATAAATAATTATAATGTATAAAACAGTTAATCTGATCCCGGACGTACCATGTGCTTCCATCAAAACAGGTTGGATTTTGGTCCAATCCTGCGAGTACGATCTATTTTGGAAGAGAAAACCAAGGGTCGTTGAGACCCCGTGTTTTGGATTTTGTAAAATAAAGATTTTTCTAAAAAAATGTGTGTACATGTGTTATTGTATTAGTGGGGGGTGGGGGGAAGGGTTATTAGTAAAGATTAGTATTCTGATAAAATAAAAGATGGAGAGGGGAAGGGGAAATTTTTTGTTACAAGCTGAACTGAGTGGGGGGTTGTTGGTTCTGGCTGCTTGAAATATTTTGTTTTGGAGATATATTTTTTTAGTTGATATAATATCACGAAAAATCCGAGGTTACACCCTGCATACGACAACACGCCACCAACGAGATTTAAGGATTAAAGAAGGAAGAAACAGATGGAATAGGATGCGCAAAACCCGGGTGCTGAAGTAAAAAGAAGCCAAAAAACAGACATTTGCGGAAAAGAGCTGTCTGAATTTTGCCCAATAAAGCCATGAATCATCAGGTTCCAAGCATGACTGGGAGGCATGTTTCTAGCTCACTAGCAAGCCCTGGAACGACATGCCTGCTTTAGAAATAAAAGATTGCCAAGAGACGGTTGGTATACGAGATAAGTGGCCCGAGGGAAGCGAAAAATGTTTTGAACTTTTGTATTTTTTTTAAAAAAAAGGATATTCGTCAGCAAACCGGCAACCGAAGTTTTTTTTAGAAAATCAAAGAGAAATCCGTAAAAATCACGTAAAAATTTTCTAGAAACCAGTGAAATGCAGAGAAATACGCTATATAATCCCATAGGGTTAAACTGGTAATATAAAATACGTAAAAACACAAACTAACAAGAAAGTTATGAAACCATTTTTGTAGGTATGGCGACAGCACTAAGCAGCTAAAAATTATTTTTGAGGAAAAACTGCACAAAAAACTCAGGGTAAACGGCAAAATTACAGAGAAATAACAGTGACATTGATACGGCAAAATTAGAAATCAATTTAAGGTTAATTGGTATAAAAAATGTAAAACAATTACTTACAAAGACTTTCCCGGCTTTGAAAATCCCGGCTTTCAAAATCCCGCCGCGTCAGAAAAGGGCCGGAAATAGACTTGCGTGTTGTTGTTATGACAACAACTTAGACCGAGCAAAGTACTGCGACCAAGCTGTGGCCATGTTGGAAATTCGAATGTCACAAAGCGAGTGAAAAAACCGGTTAAAAATGTGTAATATATGAAATTTTTGATGGAACAAACTTATTGGAAATACATTGGTAACCCGCATAGACTTGTTTTGCGAAGATAAATTGGGTAAACAAAGAAATAAACGAGGAGATTTTGGAATGAACTTTATTATTATGTATTTATAAAGATGGCCTGGATCCTGATGGTATTGACGTATAAAAACTGTCAATATAAAAGTAAGTTGTTCCCTTTTCTTTACAATGTATTTTACAACGTATAAAATACGTGGTTGAATGTTCTTTTTTTTGGTTTTAAAATGGCAATCAAATGTTGCCAGAGTCCATCAAGTGATGGACTAATTGAAATGAACATGTTTAAATCCATACAGGTTGAAATAATTGTAGTGTTTCTTTATGATTTCTGAGGATATTTGGAGCGTACAAACCGCTCTCTTAGGTTTTTATGTCTTTGAAAAGCCACCACCGGAGGATTCGGGAAAATCTGGGGGAGGCATTGGTCATTCTCAATATATGACCAATGTTGTCTTAAGATGTGGTTCAGATGTTTGGAAAGGTTGTCGTCATATGGAATAACGAATGGAAGGATTGGTTGGAGGGTGATCCCTTTGGGTTCAAGAAGTTCCGCTTGGGTGTAAGAACGGGCCCTGTTCATAGCCAGAAGGATATCTGTATCGTGGTGACCCCGAGCTAACAGGACCGCCCTCAGGTTTTGTGCCCTCTGGATAAATCTCTGATCGTCCGTGATCACCCGACGATATCTCAACATTTGGCTACAAATTAGGCCACTCTTACATGAGTCCGGGTGGTAGGAATTATAATGTAGAAGGGGTAGACAGTCGGTTGGTTTAATAAACAAATCGGATTTGAGTGATCCATCATCATCGATATAGATGGTGGTATCTAAGAAATTGACTTCCCTGGCAGAATGTGTTTCCACAAATTTGATTGTATTGTGGAAGGAATTCAAAGAGAACATAAACTGTTCGAAGGAGGCCAAACCATGCATCCAAATGAGAAAAATATCATCCAGAAATCGAAACCAAACACTGGGTTTTCTATTATCTGGCAAAGATTCCAAAAAGGAATTCTCCAAGGTTCCCATGAAAATATTGGCATAGGACGGGGCCATTTTGGTTCCCATTGCCGTGCCGTGTTTTTGCAAATAGAGTTGATTGTCAAAAGTAAAGTAGTTTTCTTTTAGAATGAAATCAAAAAATTGTGTAATAACCGGAAGTAGAGGCCAATCATTTGAATAAAAATCTTTTAGTGATAAAATACATGAGTCAATTCCTTCTTGTATAGGAATGTTGGTGTAAAGTGACTTTACATCAATTGTGGCTAAAATAGTGTTTTCCGGGAGCGGAGTTGTTAAATTAAAAATTAAACGTAAAAAATGGTTTGTGTCTTTGATATAGGATGGAAAGGTTTCACTGATTGGTTTCAAAAAATAATCAGCAAAAGCAGAAAGGTTGTCAGTGGGAGAGCCACAACCGGATATAATTGGACGTCCTGGTGTATTTGGTTTATGGATTTTGGGTAGCAAATAGAAAATCGGTATACGTGGATTTGGATCTGGAATGAGAAACTTAAAGGTTTTGTAGTCAATTAGTTTCTCCAACTGGATGGTTCGTAGGTACCGAGTGATATTGGAGGATAATTGGTTAAGTGTATCTCTGGAATTTGATTGAATTAGTTCGTAATTTTGAGGGTTGGACAGTTGTGTATGTGCCTCAGTCTCATAGTCAATAGATGACCAGATCACTATGGCACCACCCTTATCCGCTGGTTTAATGATGTAGTTTTTGCTCTGAACATAGTTTGAAAGAAAATTGGATTCAATTGTAGAAAGATTGCTAGTCTGAGTTGTTTCAGCATTATCGAACCTTGTTTTCAAGGTGGATAGAACGGAGGAAATATAAGCCAAAAGGTTAGAATTTTCCGGTATGGGTGGATCCCAAGAGCTTTGAATTTTGAAAGGAAATTGGTTGTCGGAATTATAACCGAAAAAATGGAATTTTGTGTACATGGTCCGGCGAAAACGTAAAAAGGAACTATAAATGGTTTGCCAATCAACCGGTTTAGGAGTAGGAATAAATTTGAAACCCTTGGAGAGGATTGAGGTTAGTGGTTTTGAGAGAGTATAATTAGTTAAATTGACAATCAATTTTTGATTAACAGTTTTATTCAATTTCTCTCTTAACATGGTTTTATCTCTATTTTTGTTTTTAGAACGCCTGTGTTGTTTTATTTTCAAAAAATCTCTTATCGTTTTTACGGCTGTTTGGTAAGAGTTGAAGTGAAGTTTTCTTTTGAGTCGTGCTTTCGTTGGCCAAGCTATCTGAAAATTTACAGGAACAAATGTCTCAACGTCCATTAAAGATGGAATATCTGGATTGGCTGAGAGCTGTTCTTCGTGATGAGTAATAAGGATGTTTGTTAATTTCGTTGAACATCCCAGAAGACACGAATCCCACTTCTTCTGTAAATCATCCGAGAGTTTTAATGCCGGCTCAACATGAAGTTGCAATTGCTTTGGAATGGTATTATGGTTTCGATGTTTTCGCAGACGCTTAAGACTTCGTTTATGGTTGGAGTTTCTGTTGCTGTCAGTACTAAAATTGACCCCCTGGATTTGCATATCAGGTGTGTTTGAAACTAGCTCTGGAGTGTTAATAGGAGAGGGTGTGGACCGACCGTCTGGATCTATTGAGAGCGTATAGTTTTCAACTGAAACCATATCGTTGAGGTGGACAGGTGAGACAGATGATTCCTGTGTACCATCTGCCTCATCTTCCGATCTTAACAAGTGCAGGATATCATTGATTGGATTTGAACTAGGAAAAAGTAAGAGGTGTTCCTCGGTGGCGGAAGTATTATATTGTTCCTCATCATCCTCTTCTGTACTATGATTTAATAGTTCATCAATTTCCCTAATTTCAAATTCATTGAGTGGTGACATGGAGTCCTCTGGGCCAATCTCAAAGGAAGACTCGAAACTCATTTTGAAAGTATCGGTAATTGTTTTGACCAGTTATTCTCGTCTTGAGTTATACATAGATTTCCACAAAGGAACCAATATCAAATGAAATCGAATGAAACTGAAAATCCTCAGCTCAGTCTTGCCTGGAAAAAGTCCAATTACAAACCATTAGTTTGTTGGTGAAGGGTTGGAATTTCCTAAATAATTGGGGTTTTGAGGACATGTTTATATTATGTAAAACGCAAAACATTGAGAGATATCATGGCTATAGACAGAAGACATTGGCATTGTGCAGGAGATCGCTGGTGATCATTTCACATTTCACTGGTGGGTATTCTTATCAATTTTTGTTTTAAAAGGGAAATCATAAATAATTATAATGTATAAAACAGTTAATCTGATCCCGGACGTACCATGTGCTTCCATCAAAACAGGTTGGATTTTGGTCCAATCCTGCGAGTACGATCTATTTTGGAAGAGAAAACCAAGGGTCGTTGAGACCCCGTGTTTTGGATTTTGTAAAATAAAGATTTTTCTAAAAAAATGTGTGTACATGTGTTATTGTATTAGTGGGGGGTGGGGGGAAGGGTTATTAGTAAAGATTAGTATTCTGATAAAATAAAAGATGGAGAGGGGAAGGGGAAATTTTTTGTTACAAGCTGAACTGAGTGGGGGGTTGTTGGTTCTGGCTGCTTGAAATATTTTGTTTTGGAGATATATTTTTTTAGTTGATATAATATCACGAAAAATCCGAGGTTACACCCTGCATACGACAACACGCCACCAACGAGATTTAAGGATTAAAGAAGGAAGAAACAGATGGAATAGGATGCGCAAAACCCGGGTGCTGAAGTAAAAAGAAGCCAAAAAACAGACATTTGCGGAAAAGAGCTGTCTGAATTTTGCCCAATAAAGCCATGAATCATCAGGTTCCAAGCATGACTGGGAGGCATGTTTCTAGCTCACTAGCAAGCCCTGGAACGACATGCCTGCTTTAGAAATAAAAGATTGCCAAGAGACGGTTGGTATACGAGATAAGTGGCCCGAGGGAAGCGAAAAATGTTTTGAACTTTTGTATTTTTTTTAAAAAAAAGGATATTCGTCAGCAAACCGGCAACCGAAGTTTTTTTTAGAAAATCAAAGAGAAATCCGTAAAAATCACGTAAAAATTTTCTAGAAACCAGTGAAATGCAGAGAAATACGCTATATAATCCCATAGGGTTAAACTGGTAATATAAAATACGTAAAAACACAAACTAACAAGAAAGTTATGAAACCATTTTTGTAGGTATGGCGACAGCACTAAGCAGCTAAAAATTATTTTTGAGGAAAAACTGCACAAAAAACTCAGGGTAAACGGCAAAATTACAGAGAAATAACAGTGACATTGATACGGCAAAATTAGAAATCAATTTAAGGTTAATTGGTATAAAAAATGTAAACAATTACTTACAAAGACTTTCCCGGCTTTGAAAATCCCGGCTTTCAAAATCCCGCCGCGTCAGAAAAGGGCCGGAAATAGACTTGCGTGTTGTTGTTATGACAACAACTTAGACCGAGCAAAGTACTGCGACCAAGCTGTGGCCATGTTGGAAATTCGAATGTCACAAAGCGAGTGAAAAAACCGGTTAAAAATGTGTAATATATGAAATTTTGATGGAACAAACTTATTGGAAATACATTGGTAACCCGCATAGACTTGTTTTGCGAAGATAAATTGGGTAAACAAAGAAATAAACGAGGAGATTTTGGAATGAACTTTATTATTATGTATTTATAAAGATGGCCTGGATCCTGATGGTATTGACGTATAAAAACTGTCAATATAAAAGTAAGTTGTTCCCTTTTCTTTACAATGTATTTTACAACGTATAAAATACGTGGTTGAATGTTCTTTTTTTTGGTTTTAAAATGGCAATCAAATGTTGCCAGAGTCCATCAAGTGATGGACTAATTGAAATGAACATGTTTAAATCCATACAGGTTGAAATAATTGTAGTGTTTCTTTATGATTTCTGAGGATATTTGGAGCGTACAAACCGCTCTCTTAGGTTTTTATGTCTTTGAAAAGCCACCACCGGAGGATTCGGGAAAATCTGGGGGAGGCATTGGTCATTCTCAATATATGACCAATGTTGTCTTAAGATGTGGTTCAGATGTTTGGAAAGGTTGTCGTCATATGGAATAACGAATGGAAGGATTGGTTGGAGGGTGATCCCTTTGGGTTCAAGAAGTTCCGCTTGGGTGTAAGAACGGGCCCTGTTCATAGCCAGAAGGATATCTGTATCGTGGTGACCCCGAGCTAACAGGACCGCCCTCAGGTTTTGTGCCCTCTGGATAAATCTCTGATCGTCCGTGATCACCCGACGATATCTCAAACATTTGGCTACAAATTAGGCCACTCTTACATGAGTCCGGGTGGTAGGAATTATAATGTAGAAGGGGTAGACAGTCGGTTGGTTTAATAAACAAATCGGATTTGAGTGATCCATCATCATCGATATAGATGGTGGTATCTAAGAAATTGACTTCCCTGGCAGAATGTGTTTCCACAAATTTGATTGTATTGTGGAAGGAATTCAAAGAGAACATAAACTGTTCGAAGGAGGCCAAACCATGCATCCAAATGAGAAAAATATCATCCAGAAATCGAAACCAAACACTGGGTTTTCTATTATCTGGCAAAGATTCCAAAAAGGAATTCTCCAAGGTTCCCATGAAAATATTGGCATAGGACGGGGCCATTTTGGTTCCCATTGCCGTGCCGTGTTTTTGCAAATAGAGTTGATTGTCAAAAGTAAAGTAGTTTTCTTTTAGAATGAAATCAAAAAATTGTGTAATAACCGGAAGTAGAGGCCAATCATTTGAATAAAAATCTTTTAGTGATAAAATACATGAGTCAATTCCTTCTTGTATAGGAATGTTGGTGTAAAGTGACTTTACATCAATTGTGGCTAAAATAGTGTTTTCCGGGAGCGGAGTTGTTAAATTAAAAATTAAACGTAAAAAATGGTTTGTGTCTTTGATATAGGATGGAAAGGTTTCACTGATTGGTTTCAAAAAATAATCAGCAAAAGCAGAAAGGTTGTCAGTGGGAGAGCCACAACCGGATATAATTGGACGTCCTGGTGTATTTGGTTTATGGATTTTGGGTAGCAAATAGAAAATCGGTATACGTGGATTTGGATCTGGAATGAGAAACTTAAAGGTTTTGTAGTCAATTAGTTTCTCCAACTGGATGGTTCGTAGGTACCGAGTGATATTGGAGGATAATTGGTTAAGTGTATCTCTGGAATTTGATTGAATTAGTTCGTAATTTTGAGGGTTGGACAGTTGTGTATGTGCCTCAGTCTCATAGTCAATAGATGACCAGATCACTATGGCACCACCCTTATCCGCTGGTTTAATGATGTAGTTTTTGCTCTGAACATAGTTTGAAAGAAAATTGGATTCAATTGTAGAAAGATTGCTAGTCTGAGTTGTTTCAGCATTATCGAACCTTGTTTTCAAGGTGGATAGAACGGAGGAAATATAAGCCAAAAGGTTAGAATTTTCCGGTATGGGTGGATCCCAAGAGCTTTGAATTTTGAAAGGAAATTGGTTGTCGGAATTATAACCGAAAAAATGGAATTTTGTGTACATGGTCCGGCGAAAACGTAAAAAGGAACTATAAATGGTTTGCCAATCAACCGGTTTAGGAGTAGGAATAAATTTGAAACCCTTGGAGAGGATTGAGGTTAGTGGTTTTGAGAGAGTATAATTAGTTAAATTGACAATCAATTTTTGATTAACAGTTTTATTCAATTTCTCTCTTAACATGGTTTTATCTCTATTTTTGTTTTTAGAACGCCTGTGTTGTTTTATTTTCAAAAAATCTCTTATCGTTTTACGGCTGTTTGGTAAGAGTTGAAGTGAAGTTTTCTTTTGAGTCGTGCTTTCGTTGGCCAAGCTATCTGAAAATTTACAGGAACAAATGTCTCAACGTCCATTAAAGATGGAATATCTGGATTGGCTGAGAGCTGTTCTTCGTGATGAGTAATAAGGATGTTTGTTAATTTCGTTGAACATCCCAGAAGACACGAATCCCACTTCTTCTGTAAATCATCCGAGAGTTTTAATGCCGGCTCAACATGAAGTTGCAATTGCTTTGGAATGGTATTATGGTTTCGATGTTTTCGCAGACGCTTAAGACTTCGTTTATGGTTGGAGTTTCTGTTGCTGTCAGTACTAAAATTGACCCCCTGGATTTGCATATCAGGTGTGTTTGAAACTAGCTCTGGAGTGTTAATAGGAGAGGGTGTGGACCGACCGTCTGGATCTATTGAGAGCGTATAGTTTTCAACTGAAACCATATCGTTGAGGTGGACAGGTGAGACAGATGATTCCTGTGTACCATCTGCCTCATCTTCCGATCTTAACAAGTGCAGGATATCATTGATTGGATTTGAACTAGGAAAAAGTAAGAGGTGTTCCTCGGTGGCGGAAGTATTATATTGTTCCTCATCATCCTCTTCTGTACTATGATTTAATAGTTCATCAATTTCCCTAATTTCAAATTCATTGAGTGGTGACATGGAGTCCTCTGGGCCAATCTCAAAGGAAGACTCGAAACTCATTTTGAAAGTATCGGTAATTGTTTTGACCAGTTATTCTCGTCTTGAGTTATACATAGATTTCCACAAAGGAACCAATATCAAATGAAATCGAATGAAACTGAAAATCCTCAGCTCAGTCTTGCCTGGAAAAAGTCCAATTACAAACCATTAGTTTGTTGGTGAAGGGTTGGAATTTCCTAAATAATTGGGGTTTTGAGGACATGTTTATATTATGTAAAACGCAAAACATTGAGAGATATCATGGCTATAGACAGAAGACATTGGCATTGTGCAGGAGATCGCTGGTGATCATTTCACATTTCACTGGTGGGTATTCTTATCAATTTTTGTTTTAAAAGGGAAATCATAAATAATTATAATGTATAAAACAGTTAATCTGATCCCGGACGTACCATGTGCTTCCATCAAAACAGGTTGGATTTTGGTCCAATCCTGCGAGTACGATCTATTTTGGAAGAGAAAACCAAGGGTCGTTGAGACCCCGTGTTTTGGATTTTGTAAAATAAAGATTTTTCTAAAAAAATGTGTGTACATGTGTTATTGTATTAGTGGGGGGTGGGGGGAAGGGTTATTAGTAAAGATTAGTATTCTGATAAAATAAAAGATGGAGAGGGGAAGGGGAAATTTTTTGTTACAAGCTGAACTGAGTGGGGGGTTGTTGGTTCTGGCTGCTTGAAATATTTTGTTTTGGAGATATATTTTTTTAGTTGATATAATATCACGAAAAATCCGAGGTTACACCCTGCATACGACAACACGCCACCAACGAGATTTAAGGATTAAAGAAGGAAGAAACAGATGGAATAGGATGCGCAAAACCCGGGTGCTGAAGTAAAAAGAAGCCAAAAAACAGACATTTGCGGAAAAGAGCTGTCTGAATTTTGCCCAATAAAGCCATGAATCATCAGGTTCCAAGCATGACTGGGAGGCATGTTTCTAGCTCACTAGCAAGCCCTGGAACGACATGCCTGCTTTAGAAATAAAAGATTGCCAAGAGACGGTTGGTATACGAGATAAGTGGCCCGAGGGAAGCGAAAAATGTTTTGAACTTTTGTATTTTTTTTAAAAAAAAGGATATTCGTCAGCAAACCGGCAACCGAAGTTTTTTTTAGAAAATCAAAGAGAAATCCGTAAAAATCACGTAAAAATTTTCTAGAAACCAGTGAAATGCAGAGAAATACGCTATATAATCCCATAGGGTTAAACTGGTAATATAAAATACGTAAAAACACAAACTAACAAGAAAGTTATGAAACCATTTTTGTAGGTATGGCGACAGCACTAAGCAGCTAAAAATTATTTTTGAGGAAAAACTGCACAAAAAACTCAGGGTAAACGGCAAAATTACAGAGAAATAACAGTGACATTGATACGGCAAAATTAGAAATCAATTTAAGGTTAATTGGTATAAAAAATGTAAACAATTACTTACAAAGACTTTCCCGGCTTTGAAAATCCCGGCTTTCAAAATCCCGCCGCGTCAGAAAAGGGCCGGAAATAGACTTGCGTGTTGTTGTTATGACAACAACTTAGACCGAGCAAAGTACTGCGACCAAGCTGTGGCCATGTTGGAAATTCGAATGTCACAAAGCGAGTGAAAAAACCGGTTAAAAATGTGTAATATATGAAATTTTGATGGAACAAACTTATTGGAAATACATTGGTAACCCGCATAGACTTGTTTTGCGAAGATAAATTGGGTAAACAAAGAAATAAACGAGGAGATTTTGGAATGAACTTTATTATTATGTATTTATAAAGATGGCCTGGATCCTGATGGTATTGACGTATAAAAACTGTCAATATAAAAGTAAGTTGTTCCCTTTTCTTTACAATGTATTTTACAACGTATAAAATACGTGGTTGAATGTTCTTTTTTTTGGTTTTAAAATGGCAATCAAATGTTGCCAGAGTCCATCAAGTGATGGACTAATTGAAATGAACATGTTTAAATCCATACAGGTTGAAATAATTGTAGTGTTTCTTTATGATTTCTGAGGATATTTGGAGCGTACAAACCGCTCTCTTAGGTTTTTATGTCTTTGAAAAGCCACCACCGGAGGATTCGGGAAAATCTGGGGGAGGCATTGGTCATTCTCAATATATGACCAATGTTGTCTTAAGATGTGGTTCAGATGTTTGGAAAGGTTGTCGTCATATGGAATAACGAATGGAAGGATTGGTTGGAGGGTGATCCCTTTGGGTTCAAGAAGTTCCGCTTGGGTGTAAGAACGGGCCCTGTTCATAGCCAGAAGGATATCTGTATCGTGGTGACCCCGAGCTAACAGGACCGCCCTCAGGTTTTGTGCCCTCTGGATAAATCTCTGATCGTCCGTGATCACCCGACGATATCTCAACATTTGGCTACAAATTAGGCCACTCTTACATGAGTCCGGGTGGTAGGAATTATAATGTAGAAGGGGTAGACAGTCGGTTGGTTTAATAAACAAATCGGATTTGAGTGATAAGAGGCACCTGTTTTCAAACTGTCTCCATAGCAAAATACCGCATGGGTACAGTATAGTCTACTTTTTATCATATACATGAACAAAGTTTCAATACTTTCAAAGTTCATTAGTTTGTGTGAGTAAATGGGGCATGGAATTTGTATGTTTCGAAAACCTTAACATCTCGGGAACGGGATGAAATTTTGACAAATGAGAACACCATTCTTCTTGATTTCGACATTATGTTTTAATTAATTAATAAGATCAAAATTGGACATACAAGTTTGTCATCGTAATGTTACTTTAAAGTTTGCCTCTGGTGCAGCACTGGAAAATACTTGTCAAGTCATATAAATAACTTTCTGTCTTCTCCTAACATCGATATACCTTGGAGTGTTTCTCCATGCAGGTAAATGCATACAATAATAGACCCTTTGCACTTTTATAAATAATCCATGAGCGGAAAACAAAGGAAATCAGCACCGAGATGGTGGTGGTTTGGATATCGTAATACATAAAACAAGCAAACTTTCGCTCAATTTCTCATAAATTCTAATTCATAAACATGGGATTCTATATGAAATACTCGAAAAACTCGAATATCGAAACAAAAAAACTAGACCATCGCCTAATCGCCTCGTTTTCAACCCCACTATACGCAATGTTTGGATATCCTGATAAACACTACTTCTCGATTACGTCTAAAATCTAAACAATGACTTTTTATTTATAATTCGTTCTGTTGAACGGTGGAACTTTGACGTCATCCGCCATTTTCAGTCGGATGACGTCATTATGTGCAAAAGGTCTATAGTTGCTAATGCAGAAATCGAAAACTTAAATGACTATAAGAAATGTAAAAAATCGAAAGAAGGAAAAGGCTTCTTCGAACCAAATAAAATAGGTGCATGGCGAAGATAAAATGTCCATTTGGAAGAGGTACCTTATTTAATAAAATTGTTTAATTAACTGTGTTGAACTTAAATTTTGTCACAGCATTCATGCACGTTTTAGCAAACCCTGACCAAAATATCAAAGCAAAATCTTTTTAAAAATAGGTACGCAATACGTAAAGCCGTACTTCCGATGAGTGAATGTGTATATATACGCTCCATTGATATCATCAAATGATGTAAAAAGGGATCAATTCAAGTATACGATAGATCAATTTATCAGTTAAGGTCTTCATTAAGGTTTGCAAGGTCATTTCGGCAAAGCGCTCTCAAATCGTCAGAATTTATGCTACAAAAATAAAATATAAATAAGTTTTGTGGAAACACCACGTAAAAAATTTCAAAGAATTAAAAATAAAATAGATATCGTTAGAAAGCTATTAATTTGTAGAATACAATTGTTGTCTTTGATTTTGCGATAAACACAAACCAATAATAGTTGTGAATTTTTTAATTAAAACCAGAGGGATTCACTCGGGGCGACTCAAGTAAAAAGCGTTTTATTTTGTTCAAAATCTTTTTTTGCAGTTTAATTCCGAGATAGATTTCCAGCAAAATTCGACATATCAAAAAAAACGCTGACACCGTTTTGCTGGAACTTTATCTCGGAATCGAACTGCAAAAAAGAAATTTGAACAAAACAAAACGCTTTGTACTTGAAGCCCTCTGGTCTAACTTTAAAAATTCACAACTATTATTGGTTTGTGTTTATCGCAAAATCAAATACAACATTGCATTATTCTTCAAATTAATAGCTTTCTAACGATATCTATCTTATTTTTGTGGCATAAATTCTGACGAATTGAGAGCGCTTTACCGAAATGACCCTGCAAACCTGAATGAAGACGTTAATTGACTATTCCTTGAAACTTGTAGCGACGTTCTTTTAAAAATAATGCAGTCTATGTGTCGCTAACAATCTAGGGAAGAGGTATATTTGAATTAATCTGCAAACTGTTGGCTAGCACAAACGTGAACACAAGACAGACTGCGAATTATTGCCCTTTGATGTGACGCCCTATAGTTTCGTTTCGGTTAATAGTATTTTGTGATCCTATATTGTGGTTTGAGATATAATATAATTGTGATACTTCACAATGTGAATTGAGGCCCAATCTTGTCTTCTCTAAAGTTTCTCACGTAACCGAAAATGTTGACTAAATATTTTAAATATACAATTTCTACAATGAAAGTCAACAACGTTTTGTGCAGTAGGTCCATTTTAACAACGAAATGTTTTGTGATGTTGAAAGAAGTGTTAAAATATCCGAAAATCGTTAATTAAAACAATTCGTCATGATTATTGATGTTCCGTAAAATAGACTTACAGTATTTACGTGGAAACGAAAACTATAGAGAGCGACAATAAATACTCACTTTGAAAGCGAGTGTTGAACAAGGACGAGTTCGGTAACAGAAAGTTGTCTGGGATGGAAAAGATTATGTTGCTGGCTTCAGACTGACATTTCATTATAATCTGAATATAACTCTTTGATTTAAAACTGATCTAAGGTTATGGTTAGAGTTGGGATTAGGGTTAGAATTAGTATTATTAAAAGGATAAAATTTTTATATACGCAATGTCACTCTGAAGCCAGCAAACTAACCTCTGGGATAATTGGTTGATCTCAGACCTCTTTACAATGTCCCCAACTCGTTCCTAAAACGGGCTAAACACATCCCAGTACCATACCGATCAAAAATTTGAAATACAACAGCTGTATTTGTAACCCTGATCTGCCTTGGTTGGCCTTAGCTCGACCAAGACCGAATAGACGTGACCTAACAAATAGTAATCCAATTAAATAGATATCTCTTCCAATTTCACCACACAAGCCGTTAAGAAACATGTTAACTACATATTAAACAGCACGCATATTTACTTCTATCTCTCTTAAATAGCCTTGACAACTATATGCTGAACATAAATGCCACTCAAACCCATTTCCAGCGCATTCAGTAGGAAAATACTCGAAATGCTACAAAATATTATGTATATTATTAATAGGTCTCCACACAAGCTAGCCATACGACTTCTTAGAGAAATTCGTTGGAGACATTTATACGACATTTCTCCTAAAACACGGTATTACACCACAGCCCTTACAAAGGGCATAAATTTACAATAACACTGGCGGTACTATTGCTAATAATATATAGTTTATAATAATAACCTTTTATGTCAATTCCATATTCCATTAATCCCGCGCATCCCCATTTCAATTCGATGCATAGGTATACATAAATTATTAAGTTTCCTTCCCAAGGTCAGCTAACTTCGACAAACTTTTCTTTACATAATTTACAATGTGAGCTATTGAGCTACAAAAAAAAAAGAGAATAATATAAGTAAGAATATAATAAGGTGCCCGAAACACACGCTCTAATATTGGGCTACACGTTGAAAGTTCACATAGAAAAAAAGTTACTCGTAAATATGTAGAGAAAAATGTGTGTAGAGGAGAAAATAGCGTAAGGTTTTCGAGTTGACCAATGCCATGACAAAATAAATAAGGACATGTTATAAACCTAATATAAACTTCATAACTACACTGTAAATTCAAAAGAGTCGTTTTGACCCCAAGGAGTCATTTCAGCTCTTTTAATCTGGGGGTCGTTTCGACTATTTCAAGGAGTCATTTTTACTCCAAGAGTTGTTTTGACCCTAATGTGGAGTCAAAACGATTCTTTGCCGGAGTCTCTGCATTCTCTTTTAGAGTCATAGGACTTCTGGTGGGATCGTCTGACTCTTTATGGAGTGAACAAAGAGTCGCGTTACTCCTCGATTGCCGGGGTCGATTCACCAAAAGAGTCGCTTTACTCCTTGATAAAGTCAATTCATCAAGAGTCGTTTTACTCCTTGGTGGAGTGAAGAGCATTAGCTATGCTTTTTGTTTATGCATGTCACGCATATCATTCAGATAGAAGGAACGCGGTAAATCGTGGCGTACCGATGTAAAAAATGTCACATCGACAGTACATAGTATATAGTCTGTATAGACCAATGCTGCTTGGGTTAAGTGATGTATAACTAAAGGCCTGGCCAAACGCTTTCAACATTTCATTCAACATTGTTGAACGCGTGTTGAACGAAAATTTGAACATGTTCAAATTTCGTTCAACATCATTCAACACCATTCAACAGGGGTGGCCAAATGCTTTCAACATATTGAATCACGGTTGAATTCAACAATGTTGAACGATGTTGAATGAAATGTTGAAAGCGTTTGGCCAGGCCTTTATTACATTTCTTAAGGGCCGGAGTAACGCCTCGGGCACTTAGTATATCGTATATGCCCCTTTCCAAGAGCGCCGAGAGCGCGAGCCTTCTAGCGGGTCCAGGGGATGCTTCCCACAGGAAATTAGAGACTCTGAAATACAATTTCCTGCATTTTGAGGAAAAATTTGACAGAATACTGATGATGGTTAGTAACGAGAAAAATATCGAAAGAATATTGTTTAACATTTTTTTTTAGATTTTTAAATTTACAAAAATATTTATCAAATCATTAAAAATGCATGAAGAAAATTCAAAAGAATTGAATATTTAATCAATATATGTAAATCGCATACAGATTCGTCCTGATTTACATAAACTTTTTCCTCAAATCACTCCAACTTGAAAAATAGTTTAAAAACATGGCTATTTAGATGCGTCCATCTAAAGAAAATAAAGAACTCAGTTCACTGAACTTTGCGTACACTGAAAGCTTGATTGCCAATCAGAGTGAGACAAACGACGACGGACAAGGGACCTTTGTTGGACGTCGAAAATACCGAGCAAACAAAATCTCACCTGTGAAACGTCAAGGCTCCACATATTGAATCCATCGTGTTAAAAAATTCTAATAAAATTTAAAATTAAAACACTATAAATTACAACATCGCATAGATTGCTCTGAAGAAGCATTAAGACTAGAGTGTACATCAAATCGTAGTATATACAGAATCCATACAGACTTTAGAGAGTTGTTTTTCGAGTGACAGATATTATTAACATGAGAAGATAAAATTTGTATTTTCAAGCGAACATGTAATGTAATGCAACGTAACGTAATGTAATGCAATGCATATTATATAAAATAAAGTTAAGGTTAATGTATCCGCCACTAATAAAATCAATAATCTCATATCGCACATGTCTAATTATTCATTTTATTTAAATTTTTTTTTTTGGGGGGTAGCAGTAAGAACAGACTAATACATGGATATATGATAAGTTGTAAGTATACATGTAGTGTATGTGGTACGTTTGCAAGCTTCGTGTAATATAACAGAAGTTTGATAGACGTTCTAATGATCGCTTAAGACGCTCTAACCTCTAATCGGTTTTTATACAAAAACGTACAAAAAAGCGGTTATTATTTTGCGAGTTCTATTTTAGAAAACTCGCGTTCTCACAAAACTGTTTCAATAATTATTCAAACTCCAGATTATTGGTGCTTCGTAATAACACCATTTACATCTACATCGTACACACTTGGCACAAAACGGCGGCGGCAGGAAATTCAAACACCAAATGAATCAACATCGAGTTAGACTTCTTGGCAGATATTTAGTGAATTTATTGTGTGATATAGTTGAGCAGAAGGTACGTTACCTTGATAATCTGCCATCATACTGTCTGCCTTATCCCAGATGTCAATACTGTGCACTAATTTACTTGTTGTTGATACATGTTGCGACATCATAGTATGTATCCGTTGAGGAATTGAAATAGAAACAGGTGATGTTACTGAGGAATTTGAACCCGCTGGTAAATGACTTCCTTTTTGAGATGAAGTATTGTTTCCTTCGCTACTGCTACTGCTACCTATACTTCCAACGCTACCAGCAGGTGATGGCGTTGGAGACATAGGAGATGGAGTACTGACGTGTCTAGAAATTTAAGAAGAAACGTCAACCACCATCACCACAACAAACTATTTTTATAGTGGGCAAAATCAACCAACTCCACCACGCCCTCTTCCACCACGCCCACCTCCACCACGCCTATCTTCACCACCCACCTCCACCACGACCTCCACCACGCCCACCTCCACCACCACGACCACATCAACAACACTAACAACAAACTATTGCAGTTATAGTAACGAGTGAAATCAACCAACACCACCACTACAACACCAACAATAAACTATTCTTATGGTGGGTAATATCTATTGTTATAATGGGTAAAATCAACCACCACCACTAGCACCACCAACACCATCTCCACCATCACCTCAACAACACTAACAACACACTATTGTTATAGTAATGGGTAAAATCAACCACCATCACTACAACCACCACAACCTCGACAACAACACCGCCAACAAACTATTGTTATAGTAGAGTGAAATCAACCACCACCTCCACCACCACCACCACCAACAAACTATTGTTACAGTAATGAGTGAAATCAACCACCACAACCACTTTCACCACCACCACCACCAACACTAACAACAACAACAACAACAAACTATTGTTATAGTAACGCGTGAAATCAACCACCACAACCACTTTCACCACCACCACCATAACAACAACATACTATTGTCATACTAAGGAGTAGAATCAACCACCACCTCCACTACTACCACCACAATACCACAACCACAACAACAAACTATTGTTATAGTATAATGGGTGAAATTAACCAAAAAAAACCCCAAAAAAACAAGAGCATTACTTGTTACTAGTCGTATAAGGAGACGTAATGCTATTCTTGTGGGTTGCCTACAACAAATGAATAAGAATAAATAAATAAATGAATAAATAAATGTAAATAAAAAACAAACAAAGTAACAAACAAATAAACAAAAACACAGAAAAAAAACCGAACAAACTGAAAAGACGCAAACAAATAGATACACAAACAAACAAACAAACAAACAAACAAACAAACAAACAAACAAACAAAACATAAAAACAAATACACAAACTAATATCTAACAATATAGCAACAATCTTCTCATTACCTTAAAATGTTCCGCTAATATCTAAAAAACAACAAAAATAATTGGGTAAGAAAGAAGGAAAACCAAGAAACTTTTTGGAAAAAAATTGACTGTAAAAGTGTAAACCCCCTGACTAAATGTTTGAATAAAAAAAGTAATAAAAAATGTCAAAAATAAATACCTGTGAATTCCTAAGTGCCAGCTTACTTTTCATTCGATATAATTTATGTAACAGTAACGATTGAACACGTAAGCTAAATTAAATTGGAAACAAAACAAGATTGAACCTTGAGCTTGTCGTCAATTTTCCACTATATAACATTTATATTCCTAGACAACTAGATTTAGACACGACTCCTTATGTACATCAACGAGTTGTATTACACATGCAGAAGCCTATCTATACATATTGCTCGCTCAAACTGTTCACTACGCTCTACAACTTTGATCTCGCACAAGACCATTCACCATTACATTAAATGAAAGGAAATATATCCGAAGGGGGAAAAATAGGAAAAGCGGTTTAAAGAAAGCTTTAGGTTTAAAAGCAAAACTAGCAAAAATCGTAAAGGTGCCAACGATTATATACATAAATATTTTCATATTTATATTGATTAAGTATACTAACCATAAAACTAAAAGTCGTTTGTCGTCGGATTTTCCTAGCACATGTTTCAGTACGAATCTAGTAACACAATGGTAATAATTGTTAGCTTAAAAATTACAAGTATTACCTACGCAAAACTGGTGGTGTGAAGAAGAAAACGTAAAACTTCACTCAAAACGTGTTTCTCTTATTTGTGGATGGTACAACAATTTAAAGTTAGCGGAGAATTTTGTAGCCTGAGTATTTGTATAGGTAATCGCATGGGACCGAGGAAAAATAAGATTTAATTTCACGAGTGTTTTCAAAATTTTACAAAATCGCCCGAGTCACGAAGCGACGAGGGTAATTTGTAAGATTTTGAAAACACGAGTGAAATTAAAGGCGGTGTTACACTATGCAATTTTTCGTGCAACTTGTCTCGCAATTTTGTTGCGACGCAAGTTGCAGGAGAAATTGCACGGTGTAACATACCCTGCAATCATCAAGTCTCGCAACATTTTTGTTGCAGCAAGCGTTGCACGAAAAAGAATCAAGTTCTACTTTCGCAACGATTGCGGCAACGCTGCAACAGATTATTGAAGCATTGCACAGTGTAACACCCCTCGTGCAACTTGTCTCGCAATGTTTCGTGTGATCAACCAATAAAAATACACCTTCAAACTTGTCCCCAGGCTCTTCTATGTGGTTTTAGCGAAAGTTGCAAGACGAGTTGCAAGAAATATTGCACAGTGTAACACCCCTGCTCACGCAACTGTAATTTAACAGATTTAGCCGTTGCGAGACAAGTTGCACGAAAAATTGCATAGTATAACACCGCCTTAAACCTTAATTTTATATATTATATGTATTATAGTATAGTATATGTATTTATATATTATATTTATTATATTTAATATATTTTAATATATTTAATATATATATACATATATAGTAAAACAAAAGACAAACTTGAGTTACTTCATTTAAACTTTAATTCACTACAAATCTGTTTCGTATGGAAAGCGTAGCCTACCACACTCTTCAGGTGACCATTGCAACTGATGTTAACGCTAGCATATATATATATATATATAAATTTTCAAGAGGAACGTTATTTAATCTTCAATTTTACAACGTTTCGGGGTCTAGCCCCTTCTTCAGGTCAATTATACAAGAGAAGTGAAGCCACTAGTGGCTTCTGAAGATCGCCCAGCGTGAAACTGACAGTAGCGACCATCAACATTTGAGGTAAGCCCACTTATAGTATTATATATATATATATTTAACAAATAGATTCCATTTCGCCGTTGTCTGTTCAGTTATAGATGCACAGATGACGTCACAACGTGGTAAGAACAAAAAAGTGGCCCACGAGACGCAGTCGAGTGGGTCACTGATGTTCTTACCACGTTGTGAAGTCCTCTGTGCATCTATAACTGAACAGACAACAAAAAAATGGAATCTATTTGTTTTATACAATAAAAATTTAAAAGGTCTTTGTCGAAACTCGTGCCGGATTTTGGGGCATGAAGAAGGAAAAAGGCAAGTCAGCTGACGTGATCTGACGTGACCATGTGTCTGTCCTCTAATAGATCATGGCCAACAACCAATGAAAACACGCATAGCAACTAGGGTATTGTATAAAAAAAAAATATATATATATATATATATATATATATATATATATAATGATATTAGGTGTTACTCCAAGTGACGAACCATACCGGTCAAGTAGAGAAAACTCTACTTGGCCCGGCTGGGATTCGAACCCGCGACCTTCGGTTTACTAGTCCGACACTCTACCGACTGAGCGGGTTCGAATCCCCGCCGGGCCAAGTAGAGTTTTCTCTACTTCATGGAAACACGGGAAATGTTTCCTATGTCTCAACGATGACATGTTAAGTATATTTTCTAACCTTAGCAGTTCCGTTGTTTCAGAATACATCTGACCAGCACGAAGCTCCGTTTCATCCTTTTCCTAGAAACAGATTACACTATACTGAGCATTACTTTTCAAATTAAATAAGCGCACCTAAAACGAATACCAAAAAATCAAATTCGTCACAGAGTTTTGGAATGAAGGTTTGAAACGCAATTAATATAGCCGAGGGGCACTGATTTTTGAACTTTCAAAAATCCTTGGATTTTCTTTTCTCCAAATTTCTTGTGAAAATAATTATGGATTTTCAAAGGATTTTATGGATTTTCCAGTAATTTCATGGATTTTTGGATTTGCGGATTTTTCGGCAAAGTGTACGAGATTTTTGAAGTGATTCGCCCCTCGAATATAGCAGTGCAAAACACGAATACGTCAAAGCCTTTCTTTTCTTCCCTCTTTCAGCAAGCAATCAATGGGAAAGAAGTCTGTGCTCGCAGCTAGGTAAGACAATGGCAGGTTCAATAAAAATTAGCAGTAGCAGCAAATAAGCCAGTTGTCTAAGTTCTTTCAGCTTACCTCCAGTACCCTCCCACAGCAAATAAAACGAACAATTGCTTCGACGTAAGTTCGACTTTTCGCTTCTTTGTCGGTCTGAAAAAAAGATATTAAAACGTCTCACAAATAGAAAATAAACTTTAAAAACGTACAATTCATTAAAAAACGTTAGTTCGTACACTATAATATTTCTTGTATAACTTTTAGCCAATAATGAACCGCAATGTTAAATATATAGTTGTTTATCCGTAACCTTCTGTTAATCGGATAGACGTTCTAAGAACGGTATCATCAAAGATGTTGTTTGGAGGCTTGGTACGTTAATAACGCCAACGCTCCATTAAACCTAATCTTATTAACCGTAATCTTATACTTAAAGTTCTGTCCTGTAAAACAAGTATACTTTTCAAGCGTCCTATACTTTAACCGAATTGTCCCCCTCTGGAATTTTGTTTGTAAAATAGCACCACCTAATAGTCTCTGTAGTCTAGCCACATTCAAATCATTTTTATCTACTACATATTCATCTTTATTGACATCTACTTTTGACATTCACTCGACCTGTACATGCATGGTCACTACATCGTAACTGTTCCTGTCACTAATGGCAGTTTTTTAATGCACCAACTACTTAAATTCCATGATACATCACCTTGCGGGCCAACCGCCTTGGTTCCTTTTTTGAATTCTAATCAGTTATATTGTTCTTAGCTATGTTATTCTATGAGGTTATGTGCGCGTATGGTGGTGCGTTTTGGTGTTTATGTAGTTGGTATAGTCTAGTTGATTTATATATTTATGTACTTTTAATTTCTACGGGGGAGCGCCTCGCATGGGTCCTCGAGTCTCGTTCGCGTTCTTCCCATGCGGATATTAGTATATTATTTAAAAAAAACAAAAACAACCCAAAACCGGGATGATAAATTAACTGTAAAATTACCAGTGTGACGTATGCAGTGGGTTATTTGCATATCAGACAACTCTCTCTTTTTTTCTCAAGAACGAAGTGAGATATGGAAAAACTGTATAAGGTGTTACTTTATCATTTTAAGAGTTCTCCCAAATAAGACAAACTTAATTTTCATTCCATAGTTTTAACCCTTTACTGGCCACAGTTGCTTTTTGTCTATTTATTAATTTCACTTTGGCTAACGCCAGACGATTTTACTCGTCAAGGGGAGAGCTCCCGGAAACCTGGCCAATAAAGGGTTAAAGTGGCCAATGGCGGATCAAGAGAAGGGCACCTTGGGCAAGTGCCAGATTTTTTGGGCCTTTTGTTTTTTTAAGGCCCCATGTTTTTCGGGACCGCACCGCACGTTTCTGAGGGGACATATCACTGCATATGTAGCGGGGCGCAGGGCCACCGCGTTTTAATACAATTCTCATGCAATCAAATCAGTTGACTTTGTGATGTTTACTTGCACATTTGATTTGTGATCAATTATTTTCTGATACCTGACCGCACGTGGCACAGGCTACGTTGCTATTCGCATTTTTTTGTTAACTTTCTGCGATTTTCTAGTCTCTTTCTGACTTGTGAGATGTGAGACCGCTATTAATGTGCCAAAGGCCCCGCTCATGCTTGATCCGCCCCTGGTGAAACGGTGGCTAATCGTAAGTCACATTCAAGTTACATGGTTCAGTGTACGACAACGATGTACGTACCAGTTTATCGGCTTCACGTTTGAGAGTCTTTGCTTGATGAAGATGGCTATCTGGATTGACTTTTCTAAGAAACGAACAGAAAATACGTAAGACAATTAGACAAACAAAGGTTAAGGAATTAACACGCCTGATATGCATGGCATATACGCATGCCACATTGTCATACAACTACAGTTGATTCAGTGCCTCAGTTGGTAAAGATCAACAGTGAATCGTGGGCTAAGATTTGGGTTAGAGGTAGAGTAGAATTAGTGCATGTTAGTTTTATGAAATTGGAATAAGAATGATTGCATAGATCTATTCTGTTCCCATAGAATAAAATACTCCCAAAGAAGATAAACCGACTGCTCTGATGAATTCAGTTTTTCGAGCTACAATCAGTGACAAAAGTGTTGGGACACTTCAACCTAAAGGACAATATTTTCCGCTCCAAGTATCCCCCAGCCCCCCTGTTCAATGTTGGTGACTCTTTAGGCGTTCGTTTCAACGTTCACTGAGTTCCTTAGTTTAAATTCAACATTGAATAGGGAGGGGTATACTTTACTACCAAAATAATTGAAAGAAATATTAGGTAAGTACCAACAATGCGAGTTGTCCCAAGGTATTTTGTTACTGATTGTAGCTTCGCATGCAGTGTATAGAATAGTTCATCATATGTTCTACCATTGTACCCTCAAGTGCTCATGCTAGTTTTGCAACAGAAAACGTAACAAAAAAACCCCAACCAACTACTGTAGTTCTTCTTACTTTATATCCTCTACAACTTCTGCGTTCTGTTCCGCCATGGTTTTTTGAGGTCTATGTCGGTCGCTTTTATGTGCAGTTGTAGTTTTCTCGCGGTCACTATTACGACGTACACGTTTCTTTGGACAATGCTCGTTGTCCCAACTGGGGCTTCTTTTCGTGTGTCCATCCTGGTGTCTCTTTTTTTCACTGGACCTACAATGCAACGAAAATCTGTAGTTAGAATGTTTTAGACATTTTTGTAAGGTTTCAGCAAGGTTTTAACACGATTGGATTTAATGCAAGTAGTATAGTAGTTTTTTTCATGTCCCACAAGTGTTGGCTATAAGTGCTCTAAGGGGTATATATCAAACATTGTTTCTAGTACTTGTAAGGAATAGGTCGAGCGTCTTTTGACGTAACCGAGAACTTCGGGAATCAGTCGGAGAGCTATCGGTTATGACGTATTACACGGGGGTTGAGTAACAGCTAGGGTTAGGGGGTTGGATAAAAGTTAGCGTTAAGAGGTCTAAGGAACCTGAGAACGATGACGTCAAAGCTCAACTGACGTCATGGGTGGAGCAAAAAGCTCCACCCGTCCCACCCGCACCAGAACCCCCCCTTCTGTATACTACAAATGCAGGCCCAGCCGTGCAATAGAACAAAACTTATGCACGGTAAATAAAACAAAAACGCACGGTAAATGACGTAAGCAGTGCAATGAAAAGATGTTATAATAAAATAAAACGTGGCATAAGAAGAAAGTGAACACTATATATGAACAAAACGGCTCTTTTGAAAGTGAAGAAAAAACAATCAAACAAAACAAAACAAAACAAAACAAAACAAAACAAAACAAAACAAAACAAAACAAAACAAAACAAATAAATAAATAAAACGGGAAACGTTACATACGTTTGCTCCGCATTCTTTTGTTCGTTATCACCATTAAGCTCCTTCTTTTTCATTTTCCCTACTGGTTCTGAAAGCGTTGATCGTTTCTCATCGTTTGCAACGGCAGATAATTCGACATCTACAAATAAATTAAACCAACATTGGTTAAAAGTGAATAAGTAAAAATTAAGGAAATAACAACGTACAAGTAGTTCCGTCTTTGTAATGCATGTACGATTGGGTTAAAATGTTAAATCGGGTTATGACTTATGAAATGAAATTTGCGCTAATTTCTTTATTTCATAATGTAAAAATATAGAAATCGCTGATATTGCTACATATGCTCACTTTGTTTTTACGTGTTTAGAAAGTGCTTTATTTTTATATTTAAACTTGCCAAACCGTAGCATTTCTTAAGTCGAAATGTCAGCAAGGACTGAGACGAGTAACAATACATGTGACGTCACCAGGTGGATCAAGACTAAAATGATCCACCGTGTGACGTCAAATAGTTGTTGTGGCCGTGTTACTGTGTTGACTTTGAACTGAAAATAGTGTTTTTCCAAAGACGTAAATATTAAATGAACATATGTACGAATATCAGAATTTTCTATATTTTTATATTATCAAATAATATAAAAAGCAACAATTTCATTTCATAAGCACTTTAAGTTATAAACGTCAACAGTATACACTATTGAACTAAATTCGAACACAGTAGTTAGGAGATATTTTTTAAGAAACTGGGCGATTTCGAAGCTTAAAAACAATGTCTCACAATCTTTTCATGAAATATTAAATATGAAAGTGTGCTCTAAACATTGGGAAAAAATCGTTTCGTAGGCACTTTTCATATTGGGCACAAAAAACTTTAAATTCAAGAAAGCACCGTTGCATGGAAGTTGACACAACCGTGAGTCATAGCTGCAGAATGGGAAAGTAAAAATATTAACTTTACCAACCTGCATAAGTAGACAAAACCTTGAAAAAGAATAAAAAGAAACCCGATTGTTATAGGAAACAGGTAGAAAGAAAAATATGACAGAAACATAGGATAATAACTATATATTGTGATTATCTACTATTATTATGAGTGTCGTCATTTTTTCCAAATATGGGCAATAGAACGCAGCTTATGCTAGGGATTTTAAGATCTACGACGTCAACCTCAACGACAATGTCCTCTAAACAAAATAATTATTTTTGCCAAACAAACAAACAAACAAAGAGAATGAATAATTTTAGTCCCAAGAGTAATCTCAACACCGTCCTCGTTCTTTGTATAACGCCATTTCGAGCATTTTCACGTCTTCAGGACGACGTCAACGGCCAAAAAATGCCGAACTGTTGCTCGAGATTGACTTCAATACGGACACTACAATCATTTTAGCAATACTGGTGGCGTTTTGGAAGTCATTAAACTAGCTCCAAAAATCAAATATAATAGTCAGTTAACAATGACTTCTTTAAATTGTAAAACTTATCTTGCGTTTTAACCGCCGTCGTCGTCCTAGCATCTTAAGGTCCCTACCATAGGCCGGAATACACACTAAGTCAGCATTGCACACTTCAATACAGGTTTAACCGGTTTTGAAGACGTAAAACCTGCCCGCGTGTGGCAAATCCAAACTAAAACGGTTGTTTCCGCTTGTTAATCGGCCTTCAAAGGGTCAAATTGTCCAAAATTCGCCTAGTAAAATTGCTTTGTTCCTTAAAATCGAAAGCGGTAATACAGGCGAAATTGCTAAAATAATACACATAGAGAGATCCCAACCAAAAGCCATGATGGAAATGCATGTCACTGTGCCTCTTATACACGAGTGCTCACCTATATGCACTGGTGTCGGGAGTACGGTTTTTTTTTTTGTGTCTGACAAGTATTTGTTCATGGTTACAACTCGCGTTTTGGCGGTGTCAAGTTTTCGGCAACCTGAATAACCTCTGTCTACCACATGGGCCTCAGAGCTCAATGGTTAGAGCGTGTAACTGTAGTTGCGCAACAGTCCAAGTCTTTCCCTGTAGCAAGACTAATTTCCCGAAAGTTACGGGCTCGATCCCCGTCTGCGTGGGGCTCTGAACTTTTTTCTGATGACTTACAGATTGACGAGCGAACTAAAAAGTCTTACTATCATCTTTGTTATATTTTGAGTTAATTTTAGACAGATCATTTCTGGATAACTAAAATAAGTATCCACGAATAACGTGGGTTTTATAATAGGACTGGAGTTGATACAGCCAAATATAGGAAATTCTTCAACTATATGAACAAATTAAATCCGATGTAGATAATAGAAACGCTAAGAATAGAAACGCTAAGAATAGAAAATAGCGCAGTTAATCATATTCCAACCAATTCAATAAACACCTGGATCTTAATGATAAAAATAAGGGAATAAAAATAGGATAAAAAATAGGTAGATAAGATTACATATGTGTTTACGACGCCATGCAGCTGGAACAGATGGGCGTGTTGTTTTTTCAAAAATGTACGATATCCCTTTTGTATTAAATCACAATGTACTTAATACAAAGCCAAATAGTGCCTGTAATATATATTATAACTCATTCTTGTCGTGGGCTTCCCCAGAGGTGAATAAAATCGTCTGGCGTTAGCCAGAATAAAATACTAAAGACCAATTCAGACAGGAAAGAGTTCACGCGAATTGTTGGTGCGAAATAACTTTATTTTGTATGTTATGAGTGTTTTCAGCTTGAGTTGGTAAAGGTTTTTCGTTTGATTTTGCTGTACAAACTCTGTCTGGAGTTCAGATTTTTTTCTCTGAGTCTAACTTACGACAGCTTCTACAGCAAAAACATACGAAAGAACTTTATTTTCTACTTCTAATCTATTTTTCTAACGCCAGACGTCAAGGGAAGGAAAACCTATAACGGTCAACTGTTGGTTAAGTAAAATGACAACTCGTGGTAAAAGATGATATGCGGCAGATACCAATGATCTAATATGCAAGGTAACACAAAGTAGTGGGACAATCATAGCAAATATTCCTGTTTATCTGAAGACATGTCATTAAAGTCTACTAATGCGGCATGTAATGAATGTAGATGAGATCACTGACACTGAAAAATCAGACGACGTAAACAGATATAAAAAGTGAATTAAATACCAATTGAACAAAAACGCGTTTCCAAGTAATTTCTCCATTTAAATAAAATAGCGTTATTCGTACTGAGGTAAAAAATATACAGATGCAAATCTATCAAAGGAGTTGATTATTTGTGGCGCGAGTTCAATTTTTAGGAGAAAGGTTGGGCACTAGAGGCAATCCACCAAAAGTCAATTCACTGTAATATTAACCCTGATCTTAAACCCAAACCATAAATCACGATCAGGTATAAAATTAGAATGAATTACCCTCAGTGGATTGCATCTAATGTTTGCCGACCATGATCAAGTGCCGACTGTTGTTAAAAGCAGAGTAAATCAAAACAATATGGTCTGAAAACTCGACAAACTTCAAAGCGTCTATAACGAGCTGTGATTTTATGTTGAGATTTGAGAAAGTTCTCACTGTGCACAAATCGTTTGCTTTTTGCTTATTAATATTAAAAAATTTAAATAACACGGTTGAACGATTGAACCTAAACACTGCTATAGGCGAGTTTCAGAGTGTTGCGCGCGAACCATTTAAAAAACAAACAAACCTGGCAAGCTCCACTCAAGTAAACATACTGTTTAAAATAAACAAAGTATAGATACAGTTTCTGGATGTTTAACACTGTTATTCTGCTGTTGTTGGCTCGCTAGTAAGTCTGTTTGTCATTGCTTACTTTGTGGGGAGCCCGCCAATATCTTTGCAAAATGATGCGCGCGCAATACCCTGAAATTCGCCTATTGGACGATTGCTTCATTATACATTGTCCTCGCCGTGCACAAGTTCGCATAAACGGGAACATAAAGATAGAACAAAGACTTTAGCTGAGTTTCCAGACCATCTCTCAATAAACTATAGGAAAAGCGACCACTTAGAGCGCGAGTCAAATGGCCGTTATAGTATGTACAAACAAAGATAATACGAGATTTACTCACCGCTATTTTATCGTTTTCTAAGGATTTCGTCGGTATCCGCTTGAGCAATGATAAATCAATCCTTACTACTAACGACTTCGGTTCCTTATCTTGATCACGAACTACTTGAATATCTAACGGCAGATCATGGTGTCCATTCTTAATACGACCATTCACATCACTAATGTTTGCCACTTTCGAACCTTCTGTCTTCTTCTTCTTAATAACCGGACTCTCGCACCCAACAACATCAATAACGGTGTCCTCTTCAGCATCGTCACTGTGAGTATCAAACCCAACTCGATCCTCCTTATCTGGCTCCTTTACTTCTTTGCTTAGAGTTTTAGTGAAGTTCAGATTCTTCGAAGAAGGTATTTCCACCTTCTTCGATTGGGGCCTCTTTGATTCCGATGTTCTGTCTTTAATTTTCCGTTTATTTTCCTTTACAACACCAGTGGTCTCTGATTTTAATTTCGATACTTTCTTTTTCACCTCCACCTTTTCCTTCTCGTTCCTTTCTTTATGTTTGTCACTTTTTAATACTCCATTTAAGCCCCTTCCGTGCTTTAATTTATTATTTTCTAATTTATGCGAATCGTTTCTACAAAGTTCACCAGCAGCTCCTTTTAACAGTTGGTTATCCTTCGTCTCTGATTTAGTCGGAGAAAGTTTTTTAAATTCAGTTTTCGTGCCAAGAGATTCACCCCTTGATTGTTCGGGTTCAGTCTTAATTTTCGTTTCATCACGGTGTACATTTTTCGAAGATAGACAAGGATCACTCACTGCCTGCAACTGGTCACCAGGCCTTAACGTCGTTTCTCCACGCTCGTAAGACTTAGGATGCGTCGATTCATTACTACCACCCACCAAGGGTTCATTACAAACATTAGATGAATTGGTAGTCCTGCAATTGTCTAAATCAGTTTGACGATTCTCTAAGATTTTGTCAGGGTTAGAAATGACATTAGGAGACGTTCGTTTGCACGTTACGTGTTCACTTTCTCCTAATTGTTCACTGTTCAAGTTTTTGGGAGTCGACGTAGCCGTAAGAGCAGCTGTGGGAAGTGCTACATTAGGACTCGCATTCAGATTGCTTTGTTTTGGAACATTATTCCAGTTTTGGCGATCTGAAGGTTCCTGCTTGGAAATTAAAAAAGAACATAGCTCAACATTAGCCTTCTTACGTACGAACGTCTCTCGTACATAAACATGCATAGGTGCAAAAATATTAAACAAATAAACAAACAAACAAACAAACAAACAAACAAACAAAACAAAAACAAACAAAAAAACCCAAAAAAAAACCAACCAAACAAACAAACAAACAAACAAACAAACAAACAAACAAACAAACAAACAAACAAACATACAAACAAAAACAAACAAACAAACAAACAAACAAACAAACAAACAAAACAAACAAAACAAAACAAACAAAACAAACAAACAAACAAACAAACAAACAAAAACAAACAAAAACAAACAAACAAAAACAAACAAACAAACAAACAAACAAACAAAACAAAAACAAACAAACAAACAAACAAACAAAACAAACAAACAAACAAACAAACAAAAACAAACAAACAAACAAACAAACAAACAAACAAACAAACAAACAAACGGACAGTAAAAATACACCTACATATTTTATTCTGTAAAGACTGTAAAGAACGCAACAATATTTTAATTTTAGTATTTTAAACACATAATTTATGTTTAATTCTTTGAAAGTTTGCATGGTGACAAATAGTAATACAAGCGAGAATTTAATAATACACGTTTATTATTTATTGCTGCAGTAATTTATTTATTTATTATTATTTACAGCAATAAATAGTAAACGCGGTGTTACGACAAATTCTCGCTTGTATTAAGGTAGCAATAGGGTTATCCGGTATCGTTTCGTAAAACAACTGGCATCACGCCGCTATTAACGTGATCCCAACGTATCATATACCAATTTAAAGCCAATTAACCATGGAAGACGATTATAAAATCTAAAATTATGGAAAATATAATGGTTATCCGTTGTATTTACCGAAAGAAAAAATAAGGTTGCTGGCTTCAAGAGTTTAAAATTCTTTGGAATTTATATCATTGTAATCACTGATCAACTATCTACAAAAAAATGTCGTTCGGTTTCTATTAACGATTTACGTTGTAGTCACAATATATTTCACAACTTGTTAATTAAAAACGCGATAAAATCACAATTATGCAACTAATAAAAAATCGCCGACACGTTGTTGTAGAAGAGTAGGTACTTAGTAACTGCCAAAAGTTTCAGCGAAAAATATTGAAACGCTGCGAAGTTCTAACTGTTGCAAAACACAAATTTTGGAGAAAAATTGAGCGGAGAAAAAGCGTCTGGAAGGATTCCATGTTGAGTAATTAGTCCCGCCTCTTGAAGTAAAAAACTCGTTTTTCGCCTGGAAGAAAAACATTTTTGAATTCGAAATTTTTGTTACTGACAGAAAATGTTGCACTAGTTTAAAAATTGGAAGAAAAAAAAGGAGATTTTTGACATCAGTTCCCCCCTATTGCTACCTTAATTTATGTTTGTCAATCTCTGTTGCCCGACGTAGTTTATATGTGGGTTTTTTTATGTTTACCTCGCCCTCCGAGTCACTAGAATTACTATCTTCACTACTACTATCACTTGATGAAGACGATGAACGTGATCTCGAGTGGTCACCAATTCTAAAAAAAATAATGACAACAGTGAAGCAATAAACGCCACAGGCTTGCAGAGATAATCTTTCCCTAACAAGTACAAATAAAAGATAGATTTCCACACACACACCTGTCATGTCCATTCGGTATAACAGGATTTTCCTTAAAAAAGAAAATAATAAAAAAGACAAACTTTAAGTTACACGATAGTATCATGTCAATGTTGTTGATGTCGATGATGATGATGATGATGACGATGATGATGATGATAAGGATGGTAATGTAGTTGATGTGGATGATGGTGATGATGACGACAAGTTTATAACGACAGCGAAGAAGAAAATAATGATAACAATGACGGACAATGATGATAATAGCGCCAACCATAAAAATTCATAATCATAACCAAGTTAAACGACAACGATATAAACAACAATTTAGATCTAATAAGCATGCAGTGTTTTCGGAGAACGAACATTGACAAATGTTGGATAAAGCTTCTCAAATGAATCTATACTTTGAGAAAAAAATCGACATAAAAGTTGGCTAAATAGCGAAGCGCACAGATGACGTCGAATTCATGTCTGTCTGAGTTTATAATTTATTCTTGCATGCATTTCCAACAAAAGAAAATGGCTCATTAGAAATCCCTCGAGATTAAATTTTGTTTGTTTGTCTGAGTTTTGGTCTATAAATAGTAACTGTGGGCTTCGCTATTTGACTGTAATATTTAAATGATGTTTATTTCTTTTGAATTTTCCTCATGAATTATTAATGAATGAGAAATAACAAACCTGTTCGTCTTCGCTGTCATCATCTTCTGAAATCACTAAATCGCTACCAAGAGAATCTGAAGAAAACGAAATTCGTGTCATTTTATAGTAACTCCGTGTATTAAAACGAGTTAAACCACGTAAAATAGCAGTCTAAACAACTCAGAGTTTGTATACTTTAATTTTCTAACTTTTATTTTAGAAGGTGAGAGCAACAAAAATTACAAGTACATTTGCCGTTCGCCATCTTGTTGTAAGGGGTAAACATGATGAAACTTATTTTTCTGGCAGCTGAATTTCTGTGGTATGTTTTTAAAGTGTTGTGGTTTAATAAAAAATGAAAATCATCTACAAAAAATGAGTTTCAGACTTATATATGTGAAAGTATGGCTAACTAAAGTTTTCGCTTTACCCAGCTTGTGACGTCACATGCATATCAAAAATGTATGCAAGATGGCAGATGCTGATTCAGATTAGCAACTTTAAAAGCGCAATTAAGTTGTTTTATTGGGATACTTTGGGTCTAAATAACACACACTAGATTGTATCTTCATGTCGTTGGTTGGCTTTTGATTTTTTTTGTTTTTGTTGCCCATACCCTTTAAATAATACATATTGATATTAACCAGAGTGACTAAAAACTATAAAAAAAGTGAAGAGTTAAGACATAAGTAAAAATAAAACGAACCAAAACACTAGACTTACTTTTACGACTAGGAACTTCCGAGATATCCTGAAATTAAAGCAATTTGTTAGTTTGAAAAGTAGTCTACATAAATGTTGGTTTAGAATGTCCTTTTGGCAAATGATTTGTTTCTTGATAACATTTTCACGAGAAACGATGATAATAATGATATATTGAAGATGATGATGATAATGATGATGATAATGTTGATGACGATCGTGGCGGTAGTGACGATGGCGATGATTTCACGAAGAAGCTACAATCATTAACAAAACTTTGTGAAATGATTAAATAAAAGTGCATGTCCCTATACAAATAATTAATATTCAAATCACGAACGTTGTATTAAACCCCCTCCGATCCCCCAAATCAATGCCGACTTGATACTAGGTCCACGTTTGTATGTATACAAAATTATTTAAGGAGGGGGAGGGGGGGGGGGGGAGCGAACTTTCCTATGATTGTTATTGTATATATACTAGCAGCAGCGCATGATCGTTAATTGAATATTCAGTCCATCATAAGCAATTTTAAGTCAACTCTTAACCTCGTGACTTGGCGGGCGGGGAGAGATGTTTATTTTAAGCTGTTGACTAGCGAACCAACAGCAGTCGAAATTCTGCACCGATTCCAGCGACAAGCTCCCAGGGACTTAAACGAAAAGTTTTAGTCACTGTCGCTGAGCTCCATCAACAGAGGGATGCAGCAGTAGCGTGCAAGAGAAGCAAGTTGACGTCAAGTTAAGTAAGAGTAATGAGTCAGGGGGTGTTTACATGAGACCGGCCTAAACTCGGACCGGCCTGAATTTTGCATTTCAGTTTTTGTTTACATGAGGCCGGCCTTGAAACTATATAGGCTTGGTTTCGCTGTTGCTTCAACATTTGTGTCAATTGCCTTAAGCTGGATTTCCACTAGGCGTAAAATGTCGCGCGCTCGACTTTTTTCTTTTGTCTTGTGAGTTTCCATGTGGAACGAAGTGAAAAACTATTCAATTTGTACAATAGAAAAGTCGAGCGCGCGATATTTTACGCGTAGTGGAAATCCAGCTTTACAGCTCGTGACCACCGGAGAATCCTTATTTTATGTAGATTTAACACCAATCTCATTGAAAATGAGAGGTGAAAGTGCTTCAGTTTGGTCTAGAGTGAACTGAATCTCAGGCCGGACACATGAAAACGATCTATATTAAAAACACTACAACCGACCTAAAGTCAGTTTGGCCTGAGTTCGGGCGGCCTCGTGTAAACACCCCTTAAGAACAGAGACAGCCAAACGTTCATTCTATTATAATGGCTGTATTAACTTTATTTTAATTCATTCATTTAGTTGGAGGGCACGGGTTTAAAAAGGCACGTATTGAGGCACATGTTATCATTAAAAAACAACATTTTCTGTTATAAAATGGGACAAAACGGTACATTTTATACTTTACTAGTTGGTCGGGGGACACATACCCTTTGCTTTTTATATAAAAAATCAGTTGGAAAAAGATTCTAGACATATAACCCCGGTTTTTATACACCTATATGGCTATTTATTATATGGCTGTGTCACGTGAGCGGTCTTAATGCGACTTTTTTGCAATTTGATTGGTTCCTGAGCGGTCTTGACAAACCGGCAAAGACCGGTCATTACAGAAATTGAAAAACAAAATCAGAAAATTAAGCAAGACAAGCTAAAATAGTGTTCAAATATCGTGAAAATGAATCTACCACTAAAAAATTTAATACGAGTGTTTACGGTGACTGAAAGTGTTTTTGTTGTTTACAGCTTGCGTCCAAAGTCGGTTTATACTTCGCCTTCGGTCTTCGCTGCCTTTACTCCCGACATTCAAATTAAAGAAAACTAAAATACCTGGGCCGTATAATAAAAACCTTATTAACCTCGCTTGGTTAGTCTTTATGGCAAAATTATCCTGTCCTTGGTCTTTTCGCACAAACCTCGCTCCCTCGTCCCTCGGTCTGTAATGAAAGACCGCGGGCATGATAATTTTGCCGTGAAAACGTCCCGCTCGGTCAATAAGTTTTTAATATTGCTTAATAAATAACCTCGTATAGAGTAAAAAGCTATTTACCTTCTCGTTGATGTTGCTTGGAAAAGGAAAGCGGCAATCTAGTTTCGACACAGGAGTGAAGATCCCTGTCAACGGTGGTACAGTGACTGGTTCAGTCATTTCCTTTAAAAAAACATAGCACACATTAACCTATATTCACAAACCAGTTCATAAAACCGCATGTTCGTGACATCGTCATGGTTCGAAGTTTCTGCAGCTAGTCACGTTTTGGCCGACAGATAATTTTTCTATTCTGCTCAAACAAACAGATTGATGTTTCAGTGTTTATGCATAAACATAACGGTATGCAAACGTAATGTAACGACAAAAACGAAACTATGGCTGCAGAATCTTCGAACCATGACGATGTCACGAACATGCGGTCAATTGCTTATTTAGAGGCTGTTTATATGGAGCCGAGTTACCCAGCTAGGCGAGTTACCCGGCAAGCCGAGTTGAAAAAAGATCAGTGTTTATATGAGACGAGTTACTCGGCAAAGCCGCCCATGCATCATAATGGTTTCACATTCCATGAGTAGTTTCCGATTGTCTTCATAAAGCCCTAATCAAACGAGAACGCAAGTCATCGCAAGTTGGCAGTCACGCTATCTCAGCCAGCCGCTCTGAATAGTTTCCCGAAAATATCATGTACCGTGACAAAGTTAAAACTTGTTTAAAACACTCATGAAACCTTTATTTTGTTAATTTGGGTGTTCGAACGACCACCACAGAAATTCTGACTGCCAACTTGCGATGACTTGCGTTCTCGTTTGATTAGGGCTTAAGTGGCGCGTGCGCTGTTGTGACGAATTCAACTCGGCTAGCCGAGTTACCCGGCAAGAGAGTGTTTATATTGGAATATTTTTTATATGTTTATATGGGAATATTTCTTTAATCACAATGTATAATGCACTGTTGTTGCCCCATTTCAGCACGATGGTAATAACTCTAATATTGATAAACTATTCAAATTACAAAAACGAGCAGCTAGGATTATTACCGCTTCAACATATGAAATACGCTCAGCTGAAATCTTTAACAACTTAAAGTGGTCTCCCATCTCAAATAGTTTGAATCAACGTGAAACGATAATGATGTATAAAATACTAAAGGGTATAGCACCAAACTATTTGATCTAACTGTTTAACGTATGTGATAATCAGTATTATAACTCACGGAGTAACAACACTAAACTTACATTAAAAGAAAAACAAACTAACTTTCTAAAGAGAAGTTTCTCCTATAGAGGAGCTGTGTGCTGGAACAGGTTAGAGGACGTAATTGCTAATAATATTAAAGCTGATGTACAGTCCGTTCTGCGCATGTCCGCCATGGAGTCCCCAAAACATGACATTCGTAGATAATTACATGAAGTACTCCGCTCAATGTAAACCGTTAGGAGCAACATGGCAGAAAACCAAGTGATTCGGCGAGGATATCTCTTCGGATTTCTTCTATTTCTTCTGAAAATGTTTTGTTTTGGGTACAAGTAATGAAGAGGAAGTAAGAAAAGCTTACAATCTTGAATAAGGTATCAGTATATTTTTTGTAAATAAAGATGTAAACATTAGTTTCGTACATGCGCAGAACGGACTGTACGTCACCTTTAATACTATGACCCTGAAAACATTTAAAAGAAAAATTAGTGACTTATCTTATAAATAGTTTGCCCACCCAATTTTGTAAATAGTTATTACTAGTTTGATGTCATTTGGGTTTTTTTTCATTTTTTGTATATATATATATATATATATATATACAGTATAGTTTAAACTATACTATATTCGCTCTACCTTTATGGTATTGAACACTTTCCGTGAACAAAATCACACGTGCTCGTTTGTATATATATATATATATATATACATATAATACATATATATACACATGTATGTCTTACTGTAGGTTAATGAACGATGTACTAGTTTTAGACACGGTCCTTTGAAAATCAGACTCTCTGAAAGGTTACCGTGTTAATATAATTTTAAATAATAATAATTTTCATCCAGGTTGTCCCAGTAGATTTGTCCCCCCAGGGACACATTTCCTAGGAAATATGTCCCCCTGGGGGGACATATGTCCTAGGAAATATGTCCCCCTCTTCGGAAATTTGTCCCCCCCCCGTCAGAATGATTCCTTACAGTATAATTGATATACGTGTAATGTGGACAAAGCTTTTTAAAAGTAAAAAATATATATTTCTGAATGATAAATTATAACAGCTAAATATATATTTAGATAAGAAACTCTTTATTGCTTTCTAAAGAGCGTGTTGGCTCGAGGTTAATGAAGGGCTCCGCGTGAAACGTCAGTATTTCGTTGTCGAAATTCTCGGCAGCTCCCCATTTTCTTGCTTTGTTATTAATATAATAGTGTAGTTTGCCGTTTTTCAAAAAACAGAAGTATTATGCATGGTAGTCATGATTCGCAAACGCAGTAGACGCCTTTTTTCAATGAGCGGTGACTCTCAAAAGCGATCCGTATTGGTCATACTGGTGTAGTAGCTGGGGGATAGGTGATCCTGCTGTCCGCCTTGGGTGAATTTTCGTCGACTAATAGTAACTTTTAGCTAACTAAACACTAATTTGCGGAGTAACACTGGCACAGGTAATTAAGCGGGAATATTATTTGACTGATGTGTCGTTCGATCAGTCAAAAATGAGAAACCACTTATTTAGCTATTTGGAAAGAGGAGAAATCTCCTCGTTCCCTCGTGCTTGTGAAACAGCCGTGTTAAATGCTAAGGAACCGCATGAATTAGTCATACAGACATTTTGTACGTGTTTTTTGCCAGAATATGGTGATATGGTCCAGTGTGATCTTTGTGACAACTGGTACCATCTTCGTAGTTGTCTTGATTTAAGTTATTTTCCTAAGAATGATCAGTCAAAAAGTTTTTATTAAATAAATAAGTTTGTATATTATTTATCTTTCAGAAATATATTTTACTTTCAAAAAGTTTTGTCCACATTACACGTATATCAATTATCCTGCAATGAATCATTCTGAGGGTGGCCAAATTTCCAAAGGGGGGGAGGGACACATTTCCTAGGAAATCTGTCCCGGGGGGACATATTTCCTGTGACACCGGCATGCCGAGATCTCGGCTGTTTTGCCGAGTTACTCGGCTAGCCGAGTTACCCGCCTGTCTCATATAAACACTCTGCCAGGATAGGATAGCATTGAATTTCTATACATGCGGGTAACTCGGTTTGCCAAGTAACTCGGCTCCATATAAACAGGCCCTTAGGGGCCGGGCACACGCGATTGATTATAGGATCGTACTGTGGTTTTGAAACTTGCATAAACTAAATTTAGAAAGAAGAATTGGTTTAGTTTAGATGTAAACAAATCTTGACATTAATTCAAATCTCCTTTTGCGACGGAAGAAATAATTTCGTGACAAACGGCCCCTAAGAGGGTGGTCACGAACAGACAATCGGAATGAGTAATGATTTATTTAACGTCGTAAGCACAGGATGTGGTCGCCCAATCATCCGAGCCAGAGGCTCATGTTAAAGTGCACGACATAAGCTAAGACCTAAGTGTTCATTTTACGGAGGGAAGAAAACCGCAGAACCCTGCGAAAAACCCTCGAAGCATAGGAGAGAGCAACTAAACTCTACTCACATGAAATTCAAGTTCGAGAACGGGGTTATTCCCAGACGGTCACCCATCCAAGTACTAACCCCGTCCAACTGGGCTTAACTACAGCGGTGAGAGTCGGCGCCCTAACAGCACACGCCACCCGTGCTTACAAACAATGAATATTACTAGCTATGTATATTACAATGACTATTATTAGCTACATTTTGATTGTTTTCCAAATATGCAGTTCGTCCGTCTGAAAATGTTACCGTGGTGATATTGTTTATTGATTTGTGCATGTAATCGACTTTACGATCAGAATAACCAAACTTTTTGCCTTTAAAATGGTTGACTTATAAAAAATATTATAATATATATTAGCCCGGGGCAATTAACTTGATTTATGCGTGGTTGGGAAAATAAGCTTTAATCCATAGTCACAAATGTGATAAAGGATTTATCATCGCGACCGAAGTGTTTTTAGACAATCTCTGTGATAACGAACAGTTTTCTTAGGCAACCTCGGTGATAATGTACTAAGAAGGTTATTTCGGCCCTCGGTTAATAACTGACGTAGTTACCTCGGTTGAGGTAACTAACCTATACTTAGTGGAGTAGCGATAACTTTACTTGAATCTTCAAAATAATCGGTACATGCTAAACTATTTATAGATGCATCGGTGTTTTAAACAAGATACGATATTCGTGTCACAACTGTATGAAAATTACAACGGCTCCCCTTTGGTTCTCCTTGTAAACCCTATATACACTTTAGCCGCTTATATTGTATTAATAAACCACTTTAATTTTTATTTTCCTTTATGTGCATTAATAAGCCTTTCTAGCTTTGTCTGTATGTTTGCAATTTAGGAAGGAAGAGCATGCAGAAAGGCTAATTTAGAGGCTGTTCACATCCAAAAAGAATTAGAATACCCCAGAGTTGGAAAAAGTATTCAACCTTCCTCCGGATGGGTTTTTAAGTTTAGATAACCTTCCTCAAAATATATAGCGAGAATTTTGTGTTTTGCAACGTTCATAAATACTGCGTGACTTTTACAGTACCTTGGTTTTCTAGGTTTTCCTAGGTAAGCTTTGGCATACTACAATAGCTACTAATAACTGACCGCTGCTGACTGATAGCCTGCCAACTACCCTCGACTGCTGCGAAGATACAAACATCACAGCAGACATCAGCGTACATGTCTCACACATGTAACTGCTGCCACTGCCAGTGCTGCATAATTGTTGGTTAGCCAATGTTTTGCTGCAAATCGCATTTCTTCTCGACACCTTGCTTGATCAATTGTAACTTTCTCAGATTACCGAATGTGTTGTTTCACGTGTTTTCACTTTAAACCTTCCTCACTAAAGTAAACCTTCCTCCGGGTGGTACCCGCATACCGGCAGCTTTTTTCCAACTCTGGAATACCCTGTGTGCTATACTTACAGAAAAACGAAGCCAAGCTCGCTTTGTTACGTCATTTTACATTTCTCAATGAAACAGTAGTAATAACAATTTCGTGACATAAAATCAGCCTATACATTATAGTATAACCATTTGTAAACTCGGCTCCGTCCAATGAACCAACGTTCTGTCGATCCAAAACGTTACGTCTTTCATTTGAACCTCTAAGGCTGAAAAAACATATTTGGCCAATCGTAGTCCGATTAAGGCTCCCGTAAGTTCCAACTGAGGAATGCTAAGAGCTTTAGTCGTAGGGTAACTGTTTCGTGACATATTAAAGGGCTAACCCGCCTCATATGAACGGTTCCTTAGATGTACATAAAAAAAACTTTGAAGTGGTGGGCATGAAAGTGGTCTGTTATTTAAATCTATCACAGCATGCACATATTAAAAATAATTTAATTTCACTCTGAGGATACATGTTGCTGGTTCGGTATAACGGAAGGTCAGAATACAGAATTTCAGAAGTACCATATTATAGTCGATATGTCATTGTGGTTTTAAAAGTTACTTGTTGCCTGCTGGTCTATCATATTCAAAACAAAACTGTACGCTTTACGCCTGGTTGTTCCGTTGCAACTACAGACGAAGCTCTCTTGACAACCCCTCATATTAGCCACATGCATGCAGCGACCACTTTAGAAAGTTACGAACTGGAATTTTCCTTTGTTTTTGAGCTCTCGCGTAAAAGCGACAAGCTCTCTTACGAACAGTTTTACGAGAGCTACAATATATTTATTCCCCACAATCAAACGCCGAACTTCTAACAAGCCGACCTCGAGAGAAATTAGAGAACATAAGTTACATATGTATATGCGAAGTTTAATTCGAAAAAACGTTAAAGTATTTATTACTTTATTCGACGCCTACGCCAAAGCTTATACAGCCCCTTAATCTAATAACTGTTTACTAAACCTAACTTGCATGACTAATCTTTATTTGGACAGACTCCTTTATATAATGCAAGCATAGCGACATGCACAAAAGGCGTGTATAAAATTTTAAACCCTTAAGGCCTGGCCAAACGCTTTCAACATTACATGCAACATCGTTCAACTTTGTTGAACACATGTTGAACGAAAATTTGAACATGTTCAAATTTCGTTCAACATCATTCAACACCATTCAACAACGTTCAACATCATGCATTCAACTAGCCTGCGTGCAGACGCTTGTATTTCCGGTGATTAATACGTATTAATCACGGGAAATACAAGCGTCTGCACGCAGGCTAGCATTCAACAGGGTGGCCAAACGCTTTCAACATGTTGAATCACGGTTGATTTCAACAATGTGGAACGATGTTGAATGAAATGTTGAAAGCGTTTGGCCAGGCCTTTATATTAGGCCAGACAGCAGTAAAGCCGCAACATAATAGCAATCAAGTTATTGCATATTGGAACTGTCTGTTCCTATTAATGTGACGGATTTCCGATTGTACGAGTCAAAACCATATAGTCACGTTCAACTCAGTTTAACAAAGCAATGTTTTATTAAAACTCAGTTTAATAAAACAGATTTTCGAGAAGATATACAGTAGATTGTCTGGTTGAGTGACAAAAATCTTATCAGGGGGTGTTTACACGAGGCCGGCCTTGAAATTATATGGCCTTGCATGGTTCCTATTACGACGGTTAAAAAGCTTTTCTTTTCGTAGTCTGAATCGGTTCGAATTAGACTTATGCATTCTGTTTACATGGAAAGCCGGCCTGGAGTTAAGCCGGCCTCAAAATTTCAGTTCGGTCTATAGCAGGCGACCTGAGATTAGGCCGGCGTGAACTGAATCTCAGGCCGGACTCATGAAAACGATCTACAGTAAAAACACTTCAACCGACCTAAAGTCAGTCCGGCATGAGTTCGGGCCGGCCTCGTGTAAACACCCCCGCAGCTTTATAGACGCTCCTGAAAGCATAAGACAATTTATATCCGCAAAAATAGCTGTCGGACGGCTAAGGGGCCGAATACATGGGGAAATTTCAGCCCGGCTACTGAAGTATGGAAAAGAGGATAATGATTTGAATAAGAAACACGAAGTGTGGAAATCAGCCAAGTTGTCACAAACATGCAGCATAAAACAAACATATTTAGATGTGTATTTCAAATAAACCATATTTATTACTTCTTTATCGCTTTTCACAAGGCACTTTCTGTACTCCACACTTCGTGTTTCTTATTCAAAACATTCACTCCCTCTTTTCCATCCCCCAGTAGCCGGGCTGAAATTTTCCCATGTATTCGGCCCCTAAAACCCTAAATTTTGAATGACAAATTAAAAATTATAAAATCGGGAAGCAAAGAGTGATTCAACCTCGTACCCAGTGCATTTTGCCTCCACGTTAGGGTCGGCGATCGGCTGGTCACGTGACACCCAGAATTTTGGGGTGCATGTTATGCCAAGAAAATTTATTCGGTCTTTGTGTTTTGTTTTTGTATAATACGTATATATGAATAATAAATGAAATATTCAACGCTCTGCCGAATCACGGCATTATTCATCATGATACTCCCCATGATTATCCAAGATACATGTAAATGTCATGAACAAACATATATCTAATAATGTTGTTCTTGACTTTAACCAAAGCTATCGTTTCCATTCTTTGGGTAAACTTTGCAGAGTGGATCTATTGCAATTCAAATTTTCATAAATAAATTATACTCTATCTGAATTAATCAAGTTTTTAAACCGGCCTATCAGATTATAGAATCGACCAGCCGATGCCAGAGCCATTTTTGCCGACTTCCCAACGTGGAGGCAAAATGCCCTGGGTATGATACTAATGCCTTTTCTCTTGGATAGACTGCACTGGGATAATCTTTCCAAATGTCGACAAAATACACTTAAAAAGCTTAGCCCGATCTATTTGCAAAACTTATTTACCTACCACATGCAGCACTGCACAGAAAATAATCTAAGGGGATGTTTATATGGATGAGGGCCAGCCCTCTTGGTAGGGCTAGCCCGCCAGCCCCCTTGGTAGGGCCAGCCCGCCAGCCCCCTTGGTAGGGCTAGCCCGCCAGCCCCCTTGGTAGGGCCAGCCCGCCAGCCCCCTTGGTAGGGCCAGCCCGCCAGCCCCCTTGGTAGGGCTAGCCCGCCAGCCCCCTTGGTAGGGCCAGCCCGCCAGCCCCCTTGGTAGGGCCAGCCCGCCAGCCCCTTTGGTAGGGCTAGCCCGCCAGCCCCCTTGGTAGGGCCAGCCCGCCAGCCCCCTTGGTAGGGCTAGCCCGCCAGCCCCCTTGGTAGGGCCAGCCCGCCAGCCCCCTTGGTAGGGCTAGCCCGCCAGCCCCCTTGGTAGGGCTAGCCCGCCAGCCCCCTTGGTAGGGCTAGCCCTAGTAAGAGGGCTGGATTTTACCTCGCGTTGGTTTGTTTACCAACCTGTACAGCTTTTCCACGAAGCTCCAAATCATGTTTTCGCAAACACGATTTGAATTTATAACAAACACATGAACAACCGCAACTTGTAAAATAAAAAGTTGACCAAAAAATATTAGTAAAGGCAAACTTTATCGTGTATATACTGAGCTTCGATTTGCTAGCCCTCCTAAGAGGGCCGTTTTAGGAGGGCCGTTTACATGGGAAATTTCCAGCCCTCTATACGATTGTCATTTTGGCGTATGTAATTTTGTGTACGTACACAATTCTTGTTCATGATTCTATGGTGAATGTCGAAAAAACGTCGTTGAGACAATTGGTGGTTAATCACATACATCACGATGACAATCGTATACGATAATCGTATCGTGTAGATAGGCCTTTAGGCGACATCTCGGGTTGTCAACAGCTTTATCTCGCCTAAGGAGGGCTGGCCCTCTTGTCGGGTAAACGCGAGATCTCGGCAAAGTGGGCTGGCCACCTTCCATATAAAAACCCCCTAAGCCTTATAACACGAAGACTGCTGAAAAGAAACTGAACGCACACTGAAATATTGGGGTATTGTTATGAACAACTTACCCAATAATTTACGCACAATGAGACCTACTTAGTTAATTCAAAACAGATATTATATCTTTTATTATAATTGTTAGTCGGACTTTCATATGGGAATCTTGTATAACAGATATATTATAACTATGTATGTAGAGAAGGTTTATTGTATAATTCTGAAGATTTCAGCGTTTAAATAAAGAATGTAATAACCGAAGTATACACCGGTCTGAATCACTATAGACTTATAATTGAGCATCTACCACGCCATTGCTTTCTTAAAAGAAGTTTTAAGAAAACTCGGCGCTTGGGCCCGCTTTGCTCGTTAAATCCTTAAATTCTTTAGAACGTAACATGAAAATCTACGAAAATTATAGGACTTTTCCTTTTATGGCGTCATGGTGACGTCACCATGATACGTTATCAAACGATAGAACTTCGCTGACATATATCATATGTTGGTTGTCATAGTTGGTTCTCATAGCTGTAGAGTCATAATTTACGTTGATTCTGACCGTCCTAAGCAACGCGTCAACTTCTATGACTAATTAAATACGTCCGAAACACCTTAAATGCAACAAAGACCTCACAAAAAACAAATTAGACAGAGCCACAGAGGTGTTGAACGAGGACCGGGGGAGCGTGTGATCCACCTTTTCTTAGCATTTTTTCCCTTCGCACGCTAATTAACCCGCCCAATTTTAGCGCATTAACACAAACAAATGATTTCGAACCTCGGCGTGAGGCGAACAGCACCCAAAGACACCGCGGCCGAAAACACGACAACGGTGCTCGCAAATAACAAAAAAAAAAACAATACGTTCGAAAACGTTCTGAGTTTCCGGGGGAACATATACACAATACCAAAGATGGACGCGACCTCGTCTCTGTTCATATCGCTCCGACGCGTTTGGGATAATTACACTTATCTTTCCTGCTATAAAAGGGTTTTGTAATTACTGAACGAAAAGCTTTCCGAAAAGGCAATTTGTGACGCACACACGAGCAGATCAACTTGTCACGAAAAATGTGGTTGTGTGTGCGTGACTTAAAGCGCGGGGGAAGAGAGCCCAATAAGTAGGCGGTATTCCACCCAAAGTCTGTGTTGAAAAAGCTCTAGATGATAAACCTTTCGTTGGAATAAAATATAGATTTGGCGATAACGCGATAAAAGACAATCAACACGTATATATTTAGTGCCAACTGAGTTTATGTTCCAACCGTATATATAAAAAGAATAACACGCCATATATTAAAGGTTCTTTGAAACAAAACAAGCTCGAAGCAACGAGCTAACATGCAAGTCTATAATCCTTGAAGCTTAAATACCAGAAATGTCATCTGTATAACCAATATAATATTAATAAAGGAAATAAGAATGCTATATCGAAATATATTTAGAGTACGTATTATATCATTGACGAAATCTCCACATGAAATTCGTTCGAACATTGAAAGAGAAACACCTAAGTACTTTGACATTTTGACGTAAACTTGCATGTATAGGAACAGTCATCTTATTTCCCTTTTTATATTATATTATATCCAGTTCTTTTGACAATAGCAAGATTTCTTTCTATAGCAAGTATAGCTGTATTGTTTATCCCTATGGAATCCAAGAATGCTCTATTAGCATACATAACCAGATCCAACTGAGCTTTAATTCGGGTTCAATTTTCAAGAATGCAGCAAGATTAAATACTAATAACACCATGTTTATAGCTCGAAATACAAACAATGCGAGCCGCTTACCTTCAAGATGCTGTGGACTTTCATATCGCCAAGAGGACTCTGTTCAGAGAGAAACAAAAACAAATATTATACTTCATTAATTCTACGGCACATAACTGTCGTGTTTAAAGAGCGTAAAGGGGGAGGGACAAGAGTAACTATATAGTTGTACCGGTGTTTGATGGCATTCTTGTTAACGGATACATGTACAGAATATCCACGACATTGATAAAACGATAAGAATGCACTTTTAGACGAACTTTTGATCACGGACTATGCATTTTATCTTATGCGTGACGTGAGAGAGTTCTTGCTAATTTGTTCATTGTTTTAAGACATGCATTAATATTCTTTTGAAAACATTCTCAACGGTTTACCTGGCACTTGGTAAAGAAAAGCGCGCAAATAATCTCGAAACGACGCTTTTGTAGACTGATTGTTCCGGTGATGAAGAACACAGGTTTTCTCTTCCGCCCAACGTCCTCACTGTGAGGACCAGTGAGAGTAAATGGCGAAAAAAAGTTCAAAGAAATTCCAAGTTTTGCTGATAAGAGAGGAGTGTGTTATCAGTAACATCGGTTGAAAATAGAAGTGCCACTTGAAACACAGCCAAGCTGTCTCCCTAATAGCAATGTTTACCCGTCAAAACAACAGTAATAGTTTTTAACGTGATCTGATGTTGAGAGGATGAATATGAAAACCTTGATATCAACAACAGGACCATCTGCCTTCGTATTCCACGAAGTATTCTAGATAAAACATCGCCCTTACATCACCACAACACAAAAGGAAAGAATATTAATTTCGAGAAGATAACCCAACGTATATCTTGAATAAAATGTACTGAGCATTCAATTGTACTTTTGCGCAAATTTTCACGGCAGCAAATTACTAAAAGAACTAAAAATGTAAAAGTAAGGGGCTGTTTACATGGAAGGGGCGGGACGGGACGTTTGTCAGGACGGGACGTTTGTCCGGACGGGACGTTTGTCGGGACGGGACGTTTGTCAGGACGGGACGTTTGTCCGGACGGGACGTTTGTCGGGATGGGACGTTTGTCGGGACGGGACGTTTGTCGGGATGGGACGTTAGTCGGGACGGGACGTTAAGTGGGATCGCATCGCTACTATATTTTCCCTTTATTTATCTCATTTCGTTTATATGAAGAATGTGTTTGCCGGGACGTTTTTGTCCCGCCTAACCGGGATCCCGGCTTGAAAGGGACAGCCAGGGACGATATGACAGATACCGTTTCGAGTATTTATTTTGATTCTTAAGCTGTTTATTCGATACAAATGAGTGATAACGGCTAGTAGGAGGACAGCAGCTCTTTATAATACGTCGAATTCTATTTATTCCTCTGTTATTTCGTGGTTTTTACAACTTTCTAGCTGTCCCGTTCCGGCTCCCATGTAAACAGCGCCTAAGTAACTTGGCTATAATATAATTAACGTGGAAAATAGATTAGTGTATGTTCATTTTATTTACACTGAGTTGATCTCCATAGTGATCTCCAACTTAACTCGCCAAAAAGAACCTGAAAATCTCAATTGTTGCTGCCGAGCTGTTGTAAATTAATATAACTTTTGAAATTATTGTGAACGAAATTGCGAGTGTGATAAGTCTATATTTGAAGACTGGATTTAAATTAAACACAACATCCCTTAACTATAACTTCAAATGTCATCGCATTAAATTCATAAATTGAGTGAAACTTCGAAAGGTCAAACATTCACGCGGATAGCTTGTTTGGTACCGACCAACGCAGCAACGCTTCGTAAATAGCAAACATGCAAACACTCATGACCAGACATAAGGCAGTGACAGGTGTTATCTTTTATCGTACTGGTGGCAGTAAAAAAATTACTTGACATGAATCCCCTAGTTTCTCCCCCTGTGACTTATGTAGTACAGTCTCGCAATTACTTTTTTTGAATACTTTTTTTGTAACGTTTGAATTCATAGTTAGCTTCGTCGACTAGTCGACGAAAACTCGAATTCGTTTCATGCGACGAATTTAATTCAGTGACAAGCAAGGAAAATCCTGCTAGATCGCGCCAAAAACGTCCAATACGCATGCGAAGTAAACAAAAATCTGATCAGGGGCTCAAAAAATATGTTATCATAATTTATGCATTTAATTCGATGCGACGATACAGCGACGTCTGAAACCAACACGCATGTCAGACGTTGTAACCGTCTCACCGTGACGGATACAACTTCAGTCGAATTTAATTGGTTTCATACGTCGCACTACAGTCGCATTTAATTGATTGAGTTACTTTGAATTAAATGCGACGTATGAACCAGGCCTAAGAGACAACAGTTTCTGCCATTTCTCAAGTTTTCTCAGCGAAACTTCTTCAAACTCTGAAGTTTTGTCACTTTTGTGAAAACTCCTTCAAGAAATATTTAATGCAATAAAACGTGGGCTTGTTCTTGGAATCGTTGCCTTTTATTGGGCATTAAAGCAAACTCGATGTGTCTATGGGTTCGTTATCCATTTTGTTTACAAAAGAACAACAAAAAAGTACAAAGAAAACTTTAAAATGTCGGGGGGAAATTAATAAAAACGCAGCACCGCGTCAAAAATTAACCCTTTACCGGGCATGGTTGCCATTTGGCAACTTATTACTTTTACTCTGGCTAACGCCAGACTTTACTCGTCAAGTGGAGACCTCCTGCTAATCTGCCGTGAAAGGGTTAAAGTCTAAAGAAATACCGAAACAGCTTGAATGGATAAAACAGAATACCGTACTAAAGCTGCAAAATTACAAAAACCCTACGAAAAACACCACAGTATACCGAAATACCGAAAACCAGAATGCCAGCTCTAAGCATAAATGAAAAACTAAATCATGTATGAATCTGAAAGTTAACAAATAGATGACATTTTTCCGTGCGTGTGTACTGTAATAACGCACAGATGACGTCACAGCGTGTAAAGAACAAAAAAGTACGCCACGAGACGAAGTCGAGTGGTGACTGTTGTTCTTTACACGCTGTGACGTCTTCTGTGCGTTATTACACTACACACGCACGGAAAAATGTCATCTATTTGTTTTATACATCAAATTTTATTATTTTAATAAGAAATGTTTGATATTTTTGAATCGTTGAACCGGCAGGGCTATTGAAAAGGAGGTAAAATGCAGATCAGGTTTAATTACGTCATAAGTGATCGGAAAAAACACGTCTAATGCAATGCAATGCAATGCGAAACAATTTAATTTTACCTGGATGAGGGAGTTTGAAGTATTGTCCCTAGAAAATTGAGAAAACTAAATAAGCACAAATCAACAATCACTCAGTACTATACTGGCACCCGTATCAAGCACGTGTGAACGTCATAGTTGGGCGTCGCTCGAGAAACCATGCTAACGTTTCAAACATCCCAAGCTTGTATAACATCTTCAAAGTGAACAGTCTATATTAGGAACGGTTCGTTATTTATGCCAAAAAATTATATGCCATTCCAGAACTTTCCCTAGTTACTCAATGTCTAATTTTATCATACTAATGATAGTATTCAATAGGTATATATTTCGTCCAATTGGTTGTACGCATTTGATCACGTGCAACATCATTGCAATTGAGGAACCAGGCGGAAAACGATATTTTTTGTTAAAAATATGGTAAACCAGCAAATAGCTTTAAGTAAAGGCATCAGTGGCGGCACTACGTGGGTGTGGGCCCTGGTGCGAGAAAAAAATTTGGGTCCCCTTCCCACAAAGTGACGACATATGTAGGGGGGTCTGGGGGGATTCTCCACCGGAATATTTTTGAATTTAGGGTCTCTGAAATGACATTTCCTGCATTTGAGAGCACGTTTGAGTAAAATCTGAGCGACGAGATGAGATCGACGGCTGGATTTCAGTCTAAGCTACGACCCGTGCAGTCTGTTAATAGTTTGGGGCTTCGATGGGCCCCGGCCGTTTGCACACCCGTAGTACCGCCACTGAAAGGCATAATGAAGACATAATAGTTATAAAATCTTTAAAGCTAACGTATCGTTAGCTAATCAGTAACATCTCCAGAGTGGAATAATAGCTATTTAAGCCGATTTATCGCTGTAAATATTTCACTCTGAATGTGTTACTGATTAGGTAACAAAAGTTAGCATTAAAAATTTTGATGCTAAAGTTAGCATTAATTATTATGTGTTCATTATGACTTTAAACTTAAAGCTATTTGTTGGGTTATCATATTTTTAACAAGGATTTTATCAAGTCTAAAAATTCTCGTGAGGCGCGCTCAAATTTTTAAACTGGATAAAACACTGCTGTTCTTTTTATTAAACATTATAAAAATTAATATGATAAGTTGTACGTATACATGTAGTACATGTGGTACGTTTGCGAGCTTGCGAGTAATGTAACAGACGTTTGTTGGTCAATTGAGCTTGACGAAAGTCCAACAAACATCTGTTCCATTACACCAAGCTTGCAAACGTACCACATGCACTACATGTATACGTACAACTTATCATATCACTTTAAATACATCTCATATGCAAACGCTATACCACTTAGGAGCACATATGACTATGAATTTGCAACCTTAGCTCTCCATCTGAGCCTCAGTGGCTCAATGATGAGAGCATCTAACCGGTCATTAGAAGGTTGCAAGTGCGAACCCTGCACTAGGGCTCAGAAATCTTTTCTGAGTAATTGAGCTTGACGAACGTCCAACAAACGTCTGTTACAAAAATTATGCTAACCTACTAGTAATTACTGTGTCACATGAAAAGGGAGTGCATAATCTTATACACAAGAAAACGTTTAAAAATAATTATGAATTAACCATTTGGGAGTGTAGTGGTTCTATTTTGTAAATCATGCAGGGAAAAATAAAAAAACAACTAAACCTCTGCACATTTCTAACACCTTTAAATGATGTAAACATTTCTAAAGGCCTATCTCAACCAGTTCTTTTTCAGCGGACTGAAGCAGGGCGGGCTTTTTTCCCGATCACATTAAGGCTGTTTTCCGTTACCTCCGCTTTGCCTGCGCGGGCGGAGCGTGCATTGTTCAGTTCGCTTTGGAAGTTAAAAATTCCCAACTTTCAAAGCCCGCTCCGCCCGCGCGAGCAAAGCGGAGGTAAGCGCACGTAATGGAAAACGGCCTTTACCTCCTTTCCCTTCTCAACACCATTACAACGGTATAGAACAGCATTATACTTGACTTACTGTGATGGTATTTTTATGTGAGTAGGTCTTGATTTTGGTGGCGGTGGTGCGGGTACTAATAGATCCAATTTTTCGATATCACTTGATTCTTGATGAGAGGCTTCGTTACAATCTTCAGGTTTATTTACAGCGTTTTTAATGTTAAATTTCGTTTCCTGGTTTTTGCTGCTGGATGCAATGTCACCAGAAGTCTTACTGCTCACAGAAGTGCCAAACTTAGACTTATGCGAAGCCATTGTGTTCGGTTCAGTCTTAATATTTCCACATTCTATTATTCCACTATTCTTACTTTGATCAACACAAGTCCTATTTGGTTTATTTTGCCGATGTTTATTTTCCAGTGTAGCCTCTCCACTGTCTTTCGAACCAGGTTTTTGGCTTGGTTTGTGAACCTTCTCTTTGGACGGATCGGCATTAGGTTTTAATTTCTCTTTAGATTTTTTTGGTTTCGTGTCATCTTCTGGAAAGTACTGTGATTTGGTGTCCGTGGGAGTGGCTGGAATCGGTACTACACCAATACATGTTTCTTGTTTACAAATCCTCTTAAATTTTTTATAATCTCCAAGGACGTTCTTCGACAAAAAAAAAATATATTAAAAATTAATATTCAATAACAAATGTTATGAAGAACTTCTTGGAGCTCTCTACTCAAAAACATTTCAGAGTTTCACGCACGAAAAACCCTCGAATGCTCGAAGCACAGGAGAGATCAACTACAACTCTACTCACATGAGTTCCAAGCTCGACAACGGAGTCATTCCCAAGCGGTCACCCACCCAAACTAACACCGTCTGACCTGGCTTAACGTTTTGGTGAGAGCAGGGGTGAGAGGCAGCGCGCGAACAGCACAATAGAATACTATTTTTTGTTAAATAACGACGGATATATCTTCTGTATCATGAATGAACTAAGTAGGTTAGTTAGCTCAAAGTCGGTAACTAATAGCCTGTGTACACCTGTAATATGAATATACACCTGTAATTCGGTCTGTGAAAACTTGCAAGATAGCTTGTCGACCCCCGCTGAGCTTCTCAGATCTGAGAAGTAGATTCTGAGTCCTTTAATACCCATATGATTCATAATTGTTTATTTGATTCGATTATTTGATCTCACGACTTCCTAGAGAACCAATTGTAACTGGAATAAGACAGGGCTTATGATTTAGTCAATCAAAATCTACTTCTCAGATCTGAGAAGCTCAGTGGGGGGTCGCGTTCTCAGACTGAATTACACGTGCATGTTCAGGCTGCACACAGGCTAGTAACTAACGGTAAGCTAAAGTTAGTTACATCGGCCCTATATATGCGCGAGCTAACTCATGCAGCTTGCGTATTATACAGTTCTTAAACGTAGCAATAGACGAACCAGGCGGAAAGCGTAATCTTGTCAGGAATATTAAAGCCCAGATCACGCGTAGTTTATAAATTTAAGTGTCATGACTGTGAGTCACTGTATGTTGGTGAAACCACTCGCCATTTACACACGCGTGCTTCTGAACACATGGGAGTTTCGGCTTACACGGGAAAGCCTCTTTCTTTGAGTTCCTGGTCTGGAGTTTTAGCACATCACAAAAAAAACTGGCCACCCTGTTTCTTTAACAGATTTTTCTATTCTAAGCTCTTCTTCTTCCAATTTTGAACTCCTTCTTAGAGAAAGTCTGCTTATTAATAAGTTAAACCCTTCACTCAACGCTAAAATCAGTTCTCTTCCTTTAACCTTATTTTGATTTATATACATGGTTTTTCTTTGTACTTATCTTCTTGTTTTGACACAATCTATCATACGTGTTACCTCACACTGTAATTTATTCACTGTCACTTCTACCACTCTCTCAGTTACTCATTTCCTGTTATTGTAAATAGATTAGCATATAAGTCGAGATAACCTTGTAAATAATTATTCACTCTGAAGATGTTGCAGGATTAGCAACGAAACGTTAGTTTTAATAAAAAATTTGAAATAACTCATGTCTCTTTTAATATGGGTCTTTTTAAAATGATATGCTGGGCTTTAATATTCCTGACAAGTTCTTAAACGATCCAAAAATGCAAAGAACTTGTAAATAAATGTAGACTTATCAGTGTAGATTATTTTATTAAGAGTTAAGTTACCAAGATTTTTCCAAGTACAGTTTTCTGTTTTTGTATTAGAAAACATACAGTACAAAACAAACCTTAATAATAGAACTTATTCCATCATCATCGTCGTCGTCTTTTTCCACCTGAAAAACAAATTGCGTTTAAATTACAAACTGTGTGAGCGGGTTTTTGCGATATTCTAAACTGTCAAAATATATTTTAAGCAGAATTCCCTTTAGCTTTTACTTGATAATGTAAAATAAACACAAAAGTTTATCAAAATAAGTTCAAGCACTTGCTCCACTCTCCTTTTCTTAACTAAATAATGCAATCCTACCAAATTAAACTCGGATCAAGTCTTTTCCGTGTTATATTATAAAAAATATGTTATTTACCGTTTCCCTCAGTTCGTACAAAAAATATTTGACACCGGCTTATGGCCGAGTAAAAATAAATAAAATAAATTTCTGAGAGCTTTGGCAAATATTTTTTTCCAGTCCGGACGCCCATCGCTTCTTACTGTCGTGGCAATAGAAGCGTTCCTAAAATATCGTTGCAATATATTCCTCAAGTTGACCAATTCATTTCATGAAAGTTATTGCTAACTTCCTGTTTTGAATTTAATTGGTTTCTTGTTTTTAAAGAACCAATAAGAAACAGGATTATTTGCCAAACACCAATTAAACTCAAAACAGAACTCAAAACAACAAGTTGTCAACGAGTCTTATCAAATGAATTGTTACTTATATTTCTTATAACACTTTCAATTACGCATTTCGTGTTACTGTAAATAGTTTATTATATAAATCGAGATTACCTCTATAAAATAATACTATCTCACTCTGAAGATGTTGCAGGATTAGCAACGAAATATTAGTTTAAGTAATATTTAAAACATGGGTTTTCAACAGTGAACTTTAATGAGTTTTTGAAATTAATTTCAGTAAAATTTATACTCCTATTATACTATGGATTATATACTCAAAATTATTCACTGAGCTTTAACCCCTCGACGAGTAAAATGGTCTGGCGTTAGCCAGAGTAAAATACTAAAGGTGCGTCTACATGCGTGCTTAGGAGTCAAAGTATCAAACAAGGTTCGAATTAACTATTGAAAACTGGTTCGTGTATCTTAAAAAAGTTTCATCAATATAATGCCTGATTTTTACCCCCATTTTGAAGTAGCCATCAATGCCTTAAATACTAATACTCTCAGTCAAAAAAACAAAAAGGTTTATTTTTTGTAAAATAAAACTGAACAATAATCATCTGTTAAAATGTTTTGTAAAACCTGAATATTATAAAAGTTTTGTATATATATAAAACTAATAAAGTTTTTTTAAATTATATGCATACATGAACAATATTTAGTGTCGGCATCGATTCAATCAGTTCCCAGAGCCTGTTGTGTGTTCTCTGTGACTTGCGGACTTTACTCAGTTCCAGTCGACCACGTCGTCGTCATTCTCGTCTTCCAAGTCCGACATTGTCAGAAGAGAAATGTCAACGTTGGAACTTCTCTCCAATTTCCTGGAAAGTTTTTTATTCCAAAGTTTGCAATGCTTCGCAGTACCGCTGACCACTTGTGAGACCAGCTCAGTGTTAGTACCTAGGCCTCTAGCTCCGAATATGCGATCATATAAAGTTTCAAAAGTTACTCGTTATTTTCGATTCGTGATTTTTATTAAAATCTTTGCTTTTGCGTTCGTTAAGTTCGTAATTTGGTTCGTGAATCACGAACCGTTAATTCGAACCTTGTTAAAGAGCATACATATCAAATAAAAAAATAGGTTTGAAGGAAACCCTTTTATTTGAACATAGTCCCTAGAATTAAAGAACTATTGAAGTTATAAAAATTGTGCTTTTACTTATGGCTCATGCGTAACTCAAGCAATAAACTTTAATATTTGTCACAAAACTATGCTTTCCACCCGCGCATTTTCTTTTCGAAATTTTTAATGTCCGATTCTGATCTTGAATGTAAAAACTGAAAGTTTGTAACTAATTGAAATCAACATATTTTCATTTTTCAAGTTGAAATGCATGCATAATGTTTAATCTATAGATCAATTTTGTAAATACCACAATGCATCATTATACACACTGCATAGCCTCAATTTCATTCTTTCGAATTCTATTAAAAAAACGACAAAATCTCAGAACAAACGGGAGGATAATTGAATAGAATTCAAAGAGTGAAGTTGGGAGATTTTTAGCTATTTTTGTAATTGGTGTATTTATTTTTTTGCTGAATTTTCTCTTGTTTGCTGATAAGGCCACTTATGCGTTGCACACTTGTGTGTATAGAATATGCTATTTGATTGACAGATTGATCACGTGGTATTGAATAGCATTTCTATTGCACTGCCTATATACGTCATTTCCCTGCGAGCACAGCCTTCTTTTCCGGCTTATTTCTTCGCTGAGAGAGAGAGGAAGAGAAGAAGGCTCTGCTGTATTCGTGACCCATGTCAGTTGCTTGCTTACAATCTCAAACCTAGTCCAAATCAGAGCAGAAAACAAAACAAAACAAAACAAAACAAAACAAAACAAAACAAAACAAAACAAAACAAAACAAAACAAAACAAGAACCGGTTAAACGGGTCTTAAACGGATTACTTCGTCCTAAATCTTGGACGAAGCCAAACACGAATACGGAGAGACTTCTTTTCTTCCTCTCTCGCAGCGAATAAATAAGGAAAAGAAGGCTCTGCTCGCAGGGTAATACGTCATTCACCTGGCGTCTTTCAGTTTCACACGCTACAGTAACGTAACGTCAAATTAAATGCATAAATTACCAGAACTTCTGCATTATTTTTTGTGCTTGTAATCTCGTTGTTTATATTGGCGACAGAATATTTGTTCGTTTACTAGCCTGCGATCAGGCTCTTGTGGAGGGAGAGAAAGGGGGGAATGCAGACAAGAGAAAGAGAGCCTGCACAGATGCTATAGAATTTTACATATCTGCGTCCTAAATCATGACGCAAAATTCTCATTGGTCGGTTTGCCTTATAACGTCAATCATAAATGCAAATCTTAAAGTGAGTTATTAACTTATTCATAAAGGTGGATGATGTGTACAGAAGTCTCAAAAGGCAAAAGATCGGATTTTGGAATGAAATTAGAAAATGCGAAAAAGTATAGTCAAACCATCATCTAAGTTGCAACAGATTCCGCAAATCTTGCAAGGAAGAGAAAATCGCCAAAAATACCAGTACGCAAATAATATTATTAAGAATTAGCAATGACAAAATAATCAATAATCACGCACAATGGAAATTTTCCGACTGATCAGTTTCTCGCAGTCGACAAGATAGAAATACTATTTGATTTGCTTTATTCAGTTACACACGAACGAGCGCACGTCTGACATGCATCAGTTATGGGTTGATTGGCTTTATCTCAAATGGGGGCAGATATTCAAAATTGTATGGAGTCCGTGCAGGCTCTCTTCCCTTTCTTCGATCTTCCAAGAGCCTGCGAGCTTGGTAGTGTTAAGTGTATGTCACTATGTCGGACATACAGTTACGTAAACAGATATTATTCATTACCAAATAAGATGCTAGAAATGTCTACAAATCATAGTCTTGCAGATATATAAAATATATAGCTATAAGCTAACTAAAAAGCGCAAAAAAAACCGTAAACATCCGGTTATGTCAATTGCAAGTAAAAGATAAGCGCGCGCTAGTGTAATTCAACAACTTAGAGTAAACTAATGTTTTGACTGGAAGGCAAAGAAAGTTGTTAACTTGTTTAGGATTGCTGCTCGTTTTCGGATTAATCACTCGCCTTTTAATATAGCTTCTCAAAGCGTGTACCAAGTCCTCGTGTGCAAGACTTTAGAATTCGGTTTCAGTTTGTCACAAGTGCCGTACTGATTGATTTCACTCGAAAACCCTTATAACGTGTAGATTAATTAACATATTACTGTAGAAGCTTGTACTTTTCTATCATTTACACTCCACTCTACCACAGTCATGGCTTCACTAGTCTACAGTATATCTGTTTGTTACAGATTTGAACAGACTAAAAACGCTAGGGTTCGATTCCATACTTGCATGCAAGCAAGTTGTTAGTACAAGACTGTTCCAACAAGCCATCACCGCGGGATGCATTCGGACTGGTTGTTCTTAGTTTGTTAACAAGTCTGTAACAGGTTCTTGACAACCTGTTTAAGCCTTAACTCTTTCCTGTCCGAATCGGTCGTTAGTATTTTATTCTGGCTAACACCAGACGATTTTATTTTGACTTCCTCACCACTTGTTTACTTTAGATTTTCATGTTGTTCTATTTTGTATTTCATTTTGTGGTAAACATAATAAACTAAACTAAACTAAACTAAACTAAAAACTTGTAACAGGTCCTAACAAGGTTGATAACTCCAACGGACTTGTAACAAGTTGTTTCAACAACTGCACTTAACAAATTGCTGCAAGCTTGTTGCAAGCACATCCTGTGGATTAATAACAAGCTGTGAGATTTGTATGCCTGTAGACCAATAAAATATTAAAATTTTTATATGTAAAATTTAGTACTGCTGTATAATCATGCCACAGTATATAAAAACATTACTGTAATTAAGTTCATATTTGTAGTTAACAGCATAACATAGTTGTCCCAGCTGGTCAACAACTGTGAACAGGTTGTAGCTTAATTTTTACATATTTGTGTAAAGTTATGGTTTTAATATCTTACCCTTCTTGGTGATGGAAACAATGGAAATGATGGATTCTATAAAACAAAAAACAACAGTTTTCTACATGAAGTGTATGAAAATGATTGTGTTAATTAATCAGTGATGGATTAAAGAGTACAGTTGACAGAACAGTCACCCAAGGTCCAAGCCTAAAGGCTCACACCAAAAGAGAGGCTAACTCAAAAAAAGAGGCTCATGCCTTACTGCTTTGGTGTGGGTATCTGGTGTGAGTATAAATCTGTTGGAGGCAAAATTTAGCAAATGCAGGTGATATGCCATACATATTAATACAGTGTAACATCCAATATACTGTACAAATATTGTTGAGTGCAAATATGCAATATATAAATACCTAAAATGAACAATCTTTAAACAAGATGCCTGATCAGGCATTAACTCGGGCTACTGAGTGTTCCGCATATGACAATAGAAGTCAAGACTAGAGGGTTGAACTGCTCATAACTACTGATTCTTCTGGAACTGATTTAAAACGCATCTGAATTCTGATCTAGACTTGCTCCAAAATTGTGAGTGTAGTGTTGAATGGAATTTATATATGTGTTTAAAACCCAACCGGAGCAAGTTGCAAAAAGCCTGTGGCTACGTCAGATAAACACTGACACATAGTTTTATATGATACGTTTATCCCCTCCAGAAACAGAGCTCCAGAAAGATATTTTTCTGTAATTTCTTTCTTAGTGAATGTTGCTTTATCGTGTTCATTCATTAAGTAGTCAGGAATCTTGCGGACAAAACTATTCAAAAGTAGCTACTTACAAGAATCTAAACAACGGTCCAATGAATCACTGCATATACACGTTAAGAGCAGGGGCGCAACTAGGCAGGGGGGGGGGGGTTGGGGGGGTTGCAACCCCTACCCTTTTTAACCCCTGCCCTTTTTGTGAGACCTCTAATACTAGGTTAGACTTTAGATAAACAGATAATTAATCGTCTGTTGTAGTACGCAATACAATAGTAGATATCTATAGTATCCCAAATCAGTGCCGTAGCAAAATTTTCGAAGATAAAGTTCTTTGCCTGTACAAAATAAGGCTAAGACCAAATGTCGAACTTTCATGTGTCCGAGGGCAGAGGCATCTTAGACGAATTAGAAGCTATTCAGTAATGTATGACTCAAAATCTCAAACGGAGCAACGCAACCCCCAAAATATGTTCACTTTTGTGAAGTGTCGTCTGTCGAGGCTTCAATTCCCTGAACCAATCATAAAGATAGAGCTGGATTTTAGTGTGATAATTTCTTCGTTTTTACAGTAAAATTTGAACAATACTTGCTGTAGAATTAGATGAAAAAGTTCGCTCAAATTGCTGCAAATGGTGTTTCCGAGGTTCTAGATTTCAAAAATCTCCGGGGGAGGACCCCCGGAACCCCCTACAAATGCGGTCAATAATTGCCCTTTTTTTTGCGTTCAACCCCTGCCCTCGAAATTTTCTAGTTGCGCCCCTGAAGAGTGATTAACTGTGTCTATGTATGTCATGACGTTGACCAACACAATAATTTCTATTCGACGATTGTAAATTAAAATGGCTCTACACACAATTTCCTTTCTTTAGACAGTGATTATACATACTGCACATTCACTTGTTGCAGTTGTTAAAATCTAACGCTAACATTTCAAGTGAATATTGATGAATATAGACATATCTATAGACTAGTCATAGAGCTTTAGGTCTAGCTGGTGTAGGATATCTTCATTCAATCACAAGTTGTTATTGTATAGCCATATTAAAGATAATATTATCAATACCTAGAAGAAATGGCATACTGGCCAGTTTGGTAAGATATGCGCTGTGCTAGAATTGTCTATGAGCGATGAAGTGCCACACCTCCGTAAAAACCAAAGTGTAAACAAGTAAAGTGTTCATGAGACACAAGTTCATCATAACTGCGTAAGGCCTCGCAAGATTGTATATTAAACATCGAAGACGCCATTGAGCAAGCAATGTGCCTCACCAGAAACATGAATACTACTGGAAGCATGAATACTACCGGAAGCATGCGTGGCGTGTGCTGTTAGGGCACTGCCTCTCACCAAAAGTTAAGCCTGGTTCGACGGGGTAGGTACTTGGATGGGTGACCATCTGGGAATAACCCCGTTCTCGAGCTTGGAACACTCATGTGAGTAGAGTTTAGTTGGTCTCTCCTATGCTTCGAGGGTTTTTCACCAGGTTCTCCAGTTTTCCTCCCTCCATAAAATCAACACCTAGGTCTGTGATTTGTGGTCTGACATGTGTGTCATAAATGTGTCATAGGGCGGCTGCTTCGAGCAACTTTAATATGCCTTCAACTCTGCCACTTGAAATTTAGTAATGTACCGGTAAATTGCTCTTGAAAAGCCCCTTGTGGGAAGAAGTAATTAAAATTTGTATTTGTACCGGAAGTAAAATATGCGAAAATGCATCTGCGCGACCTGGGGAAAAAACAACAGAAACAGACATGGAGCTGAAACCTAGACTCGGGCTACCACAAGTAGCCCAAGTAAAAAAAAACTATTACAATTAACTGCAGCAAACCTTATTTCCTTCTGGATCAATATTTCGTTCACGAGCTATTTTGGCCTTCTCCCTTTCTTCCACTCGCTCTGATGTTCTACATAAAATAAAACAACAAAAATGCATTATTAATGTCATTTTGATATCAAGTGCTATTATAACAGATGCCAATCAAGGGCAATGTAGAGTATACAAGGTGATGTTTTATAAATTAAATTGTTCTCCATTCATCTGACTCTGTTGAGTGTGTGTTGTAACTCGGTACATTACAATTATACTGTATAAATAAAACTGTAACTAAGAGCTACAGTACATGTAGAACGTAACTGTATTATAAAATTATATTTACAGTATGTGTATCAAGCACGTCCATTAAGAGCTACAATTATTCAGGCCTTTCTGGGATTGGTGTGTGATGCACACCTTGGCACACCTCCTCCTCAACTGACAAGAAGTGGGATTTATCGCACACCTCAATTACACTTGGAACCATGTCACAATTCAAAACAAAGTCAAATATGTATAATAACAAATACTATATTAAACATACATGTATCATCGTGTTAAGCCATCTCATAGTTCGATATGATAATCCAAATACACTGTACTAAACTACAATCAGTGACAAAATACCTTGGGACATCTCGCATTGTTGGTACTTACCTAATATTTCTTTTAATTATTTTGGTAGTAAAGTATATCCCTCCCTCCCCCTCCCTATTCAATGTTGAATTTAAACTAAGGAACTCAGTGAACGTTGAAACGAACGTTGAAACGAACGCCTAAAGAGTCACCAACATTGAACGGGGGGGCCAGGGGATACTTGGAGCAGAAAATATTTTCCTTTAGGTTGAAGTGTCCCAACACTTTTGTCACTGATTGTAGACAATGTGATCAAAAACTAAACAGAGCAAAACACTTCACACAATCACACGGTCCTCAGACTTGTGATATAGCAGGTAAAAGTGAATCTAACATGTAGCAACCATTAAATTAATTCTCAGGGTCTTAATATGTGGCTTTGCATAGTAAAATAGAGAAATGAAAAACATAATCACTGCATGCCTGGATAGAGGGCTTTCTTCATGGGAAGGTCTGATTATTCAAGTAAAGTTTTCGTTATTGATCAACATACAAAGTGTACAACAAAATGAACAAATACTGTTCCACTTATTCCAAAATGTACCACTTACCTCTGTATACTGCACATATATTATTTAATTTGTAAATAATTATAATGTGTTGATTACTGTAAATCTTATAACAAACAGAAAATCAACAATAAGATTTTTTCCTCTCTTGACTCTTTCGTGCATGTTGTTGTTGCTGTAAGATAACTTTATCTTAATTTTTACTCTGTCTATAATGTCAGTGAGATCATTTTACTCATCAATCATAAAAGTGGTAACCAATTAACCCCCAAACTTTTTATTATAATTATACTCTGTTTAGTAAGTTTACTCATCATATATGAAAACTCTTCAAAGATTAATAGGTAAACAAAACTAAATTTATTTGCCTGAGCATATTTTTTATTATTTTTAGTTAAGCAATAGAATACCGGCCTTTAAAATCTAAAATAAGTTATCATACAGTACCGCTCAGAAATAACCTACCAGTGCGCACTGGTTGAGGTTGAGTTAAACAATGATAGAAATGGTGATAAACTTTAGTAAAGCACAATAAAATTATCTAGTAATACAGAAAACAGTCCATATTTTGATTCATAGTGATTTAGAGACAGTTTAACTAACACTGAAAAGAGTTATATTACGATTAAGCTGAGGTTAAACCTAGGGTTGATCTCAGTTTCTGTTAGGTTATTTCTGAGCAGTACTGTATAAGCACACCAAAAATTCCCTATGTCTAGAAAAAATTCCCTGAGCCATAAAAGCTATGTGGAGAATTATTGGTCATCCTTGTTAGGACCTATGATTATCAACATTAGTATCAACAGAATAGCTGTATACATGTACTGACTATATCAGTCATCAAAATAAAAAAAACCCCACATTCCTTGTAATTGAGTATTTGGTTAGTGTTTACATTGTAGACAGAACTGAAGGATTACCCTATTTAGAAAATAATTAGCACAGCTTGGCAGTTTAATTGCAGACTTTAACTACTGAACATGTATATAACAACATCTTGTATGGTATAGATCAAATTGTAGTACTGTACATACACATGTATATTACTGTAGCTGTAAAACTCAAATGGACTGATGGACATTAACTCATTCCTGTCTGAGGGCTTCCCCAGAGGTGAATATAATCGTCTGGCATTAACCAGAATAAAATACCAAAGACCGATTCGGACAGAAAAGAGTTAGAGACATAGTATATAACTCATTCCTGTCCAAGGGCTTCCCCAGAGGTGAATAAAATCATCTGGCGTTAGCCAGAGTAAAATACTAAAGACCGATTCAGACAGGAAAAAGTTAATTAGACTATAACAGTGAAAAAAAAAGTTGTCAGCAAACAACAATACATCACAGAGTTAACTCAATAGAAGCCACAAGTTCCCAACAACAGTTTACTGTACTTATATTGATTTGCACTGAGTTATTTCTAATTACTGTACATGTATAAAAAAACTCAGTTAATAAGTCGTAAAATTAACAGTCACACCATTATAAAAATAATCATATAAAAAACTATATATGAAATATATATATATATAAAGCTTACTCTGGGATTCCTTGCGAGTTACAGTATAGACTGTATTACATGTATAGAAATATATAAGCATCATTATAGATGTACATATGAAAATATTTAACATTAACCAACTGTAAATAAAATAACCTATAAAAGGTAATGTCTGGGACTTGTGGACCAGACAAAAATGCAAATAAATTTAGTGTTTATGCCAGACGTGAACTGAATAGCATTAAGATAAGGATCTCTTGTCCCATCTTTTGCTCCCCAACAACCATTTGCACGCAGGAAATGCTTTAGAAAATTACATTAGTTATTCTGGCTATATTGACTAATATACAATTCCACATGTGACATTTAATATATATATTGAAAATAACTAGGCTGCTTTTATTTACTATTGACCGAAATCACAGGAAACGGCAATACAAAAACAACAGCTGAAAACAAGAAAGGCCCAACACCGTAAATGTAAATGTCTACTGAAAAAGGCTGATATACTAGTCCTCAGAGAATGGAACAAAATTGAGCGAGAATTGTGTGTGAAATTTAATTCAACAGCTTGTTAACAGAATAGATTATTTCCGAGCGGCACACTTTTTCATGCACGAAAACGTCAACAGATTTAAACAACAGAGTAGAAAATATGTAATATTGGTCATGTACTACGAATTATAAAGCTAAAATATTTGGAAGTCAACTTTTTATCCCGACTGGACGCAGAGTTTTAATATAAACTTACATACTTTGAGGGGACTAGAAACCTCGGCGAACCGGATTCGAAATTACAGCCTAAAGAGGTATATTAAAAATATCTCATGAATGAGGTTATATATGGGTATAGTTAAAGTAATATCGGTTATCAACCGACTTTACCGTGACCACAAACGATTGCACATCGGCAAAAGCAAACGCTCGACTTGTTAAAAAACCTCTCGTAAGTTTAAACTAGACTAAAGTATTATAAAGCGACAAGCTCTTCAGAACCCTGACATAGCGCTGAAACCGTGATCATCCGGTCATTCAGGATCTCATATACCTTGAAGAGCTTAGCTAGTTTAGTGTTTATACTGTCACGACAGGTTGAAAACATCAGTCGAGATAGCTTTTGGTTTCTGACAAATCAAAGACTCGCGCGGTATTCCAAAGAACATTTCAAATAAATATAAAAAGTTCTAGATCGAAAGACACCCTGCCAGAGGACCGTGCAATGTCTCCAAGTACATCATTTAGTATTCGAAGAGTTCACTTCTTATTAAAGTTCGCCGTTGGCCGTATTCCTTGTTGCCAATAATTTATTCCATTTTAATCCTAAATCGCCTCAAACACATCTCAGAGCAGACAGTTCAGAAAATCGATGTCTCGTTTCGTTCAGCGTGCCCGAAATACGAACGTCTTAATAAACAACGGACGTAATTTTGCCACTAGATTTCTTTGTAAATAAAAAGAACTATAAGTCGCTATCAAGAACAAAGACGGGGGCGTTGAAACGGAGGGGAAAAAATGTCCTTCGTCGAAGAACAAAACAGATACAAAACATAAACTCGAACACGGATTTATAAGTTGTTCTGAAAAGCCACTTAATTCGTGATAACCTGGTGAAAACAAGCAAATCGCACAAATACCAATTTATAAACCTATTTTTGGTAAATAAATACGAGCGGAGAGACAAGAAATATCCTGAAAGCCCTTGTGCATAACCTCAAAATTATATATGACAGCAATATTTTTCACTTTGTGTTACTTACCCATTCACATTGTGGTTCGTCACGTAGGAAGGCAAGACATTGGTATATCTCCTGGTTTGTGCCATTTCCGACAAACCAACGCACAAAAGAAGAGAGCGAGGAAAATTGAAAGATTAGACCCACACGGGAACACCAGAATCACAGCCAACTGTCTATGTCATTCTTCTGTTCTGTTAACCAAAGCAAACGGCAGACCCGTCCAAAGTGAAAATAGTTTTCCGTGGAACGTAACGAATTCAGTTTGTCGACTAAAGATGGATTTCTATTTAAATCCAAACAAATCTTGTCTCTTGGCCCTTAATAGAATGTTTAAGCGAGTACCTCTCGAACCCCATTAAGACCTCTGTTTGTTTCGGCTATCACGCTCGGAACTTCCCGTTTCATCTTCGGTAAGTGGCCTTTGTTGCGCCATTGGCATTGCGTCAAAACTGCGTCAAACGAAAACTCGCAGATTTATTAGTTCGGTTTAATAACTTTTAACGACATCGACAAGACTTACAACAGACAAAACTTCGAAGGTAGCCAATGGGCAATGGCCACAAAAAGTACATTCTACCAACTTAAATCTTTTTGAGTGAAAATTTAAATTCTTATTAGATAACATCATTTTCGTGTTCTTGTCAGAAAATACCCCTGTGACGTGCCTGTCTATAATTTGATTGAATACCACCGAAGATAGCTAGATTGCTGAGATGACGCCAATCGCCAATATATGTAGTAATGGCTGTAATGCTGCTTACAATGTCGAGAGCTTATCGTTCGTCTTCGGTCTTTCACATTTCTCTTTTACTTTGCATGAAAACAAAAATGTTCGCTGAGGAGACGCGTCAGTTTGAGTTTGTCAGGTTTTTTCCGGAATTTAAACTATATATATATATATATATACTGTATTCGTCTCTTTGTGACAAGGGACCGACTCATCTGACTCTGAATCTATTTAGGATTTTAGAAAGGAGCTGAAGTTTAATTTGCCATAACGCCGTACGTACAGTAAAACCTAAAAGAGTAAGAATCTTAACTAAGTTTATTTCTGAAGCCGTTGTTGGGATTTATTATTTAGCATATATGACTGGTGAAAATATCACTTTCAGTTTCAGATAGTAATCATATGCAAACAATAACAAATGTTCCAAGCCAAACTTATCAAACCAGCCGTCACTCTCGAGCTTGCATGTCCCATCTGCCGACTTTATAACATGTTAGAACTCTATTTATAGTATGTGTCTACTAATAATTATAAGCCATACCATGCCAGATGATAGAGTGGATAGCGGACACGCGAAAATTACTATATATAGCTGTAAAATTACTATATATATATATATATATATATATATATATCCCCAGCCGCAGCCGGGTCAAGTAGAGTTTCTCTACAAGAGAGATCAGAGCAATCAGCAGAATTACAAGCTTATACATAATTATTTAAACTGATTGCAACTGATATAACGTTTTGAATTCGGCTCTAGTTCCCGTTATATATTGTGATTTGCATTGGTTACCGTTTGCTTATATAATAATAATAATAATAATAATAATAATAATAATAATAATAATAATAATAATAATAATAATAATAATAATAATAATAATAATAATAATAATAATAATAATAGAAGCTTTAATCAAACTCACTAAGTAATACAGTACTACAATAATAACAACAGATCACAATACATTACTAACAGAAAAAGATGAGTTTGAAAAGGGGCTAGCGAACGGACCACGAGGTCCCAACTAGGCAAACCCCGTACATAAATTAATAAATTCAAGACAATACACATAATGGTCCGCTATTTACTACTATAGAGAATGCGCCATTATCCGCACCTGACGCTGAACTCAGCCCCCTACCCCCGAAATCAAAACGATTTAGTTTGAAATAGACGGATAATTAGAAAGTATTCGGAGGGCTGATCCCGACCTCAAGCACTGAAAACGACGCATCCTGCTATTCCTGCTGCTGCATCTTGCCTAAAAATCTCTAATATATCTCTATGCATTTAAAATCTGCAGGCGAATTTTCCCTGAATTTTGATACGACTAGTAATAAGTAATAGCATGTTTTAAACGTGTAATATTTAAACTTTTCACATGCATACTCAGTGGCTTATATTAGCCAAGTCATGTCAGTCTGATATCACTCAGGTGCCGTTCTTGAGTGCAGAACTGACAGATCATGCGGTTTAAATTTAATATATGATAGCCTGTGTACAGCCTGAATATTCACTTGTCATTCAGTCTGTGAAAATTCTCAGAACTCACAAGTCCTGTTTTATTCCAGTTACAATTGGTTCTCTTGCAATCCTCGTGAGATCATTAGATTGGATTATTTGAATCAAATAATCCAATCTAATAAACTATTGTGAAACATATATATAAGTATTAAACCACTCAGAATCTATAATACTACTTCTGAGAAGCTTAGCAGCGGGTCGTGTCGAAATATGCAGACTCCTGAGAAGCAGTCTGGTGTTGGCATCTGCATGAGTTGCTATTAGTAGCAATGTAATGAAAGATATATATAAAATAAATGGAATGCGTTAAAAACTAATGAGCTGAGTAATGAGATCTTATACGTGATTTTAGTCGAAAAACCGAGCCAAAGCCAAAAATAAAGCCTTTATCGGAATTTATATCGTCAATTGCAAATAAGTCAAATTTTCTCCGATCAGTGCTCTTATGATCAAAGCCTTGCTGCTGGCTCCAAACGTCTTAGCGTCTGAAGACGTACATGCAGTGATTTCAACGCAGGCCCGTATTTGAGGTGGGGCAGGGGGTAATAATTCCATGTCCTAAATAACCCAGGTACTTCATGAAAGCCTGACCCCAACACACACCCTAATCGACCAATAAATTCGTGAATATAGGACATGGGTATATAACCGGGTCCCCCTGCCCCCTGGGGGGTCATGGACCCCCTGAAATTTGCTCAGAAATAGTATGATAAGGAACAGAGAAAATACTTCAGCCGATATTCGAAAAATAGCATTAAAATAATTTAAATAAACATTTTTTGCGTCATAACAGTCTTCAAATGCCTGAACCTGAAGTAACTAAAACCGCTGTGTGAACCGCTGGCTGTAATAAAATCAGGCTCGTGTAGACTTTCGTTTTTGGAAAACGCTTGCTATTTTTAATCTTCAGAATTCTTTAATATATCGTCTCAAAACGCAGGAAATAGCATTTCAGAGACTCTGTATTTCAAAACTTTCCTGGGGGGCATGCCCCGGACCCCCCTAGCGGGTTCTCGCGCCTACGGCTCTCGCCCCCCGCCCCCCCCCGCCCCCCCCCTCCTGTCCTGAACAGTTCGCTACGGGCCTGCAACGGCGCAAGCGCGCAACTAAATTTACCCAACACGGCCGCGCCTTGATCAAATCTGATCAACCGCTTGCGAGATTGCATGATCGAAACTCTGGTTGACATATTATATATATATAGGAGTATACCTTTATACAACGTATGTAACTTGTAAACTTATAATAAGAGCGACTTCCTGACTTCAATACGTCATATGTCATATCGATCCATATCATGCGTCAGGTGATATAAATATCACTACAACTCCACAAGCTCCGGAAGTGGAACCAGTCTATAATTATAAATGCTTCGGGAAATCGTTTACATGCAACATGTACGTATACTTAATCATACCTGATTGTTCGTATGTTTTACAGTTTTAGATATATATAACAGAACATTTTTATTCCGCATTTCGAGTTACTTGTTTACATATGTATTATTAGTCACTGATTATTAAATCTGTAATACGACTCCTCTATTCAATTAGTGAACAATTATTTTTTGTGTGTGTTTTTAAAACATTCAAAAGTAAGGTTATGAGTGTAGGTATAGACAACTTGACAAGGTGCAGCTAAGTATACTGTGGCAGGTGTAATTTATAGGTTTTGATGTCCCTGCAAGCTTTGAAATAATCCCAATTAGTCGAGCTTCATGACATGCGTATACTGTACTTTGATTAATATTAGTTATCGTACACGCAGACACTTGTATAGATTAGAAGACGCAATGGCCCGAGCCGTCATATCCGACGTGACGGGTATCATCACAAATCAAATGATGATGACGTACATCGTATACAGTGCTTTGTTGTCTGTTGAGGTAACAAATATTTGGGAAGTTTTTTTTTAAAAATGTCAATTGTCCAACGTATCAGTAATCACTACAGAGGCATCTTGGACAAGACTAACAAGTGCAGGAAGTCAAAACAGCGTTTATTTACTATTATATAAATTGAAGGAAATTTGTATCCCGGCAATTGCAAACCGATGCTCCTAGTACTAGTAGATCTGTATTTTTAAATATTCATTTTGCATGTAGGTACCAATAAAGATCTAATAATAGTTACGTTTTACAGTTGATTTCACAGTTTACCGAATATCTGAAGTTCCGAACGAACTTCGCGACACACGGCGGTAAAGTAACTGCAGCTAGAGTATATATATAAATATATATATATATATATATATATTACCAATGTGTTATGTTTGTAGTGGATTGAAGAGTGCTCAATACCAGGTGTTTGAATCCTTAAAAATCCTTTCAGAGCGAAATAACAGTTTGAATCCTAAAATGTAGTCGTTGCTACTCTGATAATTCCATGTCCTACATAACCCAAGTACTTCATGAAAGCCTTACCCCAACACACAACCTAACCTAAGGATGGCAATTCGTGTAAATAGGACATGGACGTATAACCGAGTTTCATGCCTCACGTCTTGAGACGATCTTCAGGCAACTGTATGCGATTGACTCAGTTCGTTGTGTGATGACGCTAACTCGTTAACGGTTCGTTGACGTGTGACGTTCATCCGTCGCGTGCGTTTGAATCTTCAAGTGCTGAATTTGCATTGGTGACGGCATTTCGCGAATATTTCCGATCTTTTATTCAGCGTTCTGCTTTTGTCTGATTTCATTATACACAATTTCTCCTCGAGACAAATGTTACAACGCTTTCCACCAGCCGTAAACGCAGCAGCTCACTTTATTATGGACCACTTGATAGAAAATGGTTTCGTGCTCTGTTTAAATTTCCATACGTGTTTCGAAAGCTCGGTCTCGTTAGAGTAAGCCACGTCCTTGAAAGATTTCTTGTGGTTACCATATCGCTCTTTAAACGTGTTTGCCGTCATTCCGATGTACTGTTTCATCTCCCCATCATCTGCCGTTTTCACTTGGGCTTTGTAAATAATGCTTTTCGCCAAGCAATTTCTCTGGAGTGGGCATTCATTAGGAATTCTGCAGTTGCATTTTCTGGCCTCTAACGGGGTTGTCGTTTTCGTGAGGACACTGTTGTTATGTTTAGAAATAGTACTCTTGATATTTTCCATGCAACTGCAACTGACTTTAATGGTGGTCCTGTTAAAGATTTTGTGTAAAAGGTTTGTTCTTGGGAAAATTAAATGAACAATATATATATATATATATATATATATATATATGTATGTATATATATACTATAAGTGGGCTTACCTCAAATGTTGATGGTCGCTACTGTCAGTAGCGACCATCAACATTTGAGGTAAGCCCAGCGTGAAACTGACAGTAGCGACCATCAACATTTGAGGTAAGTCCACTTATAGTATATTCGCTCTATCTTTACGGTATTGAGCACTTTTCGACATTTCGCGAACAACACTTTATTTGTTTGAATATATATATATATATATATATATATATATATATATATATACTATTTACAGAATGACGGATATTTACAGAATGTATACCCCGATACAGAACGCCCATGAATTCTGTAAATTACTTCTAAAACGATCTATTTGGTAAGTTCATTGGCGTAGTAATTTTTTCTAAACTGAAACGTTGTTCAAAGCTAAAGTTTATGTAAATCAACAGGAATCAAATATATCACATATATAGACCCTCATTAAACATGGATTTTCTTTGTGTTTTCTTCATGAATCAGTTATTAATGATCTTCAACATAAAGCCGGGTTCGGCTGAAACATCATGAAGAAGTCTATAGCCAGGTTTGGCCTGAATGGTCTTCGGATCAGTTAATAAGAGAGCGGTTTTGGGTAAAGTATCTGAGAGTTTTGAGGGGAAGTACATGCAAAGAATTTTGTGAGACGCGGAAGAGAAGTTTGTGGAATTGTTGAATAGGTGTGGAAGGCGGCAAAGGGGAATATGCGGCCTAACATTTATATGCTCACTTCTATGAAAATCAGTGGACATTCAGGTTTAGAAGATGTGAAGGTTCAAATTATTGATGTTATGGATGCCGTAAGGGTTCAACTCAGAGAGATTTTTGCCCGGTAGAAAAATTAAATTGTTTTGTACCATTAGGACTTTGTAATTGTTGTTGTATTGTTACTTCATTCATGAATTAAAATAGAATACGTTTTACTGATTACATTGATCACTCGGGGTCAATAATTCATCCTCAGAGATGAGTAGTACCGTAGAATTCCGAAAGTAACGGCCCCCCGAAAATATTAAACGGCCCCTTCAAATGTGGCGCATTTTTTTAATGTTTCAAATACATGTTTATCCAACAAAAAAGTAATGGTCGTATTAAAACTTAACAATCAGCTTAAAGCTACTAATACATGTTTTTTCGATTATTGACATTTCTGTTCGATGAAAGCACGCGTTCGTCTAATTTTTCAATATTTATAACATGAGTTCTGAATCTCTCTATATAAGTTGCCGCCATCGCCGCCGATGTAAATAAATAGTTACTGATGAACGGAGACTTTTGATATTTCTTCCTAACGTATTTCAACCATCCGAAAGTAGCGGCCCCTCGAAAGTAGCGGCCCCCAAGGGATGCTAAATCCGAAAGTAACGGGGGGCGTTACTTTCGGAATTCTACGGTATAACCGGAACATCCGTAGGCTAAAGCAGTGAGCTATGGCTATTAGGCAACATAATCTGCCACTGCAGTCTATACATCCGTCGTGTCCAACGTCTGGTTCCCGACAAGAATATATGGCAGATTGCTGGCAGCACGATGTTTACATTTATATTGCCGTCTGATTTGTGTGTGTGTGTGTGTGTACAGACGATTATGCATGTAGAGAGATCGGTACCGTGGCACAACAGAATGAGAGTTTTATTGTTTTTAATAATTTTATTAATATTGAACACAGATGTACTGCATGGTTTTGTTCAGTTATATTGCTGACTTGCAACTCCGATCAAAAAAGAAGACAAAAATTAAAAACAAAGCAAACGGCGGTACGTCGATCTACCGTCATGGCCGTTCTGAGTGAGTGAGGTGTACGTAACTTACTTTCTTGGGATCCTACAGGCCTGGATCGAGTTTCTATTACTGAAAATGAAGCCAACGGCGGCCATGTTGGTGTGACCACCTAACAACTGCTGTGGCGTTGCAGACATGTTGGAGGGCATTCTGACATTTTCTATTTAATAATGTTATATAGTGAAGGGACATATTGGTTGGACAGTTATTTGATGGCGGTCAGTTTTGCTTTTCCTCTCAGATTAGCCATTGAATTTGTAATGAGGTCACTCCAATATGTCCGCTGTTGGCTCTAATTATCTGGTGCGAAAAGCCAACTGTGAAGCGTCAAATTAAGTTCAGGATTTTGTGCATTTATGGTTAGCAAAGTAAATATATTGGCCAGACTCTAAACCCATTTCGCAAGTGTCTCCGTTTGATTTGCTTGCACAATAGCAGTTTCTAATGATCTCTGGTCAATGCAAATATGCTGGCTTCAAAATCAGCTCATCCGACACAATAGAAACCTCGATCCAGTCCTATTTTTCAGATCAGTGTACATTCTCGTACCCAGACCCACGCGTTCCCGCGTTAGTGGCTCGAGGGAAACTCTGTAAATGTGACTGAGCGTTCTGATTGGCTTTAGGAAACAATGAAAAGAATTCAAACAAATTCAACAAAATAAGAACTTCACAATGTACACTCTATTTGCTATAAACGTACGTCTGAAATAATTTGACAAATCAAATAACAGCAATATACACCACATTTGAATTCGAAAATATAATGTATTATCGTGATACTATCTCATGTTGCGATCGTCTCTCAAAACAACAGCCTTAAGCGTGGGTCTGGGTACGAGAATAATCAGTGTACTACATCAAGTATGCCTGGGTAGAGCTGTGCGTCTTCATAAATGTGTGTATGAAGCCCTCATGAGATTGCTCTTGAAAGAGTTTGAGTCTTCAGTCCAGTTATTGCCGGCCTTGAACTTGGAACAGCTGAAACTAGAACTGAACCAAGAAGAATTCGAGCGAGTGATGAACAGGCGTGAGTTCCGCGAGTTTAGAGAGCAGTTCCATGTCTATGTACAGGGAATGAAGGAGAAAGGCTCAAACTTAGAGAGGTTCTGGCTCTCGTACTTGGAGCTGTGCGAGCTGATGCTGAACCTCATCTATATGCGTCGCGCACTGGTAGCTGGGAGTTGTACCTGTCATGCATCGAAGAGGTGATACCATGGGCATTTGCGTATGATCGCCAAAACTAAGCGCGCTACCTCATCCCATTCCTGGACAACATGCGTCATCTGTCTGTCAGAATGCCGGAGGTGTACACAGCCTTCAACAAAGGTCAGTTTTCCGTTCAGATGTGGGGGGGGGGGGGGGGGGGGACGTAATCCTTCCGGACGAAACTAAACTGACAAGACCATTGAGAACACCATTAATCGCGACTGCAAGACGGGAGGAGGCTACATCGGAGATGGAGTCAGAGATGGGTGCTCAATGACACAAGGCGTGGTGTGTACACTGTACAGGAAGCTTCTTCGCGAGCATTTGTCTATTACTTCATCCCAGACCTACATCCATAAGGAGTTGGCTCCAGCACGCATTAAAGAAGACATCAAAGCTGTAGGAAAGCTGGTGGATCTGCTCGAAGATGTATTCACCAATCCATGGAAACAAGACGCAGCGTTCACGAGCTTGTCCACGGGTATCGAAGCGACAACAGAAGTAAGTGATGACTTACTGCAGGCCAAGAGCAAGGGAAAGCAGGCAGCGAATGACTTTGTAGTGAACCGTTGCTCATCCAATCCCACTTCAGATTACTTTGATCCATTGAAGAAAGCCAAGCTGAAGTCTTTTAAGGATCTAAAGGCTGTGCGTAAGGTTCGCAGCAAGGATCTCAGTACTTCCTTTTCGAAAGGATCATGATGTATTTGCTCGGATGGCACTTCAAGGACAGTTTCGTCAGATTGACATGAAAATTGTTTTCACCTATCCTCTTGGTCCTCTTCCTTGGTCTCTTGCCGATCCTTATGGACTCCCGCGAAAGACAAGCAAAGCCAAACTCTCCCAACAACTAGAGCGACGCATCACAGTCACCGAGAAATACCCAGATAACGCAACCAGCATTTTCGATGGAATGACAGTCTTGCAGAAGTTGAAGATCCCCTTTGGAGCTACGTTCCATGTGGTCGTTGAGAGAGTGTTTGAGTTGGTAACGAGCACCGGCAGCAGGCGCGTAGACGTAGTGTTCGACGTGTATCGCGAGGTATCGATCAAGAATGTCGAAAGATTGAAAAGAGTGTCTACCTCTGACGGTGTACAATACAAGAACATACTCCCTGCCTATCACGGTGAAGTCATGGAATAAGCTGCTCAGTGTCACCACAAACAAGCCTGAGATCGTCAAATTCCTCGTGTCACAGTGGAAGACAGAAGCATTCAGAGGCAGGCTCGGCAACCGGATCATGTACGTGACAACCGAAGATCAGTGCTGGCGACTTGGCGCAGCCACATGCGAACCTGTTCCTGAGCTAGAGTGTAATCACGAAGAGGCTGATACGCGTATGGTTCTACATGCTCGGCACGCGGGAGGCACGTGCGTCATCCACTCTGATGACACTGATGTCTTTGTCTTACTGCTTGCTCATAGCCGAAACCTTGGAAAGTGCTACATGAGGAAGGGAAAAGGCGCGAAAACCAGAATAATAGAACTTTCTATAGTTGTTAACAGCTTGGAGAAGCAACTCGACCCAGGCATTGACAAGCACTGCTTCATGAAAACCCTAATCGGCGTATACGCGATCACAGGCTGTGATACCATCTCTGCCTTTTCTGGTAAAGGGAAGTGGAAAGCAGTCCAGCTTCTCCAACGCAATGAAAGGTACAATATCTCTAACGTTGTGGAATTTGTGTGGCTTGGATCTAAGCCGGCTCCAGAAGAGGTACTGGAACTACTCTCCTGTACGTAGAGAGCATGCACGGTCGAGAACTGCTGCTGCTTGAAGGCGGGTCTGAAGTGCACTGACATATGCAGTATCCAGTGTGAGAATATGGCGACTGATGATGGCGTTCAGTATGAGAGTGGGGATAGTGACTCTGAAGATGTAGAGGATTGATACGGGTAAGTACGTTCACAGGTGTGGGTTACTTGGAATGGCGAACAGAAAGATAGTTATTACCTTTTGTTTGTTGTATCTTTCTTCAGGTTCGATATAGCAAGATCCCTCTTGATGGGACACATGTTGTATAACGCTTTCTGCAACTCGTGCGTAGGAACGTTTTTGTTTTTTCAGCTACGATGTTCGAGGCGCAAAAGCAGTACATGACATGAACGTATGTTTATGTTATAGATCCCATATAGCAAGTGACAGCAGTGAAGAAGGCCTAGGACGTTATACGATCGTGGTGCTTCTGTACTCAAACGAGCTCTAGACTGAAGTGTGGTCCTAGTTATCTACTCTGATTTGTGGTATATTGATTCATGGCGTAGTATGCTTAACTAAACGTAGAAAAAGACGTTAGCAATAGCTTTAAGCGCGTTTTTTTAGCATTGTGATGTAGAGCGCCTTAATGGTAATTTAGTTATTTCTGATGAATGAGATAGCGGTTGAATACACAAGCTAGAAAACAAAATGGCGGTCACTGTGACGTCATTTATGACGTCATCATAGCTTGAATAACCGTAACCAATGCTGAAATAATATCTCAGATACGTATTATTCCAAATTTTCGTCTAGGCAAAAAATCGTGTGCAGCCGGTACAATTTGAAAACGGAACAAAATCATGCCGTTTAGGCCGTGCGTTTACACGATACCGACACAAAAATGGCATGAAAACGGTACAAAATGAAGACGGGTTCCTTGACGGCATGAAATGAAAACGGAACACTGCCGCTATCGTGTAAATGCCCGTGCCGTAACAGTTTGATGATGGTAATCACGATATATATGACCACAGTATTCGGATCAGCAGTATTCACAAAGTCTTCTCGAAATAGCGTGGAAACACTCGCCCTGCAGGCTCGTGTTCCCACTACAATTTCTCTTCTCCCAAACTTCCACTCGTGTTTCTATAACTCTATGGAAACACGGAAAATGTTTTCTATTTCTTAATTGGAAGAGAATAGTCACATGCTAATCCGTCATGATTTAGAAATCCAAGATGGCGGCCAAAAGGAGGTATGAGGGACAAATTTAAAATTCGATTTACAAAGTGAAAGCTACCATTCGAATTCTATCCTTGCTATCATACATTTTTATGATGCTTAATAGTCAAAGATTAAGATTATACAAGTTTCGTTTGTTCCCCTTAAGTGAGCCATACAACCCCTAGCTGATGGACTAATTATTTCAGTCACAGAAACTACAAAATCATTCAAAATCTGGGGAAATATAATACAGTTTTCGTAGTTTGTTTACGATGTTTACGATGTTTACTGGTTTTTGAATTAACTTAATTGGGCTGATCATCTCACAAATAAGAACCTATTTTAAATGTCAGGCTGAATGCGTTCTTATATAATGGGGGTCTAATTTCCAAATTTCAGCCTGTAGGTTCTTAATCCACTAGGTTCTTATACGTGGGTGTTTACTGTATGCAAGGCAAAATCGTGCAAATTTCGGTAAGTTTCTCGTACCATGTAAATTAATTAGTCTCTGGCATAGATCATTATACATTTATATGTTGCCATAGAAATGTATTTCTCTATATTAAACACAATATCTTTTGAAAAATTCAAAGCTCATTTACACCCGGGTAGTGAAAGGTCTTTGAACAATTAACTTAGCTAACGCGAGAAGTGCCATTGTGCCAATATATTCAGATGCCAATTTATAAAGTAACATATGTTACCATGGATGGTTGTCTTGGTTAAAACATGGATTGTCTTTTTACTATCCATGGTTAAAACTATAGCCACGAAACTCAATAAGTCACAGGGGAGTCGTGCAACATATGGTGGCACTGAGATTTGAGCCTTCTCAAACTCATTAATTCATGAGCTAATTAGCCAATGTAGCCGGTAAAGGTCGCGCAAACTGAGTTTATTATTAAGGAAATCAGATAATAAACGGCACAAACAAAGAACCGTTTATTACCACATTTCTTAATTATAAATTCAACGTGAAACCATTGTCTATAAATCTAATATGCACCTATATCACCAAGTCCCCCTACTATAATTGACGCGATTGAGAAGCTATTTCATAAACTCGTGTATCGTGTTTTACCAGGGGTTTCAAACACTTGAGAACAACAAAAATCACTTGGCCCGTTGCCTCGTAATTTTCAATGTTCTCTCGTGTTTGTAAAACATTCGAAAACAATAAAAATCACTCGCCTTGCAGCTCGTGATTTTCATTATTCTCTCATGTTTTACAAACACTTGAGAACAATGAAAATTGCTCGGTTATAACGGCCTCGTGATTTTCATTGTCCTCTCGTGTTTGTAACCTGGTAAAACACTCCCACTCGTTTATGAAATATTACAAGAACAGTGTTCTTAGAACATGAATATCCCAGCAAAGAAGTTGGAACGCAAGATTTTCCCGACATAATCGACCGCCATTTTGAACGTATTCCCAAGCTAGTGGAAAATTCATATAAACAAAAAAAATCACTATTCATTATTTGGTCTATATTAAACATCAGAAGTTCGAGGTTGCCACCCAACATCTGAAAAAACCCAATATACATTTTCTATTTATATGTATCTCCATTCAAGTGGACATTTAATATGTCCATTCAATCTCGTACCCAGAGCCTGCGATCAGGCTCTGGGTACGAGATTGATGTCCATTTAAAAGCCGATAATGTGGATTTGACTAAAGGCTAAACTAAAAGCCCAAACTCAAGATTCTAATTAACCAACCAGTCAACCAACCAACCAACCAACCAACCAACCAACCAATCAATCAGCCAAACAATCAATCAACCAACCAACAAACCAACCAACCAATCAGTCAACCAACCAGTCAACCAACCAACCAGTCAATCAACCAAGCAACCAACCAAGCAACTAACCAACACGTACCGTGTGTTTTTTTAGGCACTAACTATATATTCAATTTTTGGTCAAAAGACTTTGGAACCTTAAATTTTAGGGGAAATTGATGATTAGTATGTAAATTAAATGCACGGGTTAAGCTCATTAGTAGCATTACGTCGCTTTGAGATCCCCTATACAAACTGTTTCCCATGTATACGGTCTGCAAATGTCATTGAGAAAGACGTATATATAAGATAAGGTGCCTATATGAAGCGAAAATTAAGTTTGTCTTATTTGAAACAACACTTAAAATGACAAAGTAATATCTTTTACAGTTTTTGGTTTCCTTGTTTCGTTGTTGAGATATTTCAGTTTGTTTGATATGCAAATTAAGCATTTTGACGTCACACATGCATAATGAGTTATCGGAAAAGACTATTATCAAACCTTCGAGAGAATCAGTAATAATAATGCATGTTAAGACCAAAAGTGGATTAGTTGCTAAAATGCAACATCAAAGCCTTCCGACTAAAATCGAACCAGTGACCCAGCGATAGCTAGTGAGTATATAGCGCACAAGCCCCTGGAAATCATTTATGGCAACACAAGATCCTAACCATTAGTACTTAGAACGGTAGATTTTGCGCTTACATGCAGCATGCATTAACATAATTTATAAAGCAAAAGTCAGTAATCCCTTATGATTGTCGTCTATTTGGCCAGCCTCCTCCACAGGCAAATCAGGAACCGGAGACTCAAGCCGGGAACGGATGTCAGCGAATAGAGAACTCTGATGCAAGAACATGCTCTGGATGTCAATGTTTCTTTTGTATACACAGAGCTTGTTTTATTTTAAAAATAACACAAAACTAAGCTGAAAATAAAATTTTTAAACAAAAAAAGGATTAAAGAGGATTAAAAACCAGAAGAATTTTTTATATATGGAACGCAAAATTTCCCTCTAATTATGCGTATGTGAATGTTATAAACTCTCAAAGAGAGAACTATCAAGGGAATCGTCATGCAATTTAATGCGGGGGCAACAAACTGCAAAGTTATATAAAGACGTCCGCAGGGTGGTCTATTATGGATCCTATCTCGCACCAACTATATTTTAAGGGGCCGTTTACATGGACAAACGTTGTCCCTGGTAGAAGGGTCACCCTGCCCCCCGAGCTACCCTGGGGGAGCCAACTTCGTGTTCATTTTACTTAGTCTCAACAGCGAGCGTTTACATGGGGAATTTCATACTTGTCTCTGGTAGTAGGGTCACCCTGGGGTAGGGTCACCCTCTTTGCGAGGTAGGGTTACCCTAGGGGGCGAGATAAAGTTGACTCGCCTACCCGAGGCAAAACTGCGAAACAAAATGGCGGCAGAAAGTGAAACAATTGATAGAACAGTAAATACGAAGCGAAAGTACAGTTACAGTTTGTTCCCGACGATCGGCTATCTTAAATTAGATGCATTAAACTATACCCAGTCCTCCAGGCTTAAACCGATTCAGAAGTCATAATTTAATTCCTCATGTAAACACACGACAAAGTTGTCTCGGGGGGTAGGGTGTCCCTCTTACCCGAGCCAACTTTTAGTCCATGTAAACGGCCCCTTAGTAAAACGATACCGTAAGTCATAGCCAATGGACTGGAAACTCGGCAAACTTCAAAGCGCCTATAATGGAGCTGTGATTTTATGTTGAACCGTACCTTACACCGTGCACATCCTTTGTTTTAGGTTTATTAATATTTAAATAGCACGGTTGAGTGATTGAACTGAAACGTTGCTATTGGATAATTCGTTCATTATACTAAAATACAATGTGTTCAGTGACCGTGCACAAAAAAAATGCATAAAGGCGAACAAAAAGATAGAACAAAGACTTTAGCTGAGTTTCCAGACCATATTTTGAATGACTATATATGCGCAAGTGTATGATCTGTAATTAATAACACGGAACAAATTAATTGTTAAAACACGTCTCATCTACAATTTATTGGACAAATATAAAACAAAACATAATGAACGTTGCCCTAAAGCAAGTCATATCAGTGAAGAAGGCGTCATATATAGTTACAGTAAACCGATGTCATGTGGGTTTACATCTCGAGAAAAGGTGCAATTCCACCGTATTTAACACAACTATCTTCCATATCTAAAAAATAAATAAAAGTAGTGATTTCAATAACATGCAGCATTAGCAGATTGGCTAAAATGCGGGATCCTCGGTGAAAACAGAAGTTAGTAACCATAGAAATAAGAATGCGGGCCTGTCACGTGAAAGGAGTCTTATTTTGCCCTTATAAATCCGCCATTTTGAATTTTGCAGGGCTTGGGAAAAAGGTTATGTCAGCGCAGTTTTTCGTTTTTAACCATGGTCCACTCCACATGGTCACCAACTGGTGCCATTTTGACTCCCTATACTAGGGTCACTTTTTTGACTGACAAGAGATAGAAGCGCGCATTCTAGGTCTATTGTTTCTATGGTATGCTTTCAGTTTGGCAGTGATTGGATTTGTTGATTATCACTTGTTTTGGAAAGCTTCTGTGGTAATATCTTCTGTGAAATTCACAACTACTGGAAAAGTTAACGACGTTTTGCCTTTTGCTCATGGATATTGTTCTGTTAATTTTCATCAATCAACCATTTCAAGATTCAAGACAAAAAGGTTTGACTATTCTGGACGTTAAACATACACAAATCAATTAACAATCTCAGCACAGTGATAATCTCAAACTGCCGCACTGGATCAAGCATACGCAGTGCAGTGAGCTCTATATATAACTGGAGTGATATCTGCTGGTCATTCACCGGGCGGATTGAAGCCAAACATGGCGGACATGTAGCCCTAAAGTACGTATAGTTCCAGTCTCCTACGCGGTCTTTTGACTAAATCAGACTTGACTAGACCGCGTAGAAGACTGGAAACGTGCAACAAAGATATCACTCCAGTTATATATAGAGCTCACTGATGCAGTGTAAGCAAGGACGAACATAAGTAGATTAAACAGATAGAAGTAAATTAAACATGTCAAGATGAAAAGATATACATGTAGAAGCAGAATAAACAGATCTAACTATATATATAGCCTGTACGCAGACGTGAGAAGAAGAATTTCAAATGAAGTCGAACCACTGCTGTGGGTGTGCTTGACCCGGTGGCTTGTGTCAAGTCGACTTTGTCCTGGAGAAAGATAACTAACTCTTCGTTTAGGTGGATTAGATATCCCCGATGAGCTAAGGTAATGTGTGCCTCAGCCGGGAGTTCCAATAGCTCAGTGGTGGGTTCGATTCCCGGTTGGGGCAGTCAGAAAAATGTCCTCCATATACAGCAGTGATTCGACTTCATTTGAAATTCTTCTTCTTCACATATATACGCTGCTGAAGGACAACTGAATGTTTATCACTGTATGCAGACGCTTAATTAATTGCATGCCCGTAATTCCTTAGCCTGCGTCACTACCGCGGGGTGTTTTTCAAATTTCACACAGCCTAAGACGTGCGTTAGTACTTAGTATACTTCCTTAAAACACGATCAAGTCGGTTTTCTTTGTTGTTTTGATGGATTTATATCCCATAAATCCCTCAAGTATATCCCATAAGTCCCTTTCATGCTCGGCCAAATTGAATATCTCGACCAAATAAAGTCAAGATCTTGATCAAAACGTCACAGTTCTGGGAAGCCACATAGAGTTGCCTGCGCAGGAGGCTAATATATATAATCCCTATGAATTTATGATTGCCCAATTCATAGGGTGCCTGCTACAACTAACGAGAAGGAGAGCAAGGGTTTGCTTTTCGCTCCACGTAGTTTACGAGAGGAAGGCAAACCAATGAAAATCATCAAAATCTGTTGGTTGAGTCAGCACTTTATTACACTGAACGTTGAGCATAAAATGTGGGATTGATACTGCATCAATACGCATGCCCAATGCTGTAATGAGGTCTGTGTATGTGTAATGAGGTCTGTGTATGTGTTCAATGAACCTTTACGTACTTCTCAAGTTTGTTTAATAAACTGCTTTGGAGTCTTATTATTTCATAAAATAACAATGTCCTTCGACACTCGGTAAAGGCTATTTTTTAGAAAACCTTCTTCAATCGTGTTTTAAGTCGGATAAATACCTCGAACGTCGGCTTCCAACCAGATAAATCCCTCGGGCCTTCGGGATATATCTGGCTTAAAGCTTCCGTTCTCGGTATTTATCCTATACTTCTCTTATTAATCTGGAAGAACATGCAAGCATCTGCACGCAGGATAACGTAAGCAGAATAAACAAATATGAGGGGGAAAAGAGATATATAAACAAAATGAACAAATATAATTAGGAGGATGAATAGATATAAGTAGATTAAACACAGAAGAGTGAACAGATGTAATCATAATGAACAAATATAAACATAAAAAGATCAACAAATATAAGAATACGGATCGGAAATAAGGGAAATTAACAGATGTAAGAGAAATGAACAAAATCGGTTATATAAACAAATGAAACAGATAAAAACAGGTCAAAGCAATGTAAGTACGATGAACTCAACAGAACAAGACGCCTGGGTCAGGCGTTCACTCGGCAGGGGCTCTAACCGTGCGAGCAAAGGTGGGAGTGGGTCGAGGAAGATCAGATCGAAGGGCTGAATGTGGTGCATACTTCACACTTGGTGAACATATCTACGATCAAGACAGTTGTCAGCCACATCTGATCACTGTTAAACTACAAAAGCAGCCAGTCACTTTCAAAATCTACCAACAATGTGCAAGAACACCTTGATCAAAAGGCAAAGCTGTTCAATTTTTTGTCCAACTCCAAAAGCGAAAGGAGCAAAGAACTTACAACATGCCTCACAGCCTCACTCCATCACACGGCTAACCATGAATAGTAGCGGAAGTAAAAAGTGCGAAAAGCCAAATCGTGACACCCAAAAAGGAAAAAAACCCACCAAAAAACCGAGCCAAAACCTAGACTCGGCCTACCATAGGTAACTCAAGTAATAAAATGTGCCAGTGAAATGAAAAGAACAACACGACGAATTAACAGCTTAAGCTAATAAAACACAAAATGTCGAAATTCCTACTTTTGAAATTCCCACTCTCGGTTGTCCAAAGGGCACACTTGACGTGTTTTTAGCCATCGTGATATGCAGTGGAAATGAAAAGCATGCTAAAAACAAAAGATAAAAACAAATACCGTGTTTACACACGTTTTTATATACACCTATATATAGAACTGCACTGCACTGTACTGCATACTGTACTGTAAAATAACATAATTATAGTTAGTAACTGGAAAGCTAATATAACCAATCTACGTACCCCCCAAAAAAACTGTCCCCAAAAATTCATTCAGTTAGATTTCATTAAGCGAACGTCGGGAATTAACGTTAAAAAAATAAATTAGCGCGCGCGAGTTTACGCCTAGCACACATATCAGACTTTGTCCTACAGAGCGTTGTTCTATTTCCTTTCGTCCCTGCCCCTTTCCCGCCCCCTTAGCTCGTACCCAATCTTCGGCGCTCAAACGAAGGAAAATAAACGAAGGAAAATAGAGGGACGGCTCGCAGTCTAGACTCCACACGAACTAACGAACGAGAGAACTCGCATGCGGAATATAAAGAGCTGCTATAGGTACTACCGCAAGTTGCACTGTTTCCCGATGAATTATGGTTGTATTAGTCCAAATAATATTTAACTGCATAATATTCAATAAAAAGAACAAGCATAAGTAAAACATCCACATCATTGTTTTCTTTTGCGTCTTTGGTTTACCATGTCCAAAATTCCGACAAAACCACAATTAACGTTTACATTTCCGACACTTTCCAACATTAGGCCCCCCCTTGGCCCCCCCGGCCACGACGCCCATGCCTCCCCCCAAATCACGGCTGGACTCGTGAGCTTCTCATTGTCGATTTGCACCAATCACAAAAGTGCCTGCACATTGGGATTATTGCATGAATTACCCCATCAGTTCATCAATGATGGCGATTAATAACGCGTCCAGTCGTCTCTTCCGTGGGAGGTATAGCTATTATTAAAATATACAGGGGGCCGGGGGACGACTGGAAATTGAACCTATTATACATTGGAGAATCGAAAGCTTGTTCATGCATGCACGTGGTTTTGGAAAACAAATTCTATTGTACAGGTTTGTCAGAAAGTTTGAAAATAGCCGACAATTATCGTGAAACAAATGGCAGATATGTCAAACCATCTCAGACACTGACATAAACTGCAACGAGTCTGCGAAACGTTAAGACGCTTCTAGAGGATCTATAAATTTCAGATCAAGTTTTTCATATTTTTTTCTTATGCTCTGGTCTCTTCCTATTTGGAGACAAAACTTTCGTTATAAAAGGAAATGAACGAACCCGAATTATTTTGAACAAACAGCCCACAGGTTAAATTCCTTAGTGTGGGAAATACAGCTTGAAGCTGAAGCATCATTAGACCAAAAAAACACTCAAATTACACTTGAACGAAAAAATGTACTTTAAATTTGAAAGGGAACTTTTTGTCTGACGATTATAAATCTGGTCGTTAAAATGTCGTTAATATCTCACAATAACGGTTTTATATTATATAAAAACATAAAAGAGATACTGCATAGAAATTAAATCGAGATTGAAAGAGATTGCAAATATGCGCAAGCTAGGACGACGACGGCAGTCTAATAAGACTGTGTGCGCACGGTAACGTTTCCAAGCGTTTTCGTATTTTTTCAAGTAATGAGCTGATTGTTTTCGATTCCCTTGAGAACAGTAAACAATACAAAAACGCTCGGAAACGTTACCGTGTGCACATAGTCTAATAAGCTACGTCCACACGTACGTTTTCGTAGCGTTTTCATATTGTTTCAGGTAAATACACCATTGTTTTCTATTCCCTTGAGGACGGAGAACAATATGAAAACGCTACGAAAACGTATACGTGTGGACGTAGCCTAAAGTTCAGTATCCAGCAGAAACCACGAATCTATTTACGCAGTATTGAATACTTATGTATGTTATTCAACATCCAAAAGCTTTAGAGTTCTAAAAGGATTTTGTCACATAGTTTGAAGTCAAACTCAGCTAACAGGTTTCGCCGTTTCACGAGCTAACGTCGTCCTGAAGACGTGAAAATGATCTGAAGAACGTTGTATATACAGTGTGTATAAAAAAACCCGGAACCATTAGAAAATGAATTAGTATTCTTTTAAAACCACCTATTGTAGTAGTTTGAAAGCTAAAAGCGCTGCGTTATAAATTAATCAGCATATAAGTTAAGCCTGGTTTCCATATAGCCGTAAGAGCCGGCGGCATGGCTGCGGCAAGGGGCGATGGTCCAATCATAGACAGTGTTGAATTAGCCAGCAATAAAAAGCTGTATGCGATTGGACCATTGCCCCTTGCCGCAGCCATGCCGCCGGCTCTTACGGCTATATGGAAACCAGGCTTTAAACAGGAAGAGAAAAAGCTTTTAAATATTTTCACCATGCATACACTTCAAGTTATCTTAATTTCCCATGCAGGTGTATAAGACCGTGTTATTTACGCATCCGTGGCTCAGAGGTGTTTAGGGCTTTCAAACTTTTAAACTTACAATAGGTTGTTTGAACAGAATACTAATTCATTTTCTAAGGGCCTGTTCACATGAGGCGAGTTATCTCGGGGGGTAGGCCGTAGGGTTATCCCTATCCCCCGAGATAACTCGGTGTTAGTTTATTTCCATGTTAAAAAAGTAAACCGTTCACATGAGACCGAGTTAACTCGGGGGATAGGGATAACTCGGTCGGAGCGATAGGGTAACCCTAGCCCCCGAGTTATCCCTACCTCCATGTGCACGCTTTCACCCGAGTTATCTCGGGGGGTAGGGTCAACTTATATAGGCATCCGTATTTATGCTGTTGCTCGGGATAACTCGGGGTGAAGCGTTCACATGAAGCTAGGGTTATCTCGGGGGCCAGGGACCACTCGGTAGTTGCGTTTTATCATGTGAAATAGGGTCAACTTTGACCCTAGCCCCCAAGTTATCCCTACCCCCCGAGATAACCCGGTCTCGTGTGAACAGGCCCTTATTAAGGGACTGTTTACATGAGCCGGGCTAGCCCGGTTAACCGGGCTGACTCGTGTCACGAAATTCTTTCCTTGGCCACAAAAAGAGATTTTAATCAACGTTAGGATTCGTTTACATCTAAACTAAATAGATTCTTCTTTGTACATTTAGTTTACGCGAGTTTCAAATCCACAGTGAGATCCTAATCAATCGCGTGAGCCCAGTTAACCGGGTTATCTCAGGGGGTAGGGATAACTCGGGGGCTAGGGTCAAAGTTGACCTTATTTCACATGATAAAACGCAACTACCGACCGAGTTATCCCTATCTCCCGAGTTATCTCGGTCTCATGTGAACGGTTTACTTTTTTAACATGGAAATAAACTAACACCGAGCAGGTTCAAAATAAATATTTTGGATTTAGATATTTTTTTAGGCTGTCTTGCATATGTACATTTATGGTACCGGCTATTTTGATATACAGGCTATTTGCCTGCTATGTGAGTCCATGAGAGGCCCACCCAGGAATTGTTTTAGTTAATAAGCACGTATTCAAAAAAGAATCTCATTTACTGTAGACGTCGCGCTAGGCTGTGAGACGTTACACTACGTTTTAAGACGTTACGCTACGTTATAACATGTTGTAAGACGTTAATAAGCTATGTTTAAAAACATTGTTACTCATTACTCATTAGCCGGCTAGCGGCGTGAAAATGCCGGCTATAGCCGGCAGCCGGCCGCTATTTTGAACCCTGCCGAGTTATCTCGGGGGATAGGGATAACCCTACCCCCCGAGATAACTCGCCTCATGTGAACAGGCCCTCAGGTTCCGTTTTTTTTTATACACACTGTAGAACGGGAACGGCGTTGGATTATCTTGGGACTAAAAACTATTCATTTTCTTTGTTGTGTGAGGAAAATTCTATTGTATTGAGGACGGCGCGTTGGCGTTCGACACTTTTAAAAGAGGGAGTAAAACATTATTACATGCAAAAATTAAAATAAAAAATGCTATTGTATCTCCAAAAGCGTCGGATTTTTACGACACAATTTTTACACTGTTTAAATATAATTATAGATAGGTGTCGCGTTCTATTCAATATCCAATTTCCGCGAACTTTTTGAATGCCGTTTAAGTTTATACGTAATTAAAGTCCTCGCATATAGCCGTCTTGTTTTTATTTGGCTAGGATTTTTGCCGACAAAAGGGTTTGGTCTTGAAACAACATGTGGCAAACATAAATTTCGTTGAACCACCTGTTTGCCATAGAAACACGACTTTGGTCTACAAGTTTGCAGCGGGAGAATTGTTAGATCGTGATATTTTCCGTTTGACCTCTCTTGACCAGTTTTAAATACATGTACATAAAACGTAATCTATAAATATGTCTATTTTTATATCTATATCTATATTAAGCAACAAAAATGGATAATGAGAGATATTAGTTTACAACGGGTATATTTAGGAAGGATAATCCGGTTGGATAGTAAATAAATTAAACATCCGGTATCCGGCCGGATACCGGTTAGTCTCTGAAATTAATTTGTTTATTCAAACATAGCGTATAATCTCAAAAATAGTCAGAGCGGCTGCTTTCAGAATTAGTGTCAAAAATGCGCGGCGGGTACTTGAAAGGCGGCGGATACATAGCTAGATTTCTGGAGCTATATATAGACGGTTATACTTTATTCAAAGCTATATAGTTGGTGCATTTTTGGCTAAGAGCAGTGGTCTTTAATTATTTAGTAAAAACCGTAAAATAGGATAGTTCGGTCCCCCCATACAACGGTTCCGAAAATGGTGGCACTAGTTTAGAAGGATTACGCAACAACGAAGTTGGCATGCACAACCACGGCGATGTAGAAAATGTTCTTACAACATTTACGGCCCAGAAACGAAAACGTTAGAGGAGTCGAGGAGATATACATAAACAATAACAAACCTATACTCAGCTTCACACTATAGTTTTTACATTTGAGTTCACATTGCTGTTTTTAATCCAATTGATCTACTGTAGTAAAACTAGTGTATATATCACTGCCATCTATTATTCTATCAGTTATTAGAAGCGGCTACTTTTGACCGAGGCGTTTAAAACTTAAGAAGGGTGTTACTCCCGTTGCTTTATAGGATCTATGATAATAAAATTGGATATCAAGTCATTTTATAACGTCCCAATATTATGTTCCACTGTTATCAGTTGTGGTAAATTATTACCTAAACCAAGCCGTCAAAAAAAAGGTTATGTGAAGATTAACTCTTTCCTGTCCGAATCGGTCTTTGGTATTTCATTCTGGCTAACGCCAGACGATTTTATTCACCTCTGGGAAAGCCCTCGGACAGGAATGAGTTAAACCAGTTAAAGACTCACTAAGGCCACACCAATTTAATTTTGTGTTTTACGGGCCCGCCGACGCTAAATATCCGGAAAACAGAATAAAAATAAAATTGGAAATTTATCCTTTTATTTTTAAAATAAAAGAATAAATAAGTCAAGAATCCGAAATAATAAAAATCAATGGTTTTGTTCTTGCCGAAGCTCACTTTTTATGGCTGAAATGACTTGTCAAAACACGCTGAATTGCTGAGGTTTTGCACTTTTCGTTTTAATAATATTGTTTGGATCGTGTTTTGAGCAATATTCATGAACCGGAACCCGGCAGACTTTAGGCAAAACTTTAGGCTCCAGTCCTCTAATATGGAATTATGGGCATGCGCAAAACATGGCCGATCCGCAAGACGCTCTCATGTGTGCTTTCAAGCTGCAGCTCGCTCTTTATGTAAATATCTTGGATGTGCCATGATGGCGGGCCTACCAGATTGTGCGTCGTTCTCTGTTAGTACATTCACAGATCCTGTAAACACTGCAAAATTTGTCTTGCTAACTCTGTGTCTTATTGATCTGAATCAGTTAGGCAATGGCTAACGTATTATATCAATACATTGTACTATGTTGCTTTATAAATCCTTTCTTGTGATATATAGATTTCTTGTGATAAATTTGAACATTCCTGAATCATCAATATAATTTTATTTTTATTTTTTTCCCCTCCTCCGATCCTGAAAAAAGAGGATTTCTGCCCGCAAAACACAAAATAAAATTGGTGTGGCCTAAATGCATTATTGTGACTACGTTTACATGGTACCGGACGAATTCAGAACCGTACTCAAATTTGTATGGACAGTACGGTATTACCTGTTACGGAGCCGTGCACTGTCCGGCGCTCTTTTTTGAAGTGTTTACACGGTATCGGACGAATTGTATAGACTAATCTCGTACTCACTTGCGAGTTTTTGCTATCGTGTGCATGTGCAGACAATCTGTCCCTATGAGGGTAATTACTTCATGTAAATAATTCTATCCTTAGAATATCCTTATGATATTCTTCTCATATCCAATCCTCTACCGCGCTATCCATGCTAAAATATTGACCGGTTTCGGTGTTTACACGGTATACCGGACGAATTCGGAATTGTGCAGGTTAAAAACTAGACCTGAATTTTTCAGGTCTCGAATTCGTCCAGTTTCGTTGGTCCCGTGTAAACGGAAGGCAAAATCTTAAAAATTCGAGTACGGTTCCAAATTCGTCCGGTTCGGTGTAAACGGGGCCTGAGAGAAAACTTCAGTGATGGTTAAAAATAAAAAGATCTTATCGTACTGTATATACATGTTATCAAACAAATGTTGTTTTAAATAAACCGCGAATGACATCCTTTAAATTGACCCTTCAGCTGGTTTGCTGAAAGAACTTTTCCCCATTCTAGTTGATGAAAACGAATCTCTCTACTTTGCACGGAAAGCAATAAGAGTCTATATGGTTTGATCTCAACGAGCTGAGCCATACTCTGAATACATCTAAACTCGAAGAACACTGACAATGATGGCGTGCACAACGGATCTGTAACAACAGCACTCGACATGTCAAACCACACAAATATATATATGTCATCAGCCATCAACAACTGTCATCAGTCATCATCGATACATCATCAGTCATCATCCACTACCATCAGCCATAATCAACTGTCTTTAGCCATCATCCACCGTCATTATCCATCATCCATCATCCACTGTAATCAGACATCATCAACCGTCATCAGTCATCATCCATCATCAACTGTCATCATCCATCATCAACTGTCATTATCCATCATCCACCGTCATCATCCACCATCAACTGGCATTAGCCATCATCCACTGTCATCAGCCATCATCAACCATCATCATCCATCATCCACTGTCCTCAGACATCAACCGTCATCAATCATCATCCACTGTCATCATCCATCACCCACCATCATCATTATCAACCGTCATCATCCACTTTCATCAGTCATCATCCACTGTCATCATCCATCATCCACTGTCATCAGACATCGACCATAATCAGTCATCATCCACTGTCATCATCCACTGTCATTATCCATCACCCACCATCATCAGACATTATCAACCATCATCAGTCATCATCCACTGTCATCAGACATCAACCATAATCAGTTATCATCCACTGTCATTATCCATCACCCACCATCATCAGACATTATCAACCATCATCATCCACTGTCATCAGCCATCATCCACTGTCATCATCCATCATCCACCATCATCAGCCATCATCCACCATCATCAGCCATCATCCACTTTCATGATTCATCAGCCATCACCACCGTCATCATCCACTGTCATCATCCATCATCCACTGTCATCATCCACTGTCATCATCCATCATCCACTGTCATCATCCATCATCCAACATCATCATCCATTGTCATCACCCATCATCCACTATCATCAGCCATCATCCACCGTCATTAGCCATCATCCACCATCATCAGCCATCATCCACCGTCATCCACCATCAACTGTCATTAGCCACTGTCACTTTCATCAGCCATCATCAACTGTTATCAGCCATCATCCACCACCATCATCCACTTTCATCAGACATCAACTGTCATCATCCATCACCCACCATCATCATTATCAATCGTCATCAGTCATCATCCACTGTTATCAGTCATCACCCACCGTTATCAGCCATCATCCACCGTTATCAGCAACTATCTTAGCCATTGTCACTTTCATCAGCAATCATCAACTGTCACTAGCCACTGTCACTTTCATCATCCATCCTCCACTGTCATATCTATCATCAACTGTCATTAGCCATCATCCACTGTCATCAGTCATCATCCACTGTCATCATCTACCATCAACTGTTATCATCCATCACCCACCATCATCATCCACTGTCATCAACCATCATCAGTCATCATCCACTTTCATGATTCATCAGTCATCACCACCGTCATCATCCACTGTCATCATCCATCATCAACTGTCATTAGCCATCATCCAACATCATCATCCACTGTCATCAGCCATCATCAACCATCATCAGTCATCATCCACTTTCATCAGTCACCGTCATTAGCCATCATATATTCACCGTCATTAGCCATCATCCACCGTCATCAGCCATCATCCACCGTCATTAGCCATCAGCCACCGTCATCAGCCATCTTCTACCGTCATCAGCCATCATCAACTGTCATCAGACATCAACCGTGATCAGTCATCATCCACTGTCATCAGCCACTGTCATCAGACATCAACCGTGATCAGTCATCATCCACTGTCATTATCCATCACCCACCATCATCAGACATTATCAACCGTCATCAGTCATCATCCACTGTCATCATCCATCATCCACTGTCATCATCCATCATCCACCGTCATCAGCCATCATCCACCGTCATCAGCCATCATCCACCGTCATTAGCCATCATCCACCGTCATCAGCCATCATCCGCCGTCATTAGCCATCATCCACCGTCATTAGCCATCATCCACCGTCATCTACCGTCATCTACCGTCATCAGCCATCATCTACCGTCATCAGCCATCATCAACTGTCATCATCCACCGTCATCAGCCATCATCAACTGTCATAAGTCACCATCCACCGTTATCAGCCTTCATCAACTATCATCAGTCATCATCAACTGTCATCATCCACCGTCATCAGCCACGATTCACCGTCATCACCAACTATCATCAACTGTCATCAGACATCATGCAACATCATCATCCGTCATCCACCATAATCAGCCATCGTCCACCGTCACCAGCCATTATCAACCATCATCCACCGTCATCAGCAATCATCCACTGTCACCATCCATCGTCATCATCCATCATCCACCGTCATCATCCATCGTCCGTCATCATCATCCAGCATCCACCGACCATCGTCATCATCCACCATCATCATCCACTGCCACTGTCATCATCCACCGTCATCAGCAACCATCCACCGTCACAATCCATCGTCATCATCCATCATCCACCGTCACAATCCATCGTCATCCACCATCACCTACCGTAATCAGCGATCATTCACCGTCAATATCTCAAGAAGCACATGCCATATTTATTTCATTTTTCGAAAATTGGTTATTTTAGATTATGAGCTTCAAATTGTAAATTTCACTGACACTTTAACCATTAATTTTTTTAAACATTTCAATGTTCAACATTAATCATCACTACAATACAATTTAAATGACGTACATAAATAGATCGTGTGCACATGACGTCTCGTCCACCATCTTGGTTGATTTTCCGGTTGGCTACTTTGGCAAACACTGTTGACCGCCATGTGTGTTTTAGCACGGGTTTTGGAAATTGGCTGGAAATCAACTAAGATAGTGTCCGATGTCAGATTGTAAACAATCTATACAGTCTACGTACGTCTTATTTAGGGACTTTAAGATCTACGACGTCAACCTCAAAGACGACGTCCTCTAAACAAAATAATTATTTTTGCAAAACAAAGAGAATGGATAATTTTTGTCCCAAGACTAATCTCAACACCGTCCTTTAGACGCCACTTAGAGCATTTTCACGTCTTCAGGACGACGTCAACGGCCAAAAGATGAGAACTATTGCTTAAGATTGACTTCAATACGGACACTGCAATCATTTTAGCAATACTGGGGCGTTTTAGAAGTCATTAAACTACCTTCAAAGATCAAATATAATAGTTAGTTAACCGTGACTTCTTTAAATTGTAAAATTTATCTTGCGTTTTAACCGCCGTTGTCGTCCTAGCATCTTAAAGTCCCTAATTTCTATTCCACACACTTACATTACAAACTCCCCATGCAACAGTGCATTCTTCACTTGTAGCTGACTGGTGGTTTGCTTGACACTCAATGCCTGAAAAATTAGATGACTTCAAGTATACATGCATATCTTGCATGCACAATATACTCATGTCACAAATGTACGTCGCATAAAAAATGATTAGACACAAAAATTGTCAGCAGTTTCCACACAACCGAACTGTTTGTTATACTGCCACTTTAAATATATTTATTTTAAATCATGTTTATTAGCATCTGCAATTATTAAAAATTTCAATTTGACCTTCATTTCCTTATTTCAGAAGGGTCATGCTTATTTAGAACTTACAGTTACACCTACAGTATAAGTTACAGCAGCTTAGAAGAAGTCAGATGTCAATATAAAGATACAGGGAAATTATAGTACAGTGTACTGCCCATATAAATTTGTTTTAATAACCCATTAGGAATTCATATATAATAATGTAGGTGCCTTATATATACAGTGGAACCCCGCCATACGACCACCTCGTTATTACGATCACTTTTTTCTTGCCTGAATACATTCTAAGTAGTGTAATACTCCCCCGTTAATACTCCCACCCCGTTATTACGACCACATTTTTTTGGCCCGAACGGTGGTCGTATTAACGAGGTTCCACTGTACTCGGTTGAATAAAAATGTATGGCTTCAATCAAAATAAAGTTATTGCCCCATCAGTATAAGTAGTGGCCAGATTAAAAAGATGCATAAGACTACAAACACAGCATGGCTTCCACTAGTACATGTGTATAATCTAAGTCGCATACTGTACTGTGTAGTACCATATTGAAGAAGTAGAACAGAACATTCACTTACATAAATCCATAATATGATTTCGACAAATTGCACAATTATCTACCACAATATCTGGAATGCAATAACATAGTATGCAATTAGACCACATCAATACAGTAATAAAGTGAGTATTATATTATTATTATTGTTATATACCTTGTTATAATAACCAAAATGCAGAAATTTGCCAGACTCATGTGACAGACTTATAAAAAGCTAAAAGAGTAATGCATAAATGCAGTCTCTTGAAAAGTCTAACAAATATATGAACAATACTGTAATTCAAGTAGTACATACCCCAAGCCCATAGTGCAACAGCATTCCACTAAAACAACAAATAAAACACATGTTCTTAAAGGTGAAGTAATACGAGCAACAAATTGCTGCAACATTGTTGCGTTGCAAGTTGAAAAGCGTTGTTGCACGTATTACGACCCACCTCAAACACTGTCACGCAACAAAATTGCGTTGTTGCAAGTTGAAACAAGTAGAACTGGAATCTACTTTTTTCAACAAATTTTTTTAAAGGACATTGGCAACAAAACTTAAGTTTGTCTAATTTGAAAGAACAATAGAAGAACTTTTACAATTTTTTCGTATTTTTTCGTATTTTCGTTTTCAAGATATTTCAATTTGTTTAATATGTAAATGAATGGTCTCTGACGTCAGGAGCAGGGTACAGTATTTTCACACATAGAAAAATCAGTTATATCTTTAAATTTGTTCAATGAAATCACTTGAAACTGTGCACATAAAACCCCCTTGTGACACTGAACATTTCATATTGATGTTACTTTGTGTAAAAATACTGAACTCTGCTCCTGACATCAGAACCCATCTCATTTACATATTAAACAAATTGAACTATCTTGCAAACGAAGAAAGACACGAAAAAGTTGTAAGAGATCTTCTATTACAATTTCACGAGTTCTTTGGGTGGTAATACGTGCAACAACGTACCATAATGTACCGTAATGTCTTACAGCGTAGCATAACGTCTTGTAACGTAGCGTATTGTCTTACAGCGTAGCGTAACGTCTTATAACGTATGTCTTACAGTGTATAGCCTAACGCCGTAATGCGATTTCCGATCGTGCACTCAAGCTACTGGAAAGTACGCAGAGCCTGAATCAAAGGCTGAATGTGGTGCATACTTCACACTGGTGACCATATTTACGATTTACGATCAAGACAGTTGTCAGCTACATCTGATCACTGTTTAACTACAAAGTCAGCCATTCACTTTCAAAATCTACCAACAACATGCAATCTTAACAACTTAGTCAAAAGGCAAAGCTGTTCAGTTTTTTGTCCTGAACTCCAAAAGCAAAAGGAGCAAAGAACTTAATACAACATGCCTCACAGTCTCACTCAGTCACATGGCTAACAACTCACCGGAAGTATGAATAGTAGCAGAAGTAAAAAGTGCAAAAATGCAAAATCATGACACCCCAAAAAAAAGAAACCAAGCCGAAACCTAGACTCCGTCTACCAGAGGTAACCTAAGTAATAACTTCCATGCAACCAACAAAGCATAAAATGTTGTATTGTAGGATAGAAAAGTGAATTTTATTAATTTATGTATTTTACTTGACAACCTCATACCCAGGCTTATTATTTCTCAGCTAGGGAGCTACAGTAGTTTATTGTTTATTTGACAGCATTTTATGCAACAGAACTGGATCAGTATCACATAATTTTCATAAAATTATATGACAGAGCTCATCACATAATTCGATCATGTCAACCATGGATAGTAAAATGATTCAACAATCAACACTGACATCAAACAAGATCAGTTTAATATACATCACTATGAAGTAAAATTGGTTGCACCAAAATGTAATAGAATGTAATGGACTTCAACAACATGCAGTAAGAATTAGGCCTTAAGGGATAAAGGACTGGGGGCTAATCATCCTTACTTGCAGCCAGTGGCTGAATTGCGAAGGACGCAGATCAACGTGGCCGTGTCGAGGCATACCAATTAAAGGCACTCCAAGCAGCCGCCAACAACACAGTTCAGACCATGGATCACAGCTAAGATGTTAGGTGTTGATTTTATAGAGGGAGGAAAACCGGAGAACCCAGCGAAAAACCCTCGAAGCACAGGAGAGATCAACTACAACTCTACTCACAGGAGTCCAAGCCCGACAACAGGGGCATTCCCAAGCGGCCACTCATCCAAGTACCCCGTCTAACTGGGCTTAACTTTTTGGTGAGAGGCAGTGTGCTAACAGCACATGCCACCAGTGCTTACATTTACCAAGTTTTACCCTAAGATGTTCTTCACTGCAAAACATTGCAATATTGACAGCAACATTGCAATGTTGACTTGCAAACAGTACATGGTGATTTCTTGGCAAGTTGCTAAAAATTCGCATTTTAAATATCGAATTCCACATAACATGAAGTTTACTTTTAGATCTGACTTTCAATAGAAATTCATATTATGTGAAGTTCGATATTTAAAATGGGAATTTTTAGCAACTTGCTAAGAAAATGCCATGGACGTGATGGACCGTTTGCACGTCAACATATTTGCAATGTTGCTGTCAACATTGCGCCGTACTGCCATACAACTGATCAATCCTACTAATCACTGCCCGGGACTGCGGGATCCGGGACTTTATACATTGTAAAACTTATCTTGCATTTTAATAACCGCCGTCGTCCTAGCATTTTAAAGTCCCTATTTTTTACTCCCGGGCAGTCTCGGGCGGTCAATTTTTACTCCCGGGCAGTCTCGGGCAGTAATTAGTAGGACCCCAACTGATACTGTGATGTGTACAGTATATTTGCAGCCATTTTCTCCCCAGAAAAATCTATTTTAATCACAGTTCAGAAGGTAAAAACTTACAACTACTGAAAGGCCTAATTCACACCTAGAGAAATTAGTATTTACTTACAATAAAAATTCATATAACTTTACTAAAATTAATTTTTTCAATTCAACATTTTCATAAAATCTCATTTGAAGGCAAACTGTCTACAAATGTTAGAAGTTATGCTTACAGATGCATATACTTGATGTTATACTTAACCTTTTTGACTTCAAAACGTTTCTTGTGACTGGCTGTGGACGTTGAAGGTTGTCGAAGTGAATCTAATTCCATATTATTATCCTGAGCGGCCGCCATGATTGCAAGTGGAAAAGTTCAGGAGGGGACGGGACGAGCTGATTATTGTCGAGGAGTATTGGAGTTATTGGAGTCTGGGGAAGAAGTAATCGTTGAACCCAAAGCAAAATGTTACGTTGTGGTACAAGAAATATCGTCCGTTTTATTAAGCCAAATAGCCGACACGTAGCTTCTAGTAGCATTTTTTGTAACTCTTATGCACTTGATGGCAGAGAGCGTGATGCACTGTCTGGAAAGACGACTCGAATTGGCTGTGCTTCAGGCTTTTGGGGCGATTCCCCTACTGCAGGTTAGATCACTGAATTGATATGTTTATACACGTGGTCATATGTTGTTTTATCTGAAGTTTCATACAAAATATCTTATTTGCTAATTAATATTTAATTGTATTTTATAATAATTACAACAACTTGGTGAACAACAACAACAACAACAACAATAACAACAACAACAACAAACTGAATAATGATAATAAAATTAATAATGATAATAATGCACCTATCAACGTTAAGCCCCAGGGGGGGCAACCCACAGGATATTGACTGATCGACATATCCCGAGACAGGGAAATTTAACTTTCTTGACAAGCTTGAGGGATGGGATTTTTGACACGTAAAATGATCTTTTTAAAATATTTAAGAAATAGAAAATGGCCACCTGTGTTTATATAGCCTGATGCAAACACGAGAGTGAGTTGGGAGAATTCGAAAGTTTATGTGAACCTGAGCCGTACATAAATACTTTCAAATTCTCCCAACTCACTCTTGCATCAGGTTATATAAACACAGGGCATCCATTTTCTATTTCTTTTATGAAATAAGGCTAAAAAATGTGCCGTGACATCACAACCGTGTTTATATAGCCTGATATAAACACGGTAATTGACCAATCACAGCGTGTGTCAGATTCCATTGTGGTTGATTTCAAGTAAATTTCATTAATTTCCATAACCTGTGCCAAAATTAACAAATATGGTGATCAGTGGTTTGTCAACAGTGGTGTTTCCACAAAACTTATTTATATTAGTGTTACTTAATTACTACTGAAAAATCAACCAAGATGTTATATGTGATGTGAATTGTGCAAAGGATGTATAGGCTTGTGTTGCCCACTAGGCTGATGTGGTATTAAAAAAATATCAAATACCCATACTGAAAAAAAATACATGTACTGATAATATTGAATATATCAGTATTTTTACAGATCAAATTTTCAGGAAATTTAAACATGTTTTAGCTACAGTCATATTACATGGTTCATGAGGTAAACTTGTAAATAGCACAAGATGTACTAGACAATGGTACGGTAAATCAAATTTTGACAGTTGACTGAGAAGACCTCTTTGTCTTGCGATTTGCAGTAGTCTCACTTGTTTTTACAGAAATGCCACCTCCACAGAATCAGTCATCCTATTCAATAGCGCTAAACTTGTCACCAACAACTTTTCAGTCATTTCCACATTTACTCAGATCAGATTGAAGTGTGGGTTTTGCCTAGAAAATGTGGTTCACGTTTAATCTACGAATATGCGAAAAATTAATTGCAATATTATTTGATAATATCGAAGGTTTCAGTATTTCTGGTATTTGAAAATTAGAATACATGTATTGAATATTTTGTATTTTGAAAATACTGATAATTACCAATATATTGATATAGTACTGCATCAGCCTATTGAGCACTGGCATTTTTGCCCTCACCCTTCTGACTCCTAAATTTATTTAAGAGTAGTATTGGCTCCTTTGAGGCACTGATCGCTGCCTAGTTGGGTGCATGCACCCCTGAGAGACTTTAATTTTTGGACCCTTGCCCTTAGATTTTGAAGCTTTGCCACCCCTGAGATCTCAGTGTAAAGTGTCCAACTCTGCAGTCCCACATGTGACGTACAGCTGAGCCATTATATTAAATCTACATTAAAGACACTAGACATGAGTATACAATGTAGTTTAATTGATTATAAAATACACTTAATTCTCACAGCTGGTTTATACACTGTACGGTATGTTTCCTTGAGTTTTATAAATTTTACTCATTTTTTAGCTGCACAACTAGTCCATTGGGGAAATCTAGACTTTTTGGTGTTTGACTATTTGTCTGAAATTACCATGTCTTTACTGGCTCTTGCTCAGCGAAGGTCACCTGTATGTGTTTATGTATCACTATATTAATATTATCAATGATGTTAGGTTTGCAGTATAATAATGATAACAATTACTGTATATATCTCTGTCAGTACAGTAAAACTCTGATGTAGCAAAGTACCAACCAGGTCTGTTATATTGAGGTTTTATTGCACTGTAATGTAGTTCATGCTATATTTTTTATTGTTAATAATATGTTTATAGCTTATAGTTTAAGTAATAGATACAGCATGAGCAGCCGATCTGTATCTGATTTACAAGGCGAGCTGAAGGCGAGCTGTAGTAAATCAGATACAGATCGGCTGCGAATGCTGTATCTTTCTTAAAATACAAATGCATCTAAGTAATCAAGTTCATCAACTATTTTAGCGATATACTCTATTTTAGCCGAGAAAATCGAAGCTAAAGTTTATGTAAATCAGGACGATTCTGTATCCGATTTACAACCTCTGCTACGGTATTGATTTCTTTTGTGTTTTCCTCATGAATTATTAATGAGTTTTTTAAGTTACCTTATCAAATTCATTAAAAATTCATGAAGAAAATTTAAAAAAAATGAATATTTATATATTAAACAATATTTTATAGTCATCTTTACATTTGCCCCAAGAGCTTGAGAGCTCATCGTGGGGGCTCACGTAAATGAATATTTAATCAATATCTGTAAATCACATACAGATTTACATAAACTTTTTCCTCAATTTACTTAGCTAAAATCACTCCAACTTGAAAAATAGTTTGAAAACATGGTTATTTAGATGCGTCCATTTGATAAGTACAATAAAGCATTTACTGTACAGCTGATCTTTATCTGATTTACTATGGCAGGCTTGCAGCTTACCTTGTAAATCAGACACAGATTGCTGCTCATGCTTTATCTATTACTTACAGTTACCCCTATATAACTTTCCTAGCTACTATTTCATTGGTAAAACTGAGTTTGAGTTTCGTGAAATTGAAGTCATGCATTAATGATTTTTCATCTTGATTGATAAAGAGTTTAATGCATATATTTCAGTAATAAGTTTACTAAAACTTATATATGAAAAAACTACAGTAAAACAAGTGACTCTCTGCTTGTCAAACATTTAGATATGATGACAAATTATAGGACCAGTAATTAACCTTTTAACTTGTTCAAGCATATTATATTAGCCTGCGAACCCAGACCTATTTTTCTGCCCTCGTCGTAGTTTTCGCGCGGGAGGCAACGGTGGCAGAAAAATAGGTCTGGGTTCGCAGGCTAATATTGTATGGATATTCATACTGTACAACGAGTGGAATTTTCAACCTTTGTTTTTTTCACTCACTTTGTATTATAATGCAATCTTATTTTTAAATTCACACTGAATTTCGTGGGTTTTTTTTCCTTAATTTTGGAAGTTATAGTGGTAATTTTTCAGTGGTAGCTGTAACTGATGGTCTGGCATGGGTAACTGCAACCATGCAGTTAATCATGCACCTATGTACTCAAAAGTACAACATTTCTTTATAGCAACTTGGCTATGCTCCAGATTTTGAACATTTTGTAATGGCTCCATTATTAAAAGACATTAAAAGGAAAGGTATAGTTATGATTTTATTGAATATTTAGATACAGTACACAGTCATTTTGATCTAACAATGAGGTTCAATAATTCATCAAGTTTGGTGGCGTTACTTAATATTTTAATATTCATTAATTCAATTTATAACTAGTCTATAAGGGTGTCTTTTCCTGAATAAAAAAGTTGTTTAGAAGACGGCCAAACGTTAATGTTTATATGACGTCAAGCTCAGGAATGCAGCGTAGCATGCGAATGAATTTAACGAAATACCGGTAAACAAATTCAGTTGAACAAAATATTAATTTTGAACGGAGTGTGAAATGATTGTCAATACTGTAGTACACTCCGTTCAAAAAAACTTCTTGTTCAACAGAATTTGTTGATTTCGTTCGCGCACCACGCTGCATTCCTGAGGCATGAGCTTGACGTCATATATAAACATTATTTAATGTTTGGCTGCCTTCCAAGATGGAAAAGACACCGACTTTGGTAGTAGTACAGACGAAATCCTTTTTTATCCCGTACAAAAATGGATCTTTAAAATTTTGGGGTATGCTGCATGTATTAGTATAAATACACACGTGATTATAGAAAATCGCGCGCGCTGATTGGTCGAGCTACTTCGGACTAATTCTCGATAATCACCTAACAGCGTTTATTCAAAATGGCCGCCAGCCAATTTGTCAATGCCACATTTGTCTTGTCCTCGCGTGGAACGGGGGGAGGAGCGAGAGGCAAGTGTGCAAGAAGAAATTGTGCCTTGTACTGAAAAAGAAGATTGCAAAATTAAATGATCTTCAAATAAATTCCCAACGCAGCCAGGTGAGGAATCAGACGTAGTTTAACGCTACTCTGGCTTTAAAGTTTTTTGAGCGTAGATTAAAAAGTTACTGTTCATGACCCAACATTTCGACACTCCGATCTAGTGTCTTCATCAGGGGTGATCGTTGTGAAGACAGCGGGTCCCATATTTATACTCTCATAGAACCATTGATGACGTTACCTATTCTATGAGAGAGTGTAAATATGGGACCTGTCTTCACAACGATCACACCTGATGAAGACACTAGATCGGAGTGTCGAAACGTTGGGTCATGAACTTAAGCTACGTTCAAAAAACTTTTAAGCCAGAGTAACGTTAAACTATGTCTAAATGATCTTCCTTTTGTCACTCACTTCTTAAAATGTTTCTTGTCGAAATGGAAATATACTTATACACGTCAAGAGTTCAGTTTAAAATTGAAACTTGCCTTGTGTAAAACATATACTGATCTACATGCTTGTAAACAGTATATACAAAGCTAGTATATACGGAAAAAACTACTTTCCAAAAGTTAAACTAGTTTTTAAATTAGCCAAATAGACAACAAATAAATATTAACAACAAATTAAAGTACGTCGGCTCAGTCTGTAGAGGACTTGTGAAAATTTTGCTTGCAGGACTTCAGAAATGCAAAATAATTAATTAGTGATGGCAAACCAATGTCACGAAGAAGCTCATCTTCCATGCAAAGCAAGGTTGTTCAACCGCGCCTGAGTCGTACACGATCGAAACGCCGAATTTTAGAGAACGATCACTCACCAGAGCAATTTGAAATCATATCATGAGCCACAAGTAAATGTGGGATGCAATTCCAGTGTTCAGAAATACAATTTCCATATTGTTAGACACAATCAGAAATATAACGCCATCTTTGGTGATCACAGCAGCGTTGTCAATGCTTGTAGTCACCAAAGCTGCGGCTGGGGAAACGGGCGCAGTAGCAACAGAAAAGCAAAACTGAAACTGTAAAATTTTACAGTGTAACTGCGAGCAAAGCACGTGTGCACTGCAATATCTATTAGCGTGGGGATCTCGAAAAGCGATCTACTTCTTGTCTTCTGGGACTCGCTTCGTGCTTTCTGGGGTTTCGCGCTCCCGCGTTTTCTGAGGCCCCGCGCCCGCGTTTTCTGAGGCCCCGCGCGTTCTGGACATTTCACTACTTTGTCAGAGGTTACACGCGTACGTTACTTTGTGACGCATTGTCGTATTACTACCGATTGTAAAACATTGTACGCTATATGACGCTATATGTTACGTGATATTAGTCGTTACGTTATTTAATAGACATTACACGGCGTAGCAAGACGTTACGATTACATGTTACGCTCATACCTTGTAAGACGTGGCGCTACGGTGTGAAACGTTAGGCTACGTTGTAAGACGTGACGTTACGCTACGTTGTAAGACGTTACGCTACGTTGTAACTTGCAAGACGTTACACTACGTGGCGAAACGTTACAGTACGTTGTATAACGTTACGTTTCGTTTTAAGACGTTAAGCTACGTTGTAATATAAGACGTTACGCTTCGTTGTAAGGCGTTACATTACTCTGTGAGTTGTCATACACTACGTCATGACATGTTACAGTACGTTATGATATGTTACACTGTGTTGAGACGTTATTAGAATTTTGAGTTGAAAATTGTGTTAAACTCAGTGACATATAACTCATTCTTGTGCTATTCAAGGCTTTTAAAACAATAGAAATATAGTTAACAATTATTCACCGAAGTGGAGGTGAAGGGCTTTAGCCCGAGGGTGACATTGAAGCCTGAGGGACCGTAAAACTCGATGTTTCTCGAGGCAAAAGTCAACAAGCGTTTTGTTATATACCAAAGACTTTTAAAATACAAAATACCAAACTGACTCGAAACTTGTAAAAGGCAAAAAGACTTACCAAAACACTTCGAAACTTGTAAAAGGCAAAAAGACTTGCCAAAACACTTTGACTTTGTCTTCGTATTTCAATTCAACTGAACAAATACACCAGACTCAACAAGTACAAAGCACAGCTTTAAGTTTATCCAGATTTTCTTCAGACCTTCTTTGAAGATATGTATAGATATTCTTTCCTTTGGAAAATGGACTATTTCGATCGTACCAAACAAGCTCGAAACAGCTCTTGTTTTCAAAATGTTCCGAAAAGTCCAAAGTTCTTGATCTGATGCAATAATCATTGTGTATTCACGTGAACAACGCTGATGATTAAAGCTGATGTCAGAGGGAAACATTGCAATGTTTCCCTCGGCAGAAAGAAACATTGAGTTTGTTCAACAACACGTGACCATGATTTGACCAATGGGATTTCATGATATAACAAGTTTAACCTTATATTTTTCGGTATTTTATACCAGACACGGCCGCTAGAAAAAAGCAACTTAATTGGGCACTAACGGCACTTGGCGTACTCGATATTTGTCGACAAAACAGTTTTTACAACTTTTGAATATATTAATGGCTAGAAAATTGTAAAGAAACATACCTGTGGACACTCTTCTACTTAATTTTGTTGACTTTTCCCGTTATTCTACTACACCAGCCTTGTTTATCGACAAAATCTCCGCTTCGGTAAACAAAGTAAAACTGTCCGCCATTTTGTTTTGCCCGCAGGTGAATGGTGCAGGATATCCCGAGCTAGAGGAACCAATCAGATTGCTTGAAAAGCACTATTCACCTGTGAGGTATATGCTAATAAGGTTTATCAAACCGTACTATATTTCGATTGTTGTTTCAACACTGCCTACGCAGCACGCTACTTTTATTTTAAAACAATAGTTCTGTGAACGAAGGCATTGAAAAATGAAGCATTGAAAAATGAAGCATTGAAAAATTATTTCATAAGATAATTATTTTTTCTCACAAATTGTACACGTTGTACCGTTCTTAACATCGTAAGTAATTTAAGCTGACAACAATTTTTGCGAATAACACCATAGAAATTTCTTGGGATTTTATATTGCATTTATTAAATATTGTAAGTTCTGTTTCATGGCCTCACATTCCATATTTTCCAGGTCTCGAACCTTTACGCAATAACATGAGCTTATAATATGAGCAATAAGTGTACGAACTTTGACGGTATGTTTACCAGTCACTACGTTGTGAGACTGATTCGCTACGTTGACATGTTAGGCCACCGTACGTTATATATAAGATGTTATCTTACGTAGTCAGAGGTTACTTGACGTTATGAGACCTTAAAGGCAGATTTCCAGTCCTCGCAACGAAGCAACTCGCAGGTCTTTGCGAGCACTCGCACGGTTTCCACTGTATTTCCACCACACGCAGCTCGTTGCGATAACTCGCGGGGTTTCAAAACTGATGAAGCGATAGCCGAGTTTTTTAACAAACTTCGAGTTGTTTGGATATCCTGATGAATCACTCCTCTGAGTGTTTGATATAGCATCTCAAACAAATCGGTATTTTAATAAGAGAAAATCGAGGTGAAAGTTCGATTAATTTATGTAATTTGTTCCTTCAATATCCATGCAAATTAACCATCGACACGGTAATGATTTCCTTTGTGCAGTTTTCCTCACCAATTACTATAATGAGTTTGAAATGTTGACATAATTTGTTTTGATTTTATTTACTGCGAATACTTGCCGCGAGTAAAAAAATAGTTCAAAATTTCCAACGAGCGCAATGTTTTGACATGCATGTTTTTCTCGCTTGTTCTAGATTACGTTGTGAGGAGGTGTTGCACTCCGTTGTAAGAAATTGAACATTGAATGATGTTTAGGTTATATATAAATGATGTTTACGTTTTGATGTAAAACATTACGCTACTGTACTGTGTACGTTGTAGTACGTACGATTGGAAAAGAACACTGTCAAGATTAGTAACTTTTTATTCTAATGGATTTGCCATTCTTTTAATCTCGCCTTTTATGGATGCACTTCTTACAATCATGATCCGATGTTTTACTTGTCGCAATTACCGTGAATTATTTTATCAATAATTTTCTATATATTTTATGTGTATCAGGTATTAGAGTTGTTAGCAATGCTGGTGGTATGAACCCTCATGCTTGTGCTCAAGCCATTAAAGAAATTTCCAAGAAAAATGGCATAGAAGATCTCAAGATCGCGGTCATAACTGGTGATAATTTGATTGAAAAGGTAAAACTAGTCTTAGTTTAGTTTAGTTTAGTTTAGTTTAGTTTAGTTTAGTTTGCAAGGAATCTTAAATATATATACGTGCTGGTGCATGTTCTGTACTGTAATGCACTGCACTCTATCCCACTGGATTGGATTGGATTGGATTAGATTAGGTTGGATTGGACTGCACTCAACTGCACTCCACCTAACTGCACTGCAGTTTTGTTTTGTTTTTTTACTTTTATTCCATGTATTATGTAGCATTGTGCGTATCAATTTAATTATTTGTCGTTATTATTTTTTACCAGATTGAATCAAGTACAATGTCTCAAATTCAGGAAATGGACAGTGGAATTAGTTTACCCGAAAAAATTCATAGTATGAATGCTTACATAGGGTAAGGTGTAATTGGGAAGCTTTTTACATGATTGTATGCTTTCGAATGTATATATCATACGATACATATCGTCTTTGCAAGGCCTGAGGATCTGGATACATGCTCATACCACTGCATCTTCCATTTTACTGTGGCCAGAAGATCTTCTAAGGCCAGCCCAACAGCTTGGTGGATTGTTCTGTGCATATCGTTTTGCTAATATGGTCTGTATTCGTAGGATCTTTCTGCAACATTGTATTTCAAAGGCTTTCTATCTTTCTTTGCGATTGTGCAGTGAGGGTTCAGGTCTCGTGCGCATAAAACAAGATGAACATGACGAGGGAGCGCATCAGTTACTTTTGGCCCGTGGGTGATGTTTTTGTTATTCGAGATTTAAGTTTTGACAGAGCTGCTGTTATTTGCGCAATGTCAGTGAGCGCTGGTGACATTGGTTATAGTCTTCTTAGCGCCAATCTCCATTTGGTGCATGATGGGCGTTGGCGTTGGCAGTAGGCGTTCATGTATCTACATGCAACTATAGGTTAGACTTGAGATAAACTGCTAGAGTTTAACCAAAGTTAAAATAGTAGTAGTTATCCATTGTATAAACCTATTTATACAATACCCTGGTTGCTATGCGTGTTTTCATTGGTTGTTGGCCATGATCTATTAGAAGACAGACACATGGACACGTCGGATCACGTCAGATCACGTCAGCGAACTTGCTTTTTGCCTTCTTCATGCCCCAAAATCTGGCAAGATTTTCGATAAAAACCTTTTAAATTTTTGTATTGTATAAAACAATAGATTCCATTTTTTTGTTGTTTGTTCAGTTATAGATGCACAGAAGACGCAACAACGTGGTAAGAACATCAGTGACCCACTTGACTGCGTCTCGTGGGCCACTTTTTTGTTCTTACCACGTTGTAACGTCATCTGTGCATCTATAACTGAACATACAACGGCAAAATGGAATCTATTTGTTAAATAGACATAAATTCTGTTCGTATTAGATTCCGTATTTCAAGTTAGGAAAATACAGTTTAAAGTAAGGTGACAGTACTTAGGTAAAACTCTAATTTCGATTGACAGATTCCTTCAGTAAAACTGTTCTCAGGTAAACTGACTAGTATACTGACTAGTATATTTTATATGCATGTCTGCATTCACAATCTATGACTTTATATATGTAAAGTACTGTATAATATATTATACAATAACGTGACTTCTGTGTGCATTTTTATTGCTTGCTGCGCGTGATTTATTAGAGGACAGATGCACAGATTACGTCACTAACGTGGTTAACGATACCACTATGTATGATACCATGGGGTCACAGTTGTGACTTTGAGGTTGAAAAAAGATATCTGCGTGGAAACCCCTGGGTTAAAACGTCGGACAAATATTGTGAAAGTGATAAGTATAGGTTAGTTACCGAACCCGAGGTAACTACGTCAGTCGTTTACCGAGGCCCAAGATAAATAACTTACGTAGTTCAAGGTCACAGAGGTTGCCTAAGAAAACTGAGATACTGAGTTCGTTATCACAGAGGTTGTCTAAAAAAACACTTCAGTCGCGATAATAAATCCTTTATCACATTCGTGACCATTGATTAACCCTTATTTCCCCACCACGCTTAAATCAAGTTAATTGCTCCGGGTTAATATATATTAGCCCGGGGCACAACTTGATTTGTGCGTGGTTGGGAGTAACTATTGTAAATAAACAACCGCGGTACATCAAAGAAAACCGAGGTGATCATGTACTAAGTATGGTTAGATCAGGCTGTTTGGGGTAATTTTTCAGGAATTTATGAGGGATTTTTCTGAGAATTTACAGTTTGATCGGTGAAACTGAAACCTTTAATCAATTGTTGTTGTAAGTAGTATCCAAACTGATTTGTAGCATGATTCAACCAATTCATACGTGCAGTCATTTTTTTTACTTTAAGAGCATTCCCAATAGCAAGAGCTTTGGATATGGATGCTGATGTTGTGATTACTGGTCGATGTGTGGACAGTGCACTTGCCTTAGGACCTTTATTACATACGGTTAGTATTCCATAGTGCATTTGTAGATATAAGAACACCCTGAAATAAGACCAAGCTCCAATGTAAGGTTGTACTAATGTCTTGTTTACAAGGAGCTTAGTCTTTCGTGCATGTAAGATTGTAAGTTGAATACGATTTGGTAGAGGTATACGTATAGGTAAAGATTACTGTAGGTCATTGAGAGGGGAAAATTACAATATTTTTAGCTTGAAATGTGTCAGTTTACTAGATTATTTGTATGTCGATTTTAACTGAAAAATCCAAATTTGTACTAAATTGTAAAGAAACTAGACGTGAATTACAACGACCATAGTTAATAGACTCCAGAAACTAGACGTGAATTACAACGACCATACTTAATAGACTTCAGAATACAACGACCATAGTTAATAGCTCCAGGCAGGACTCGAACCCACAACCTTCCGAATGCCAGGCAGGTGCTCTCACCATTGAGCCACTGGAACTCAGATGGTAGACCGAGGTTGTTTTCGATATTTATACCACAGCTTGCGCCAGCTTGTACAGCAAAAACATACGAAAAACTTTACCAGCCTCAAGCTGAAAATAATAATAACATACAAAAAACTTATTACTTTATTTAAAATCTTGTTTAGTTTGGTTGGGAAGCTAACAATTACGACTTACTGGCTTCTGGAAGGTAAAATATATCCCATATATAGGGATGACCTCTGGCGTTCTTTTGATAATAATAATAATAATAATAATAATAATAATAATAATAATAATAATAATAATAATAATAATAATAATAATAATAATAATAATAATAATAATAATAATAATAATAATAATAATAATATAATAATAATAATAATAATAATAATAATAATAATAAGCGAAGCTTGGAGCATCTGTAAACATTGATCTACTTCAAAAGGCTTGCTTGCTGGGAACAGCGAGGATTTTGCGTAGGATCCTAGACACCTGAGGCTATGGGAAATAGCTTGATGCTCTAGGCTAATTACCACCTATACCAACTAATGGTGTGAAGCACAAAATAATAATAATAATAATAATAATAATAATAATAATAATAATAATAATAATAATAATAATAATAATAATAATAATAATAATAATAATAATAATAATAATAATAATAATAATAATAATAATAATATTAATAATAATAATAAACTTTACTTCAGTGTCAATGTATTTAGCTGTACTAGCTATAATTGGGGACACTATATATATACACTATATAACTACATTATTTACATTATAAAAAAATTATAAATTACAAAAAAATTATAATAATAAAATAAATATTTATTTCTACCAAGTTATTAAGTGTCTTTTTATTTTGAGCACAGTCCACAGTTCTTACATCCACTATCTAAGATACTTTCTAAATCTTTTTTCCTCATATTGTTTCTAAAGGATTCTAAGCTTACGTTATCTCTGTCTTCCTTTTCCAACTTGGACCACAAATAAGGTCCAAAGTATCTCAGCGAATGTTTCCCATACCTTACATTGTTAAATCTGGGTAATTCAAAGTTTGCATTGCCCAAGTCATAACGCTTCTCTTTTAGTTTAAACAATTCTGTTAAATGTGGCGGAGATAACTATTCTTTTCACAATGTAACTATAGTTATCTAGCTGTAATAGTTTCATTGTGACTTTATGTTTATGTAACGTTTTTTGTTTATTTTTTAATTTTTTACGATGTCTATTCAATAATTGTAATTCGGAAGTCCTGTAAACAGTACATGCTAATCTCATTTGCCTTCTCCTTATTTCAATTATATAGCCTTGCAGGTCACTTGATCGAATGTGGTGCTCAATCAACTGGTGGGATATTTACAGACTGGCAAAATTCGCCAAACTGGTGAGTCGATATTGAACAAGACGCCTGCATGCTCATTCGTTTACTCAGGCTACTGATTGTTAACCGCGGAAGGTGAAGAGTACTGAAGTTTTAGAAACGATAGAAGCAATTGAGTTGACCAGTATACTAAAATATAAACATAGGAAAGCTCCGTAGAGAAATTGTTTAAAATCCAACTAAGTAAGATGTCAGAGCCAGACACTTTACCACGTTTGAGTTTTAGTTTGTCTCGCTCCCGCTCTACTCTACTGTGATAGACGTGCAGGTATTAATTTTGTAAACATTGTGAGTATATTTTACAAAATCCGTATCGGTGAACAACTTCGCCCTTGTTACGACTATACCTCGGCCGTCAAAATCACTGATCTCTATAAAAGTCAAAATGCGCCAAATGAAAAAACAAACAAAAAGAAACCTGGAATATCGCGCAACATATGCAAATTCGTGACAATCGAAGAAATGCAGCCAAAACCTATAGATTCGGTCTACCACAGTAGCTTGAATGGTGGGAACTTCATTAAAGCGTCTATATCATGATTGGGGATTTTACATATTTAGGATATTTGAAAACGTCTGAGAAGATTTGTAATATATTTTAATTTTTTTTCTAAAATTTCATCTTTATGGACTTTTTCGCTGTTAAAGTTGACGGAAATGGCGTCTACATTATATAAAAAACACTTTACAGATTCCTGCATAGACGTCACTTCCGTCTTACTGGTGGTTGATAATTAAGCCTAGTTTCCATAAGATCGTCCCGATCGCCCTAATTGTCCCGATCGCCTGAATCCATCCAATCAGATTGGGCGATTCGAGATATCTCTAGTCTGATTGGAGAGATTTGGGTAATCGAGACGATCGGGACGATCTTATGGAAACCAGGCTTAAAAGCCAACTCTTGTCTATATGCATGTAATGCGGCAGTGAAATTGGACTTTATAGATGGATGGGTTGGCTAAGAAGGGCTTTTTAGATTAAAACTTTAAAAAAGAGATTTACTTAAAAGTAAATTTGTCTCTCAACGATTTTGGTCATTGCACAACTAGTTGCAAGAAAGAAGAAAAGTGAAAAGGTGGTAAACTGCCGGGAATAGTTTTGATAACGAAATACTGACGTTTCCAACGGAGCCATTTCACTCTGATGATTGCTTTATCTCAAACACTGCCTATGCAGCACTCGACCGTACCACAGAATAAAGAACAACCAGAAGTCCGATTCGCGTGAAAACTTGTCCCTCTTTTCTCAATGAGCATTACGCCATCCTACGCCATATAGATAGCGTAGAATGACGAGCGATGCTGACGCGATGACGATTGAGATGCCGGGAGGGTAAAAAGTGCCGGTGAGGATGGCGTAGAATGGCGACATTTGACGTGCGCGAGGCAACATGCGCGAGGACACTTACATCAAAGGTGCCGACACAGAGTCGAACCACAGAATAAGGATTGACCAGAAGTCCAACTCGAGTGACAACTTGTCCGCATTTCTTCAATGCGCAGGCGCGATATTTTACGCCATCCGACGCCATCCTACGCGATCCTACGCAATTTCCTACGCAATCCTGGCAAGTTCCCCCGGCAGTTTTAACCTTCTTTTGAAGGTCCAAACTGCCGGGAGAACTTGCCAGGATTGCGTAGGATGGCGTAGGATGGCGAGGAATCAAGATGCGCGAGGCGACATGCGCGAGGATAGAAACTTCAAAGGTTCCGACGCCAGTTGGACTTCTGGTCGTATTTCTATTCTGTGGTCGAACTTCTGGTTGTTCTTTATTCTGTGACCGTACCGAAAAAGATGGCGACTTATATTTAACCTCAAACGTTTGCGTGCAGTAATATTGTTTCCTGCAGAATTATTGGAAGGTATGGTTTTAAAACGATCAACTTTGGTAGGAATGAAGTTCTTGCTTTCTTAATCCATCTTAGCATGATAAACAATGTTTAGTTGTTATTTGAGCTGATTTGAGGCCGCAAAGCATTGTCGTTAAATTTACCGCTGCCATCTTTTTCGGTGCCGTCAATTGCAAGAAACCCATTACCGTATGTCGCTCGTTTGTTCTTTTATAGTATTTATAGGAAACACGCGAATTTCTTTTATTTTTAGGGATAACATAGGATATCCAATAGTAGAGTGTGCCAGTGATGGGAAATTCATTGTTACCAAACCACCAAGTACAGGTGGATTGGTTACACGAAGTACTGTTGGTGAACAGGTATAGTATATAGTTCTAAGATTTTTTTCCTTTAGTGTAATCATTAGCAATAAATCAAAGAAAGAGGTAAAAAGGATTTAAGGAGTGAGGGGGCGGAGGAAATTTCTGCTCTTTGAGGACAAAACCTGATAAATAAGAGGAAATAAAAGAACATAAATTATTTTACTCACATGCAAAGTACTAAGAAACTACCCTACTGCATGACAGAGAAATACACGACACGTCCGACATTCTGCGACAAAGAGAACAATCTACTTAGCACTCGTACGCCCTTACTTTGGTTATTCAACTCAGGTCTGGGCCCCACAATCTACTGATCTAATTGTAAAACTAGAACGAACCCAAAGACGTGCAACGAAGTACATACTTAACCTACCCTTTACGTGTGCTGTTAGCTATATATCCAAACTGTTATTGCTATCTCTACTCCCAATCTGTTATTGGCACGAATACTTGGATATGGTGCACTATTTCAAAGTAACTCGTGGCTTAATCAGCTCTTCCTATCACGGGACGAAAAAATTGATTTGCACATTTGCAAATTTAATGACAAAGTTGTTGCAAACATCAACTTTGCACGCGTATGGCCAGATTTGCACATATGCAAAGTTGGAAATTGCCGTCAGCTTTGCAACCGGTGCGGATTTGGCGATTGCCGTAGAGCCGCCGGTGCAAAGTCATTGCAAATTTGTTGCAAAGTTCAAACTTTGCACAAATGTTTGCAAAGTTTGCAAATTTATTGCAAAGGCGGAATTTGCTAACGTTTTTGCGCTACGTGCAAATCTTATGTAATTGATCATGTTTTCCATAGATGCAAATTTATAGCGGATTTAACTTTGCTTATGTAAAAAACTTATAGACCTTATTCCAAAATGCCCGTCAAATTAAAATTCTTTTATATACATATAAAATAGCCCTTATGAACTCGTTTTCATGTGGGAAATTCAAAATAATTTTTACTTTTAACCGAGGTCATAAGAGCTAATTTATATGCACATAAACGAATAATAATTCGGCGACCATTTTGGAATAAGGTCTATGTAGTTCAAATTATTTTTTTTGCATTTAAACACTTATAATTTATTGAATTATTGTGAGCAAACATCAAGCCCGGTTTTCAATTGGACGCAACAATGTCGTAGCGATCGCGGAGAGTGAAGCTAAGTATATAAGGGTCCTTCCGACAAGAGAAAAGAAGATTTTAAAATTCTTGTCGTCACTTGTCTTTGCTGGTCGCAAAAATCCTTGAGCGGCCGCAGGGATAGATCCCGCGCCTCTGTCTTTGTTGTCACAAAATAGAAACCAGGTGATCGCGTTACCTACAGGATATAGAATTCCTATAAATATAAACATATAAATATCCCTAACAAATGTTTATTATATATATAAAAACTTTAAAAAGATAAATAACAAACTGTAACGGTAACATATGCAAACATTTACGGTATTTAAACAAATTAAGAATTGTTATTTTTTTCGCGATGTCTATTTGATCCTAACCTACATACTCATGGACAAATTAACATTAACTCATTCCTGTTCGAGGGCTTCCCTAGAGGTGAATAAAATCGTCTGGCGTTAGCCAGAATAAAATACTAAACACCAATTCCGACAGGAAAGAGTTAAATTTTTAAACTAATTTCAATTAACAGTTCATTGTTATGTATTGGATTGAAAGCATTTCCTTCTTGTTTTGTTTTTCTTTTGCCAAGTTGTCCATTAGTTTCTGAACTACAGTAGGTCTGATAAGAAACATATTCTCCGTCACATAGTTGTTTAGACGTCACTTCTATGTAATATTAGCTATATCTAAACAGAGATTATTGATTTTTGCGAATGACATTGTATGAACATCAATAAAGATTTTTATATTTTGAAGAATGTTGTGAAGTGAAAAAATATAGTCCATCCGATTGAATGAAATAATGAAAAAAGCTACTGAACAAGATAACTATCTGAACAACTTGGCTATGAGGCTCCACCAGACATTTTTTCCCGTAATTTGTTGTCCGGATATTTAACGATGTTGAAGTTTCTATACAACAAAGGAAAAGAAGACATTTTTAAAACTTTTATTTAAAATTATGATTAACATATACTGCACATAAAAATACAACACTTGTTAATGTGCATGCTCACAACAGACTAGACGCAGGACAAGACGCAAGACAAGACGCAAGACAAGACGCAAGACAAGACGCAAGACAAGACGCAAGACAAGATGCAAGACAAGCCGCAAGACAAGATGCAAGAAAAGACGTAAGACAAGATGCAAGACAAGAGTGAGACGCAAGACGATACGCAAGACAAGATGCAAGACGAGAAGAGACGCAAGATAAGACAAGACGCAAGACAAGACAAGACGCAAGACAAGACAAGACGCAAGACAAGACAAGACGCAAGACAAGACAAGACGCAAGACAAGACAAGACAAGACAAGACGCAAGACAAGACAAGACAAGACAAGACGCAAGACAAGACAAGACGCAAGACAAGACAAGACAAGATGCAAGACAAGACAAGATGCAAGACAAGACAAGATGCAAGACAAGACAAGATGCAAGACACGACAAGATGCAAGACAAGACAAGATGCAAGACAAGACAAGATGCAAGACACGACAAGATGCAAGACAAGACAAGATGCAAGACAAGACAAGATGCAAGACAAGACAAGATGCAAGATGCAGGACAAGATGCAAGATGCAAGACAAGATGCAAGATGCAAGACAAGACAAGACAAGACAAGACAAGACAAGACAAGACAAGACAAGACAAGACAAGACAAGACAAGACAAGACAAGACAAGACAAGACAAGACAAGACAAGACAAGACAAGATGCAAGACAAGACAAGATGCAAGACAAGACAAGATGCAAGACAAGACAAGATGCAAGACAAGACAAGACAAGACAAGACAAGACAAGACAAGACAAGACAAGACAAGACAAGACAAGACAAGACAAGACAAGACAAGACAAGACAAGACAAGACAAGACAAGACAAGATGCAAGATGCAAGATGCAAGACAAGATGCAAGATGCAAGACAAGACAAGATGCAAGACAAGACAAGATGCAAGACAAGATGCAAGACAAGACAAGACAAGACAAGACAAGACAAGACAAGACAAGACAAGACAAGACAAGACAGGATGCAAGACAAGACAAGATGCAAAACAAGACAAGATGCAAGACAAGACAAAATGCAAGACAAGACAAGACAAGACAAGACAAAATCCAAGACAAGATGCAAGATGCAAGACAAGATGCAAGACAAGATGCAAGACAAGATGCAAGACAAGATGCAAGACAAGATGCAAGACAAGACAAGATGCAAGACAAGATGCAAGACAAGACAAGATGCAAGACAAGACAAGATGCAAGACAAGACAAGACAAGATGCAAGACAAGACAAGACAAGACAAGACAAGACAAGACAAGACAAGACAAGACAAGACAAGACAAGATGCAAGACAAGACAAGATGCAAGACAAGACAAGACAAACTGCAAGACAAGACAAGACAAGACAAAATCCAAGACAAGATGCAAGACAAGACAAGATGCAATATATAGATATCTATTTATACATAGGTATAGTGCATAAAATAGGTATAAATTGTTGTTTTCTACAGTACTTACTTGTCTATACTTGTAAATATCTTTCTGTCTCTATGTTTGGTGGAATATAGTTAAACTCTGGTCTAGAAATAACATATGAAAAGTTATGATACAAAATAAATTTACTTGCAAAATTACAATGCAGTAATTCGAATCAATCCAAATTACAATGCAAATGCATAACAATACCTGAGAAGTAAATTAGGCAAAGTGAGGCAAGACAAAATAATTAAGGCAAGGGAAGGGAGGCAGTCCTTTAAAACTATAAACTGTTTTACCAAATACCAGACACTGCCAGATAGCAGAATTTTACTGGATACTGCCCACTGGGCACCAATACCCAGATCTGGCACATCTCTAAAAACTTTACAATATACTTATACAGAACAACATTATATAAAAATCATCTTTAATAATTTATAAATAAGTCACATTTAAAATAAACATATTTTTCTACTTACTTGTTAAATAGTTAGTAGAATAAAATTATATCTTTCTGTATTTTTGTTTGGTTCTAACCTAATAAATTACATGAAAATTTAAGATATTGAAATAGAGTGACTTGCAAAGTTACAGTAATATTTTCAAAATAATGTATTTCAATGCAATGCACTCCAATACAATGCATGTAATACAATGCAATGTAATGCAAAACAATGCAACGCAATACAATGCAATCTGACACAGTCCTCATTACAATGCAATAAATGTTGATACTTGATAGACTGCAAAACTATACAATACAAAACTTTACAACACTCCAATACAATGCAATAACAATAAAAATACAATGCAGTACAGTACAGTAAAGTACAAATAAAATACAGTGTAGTGAAGTACTGTGTAGTGCAGTGCAATACAGTGCAGTGCAGTGCAGTACAGTACAGTACAATACAATACAATACAATACAATACAGTGCAGTGCAGTGCAGTGCAGTACAATACAATACAGTACAATACAGTGCAGTACAATACAGTGCAGTGCAGTGCAGTAGAGTACAATACAATACAGTGCAGTGCAGTGCAGTGCAGTACAGTATTAGTACAATATTATAAAAATGATTTATTCAATTATAAATAGGTATTAAATAGGTATGATATAAGCAGCACTTAAAAGATAAATGCTTGAAAATTTACTATATAATACAATATTACAATGCAATGGAATGCAATGAATTGCATTGCAATGCAATGAGCAATACAATACAATACAATACAACACAACACAACACAACACAACACAACACCACAGCACAGCACAGCACAGCACAGCACAGCACAGCACAGCACAGCACAGCACAACACAACACAACACAACACAGGACAACACAACACAACACAACACAACACAACACAACACAACACAACACAACACAACACAGCACAGCACAGCACAAAACAACACAGCACAACACAACACAACACATCACAGCACAGCACCAACACAGCACAACACAACATAGCACAGCACACACAGCACACACAGCACAGCACAACACAGCACAGCACAACACAGCACACACAACACAGCACACACAGCACAGCACAACACAGCACAACACAGCACAGCACAACACAGCACAACACAGCACAACACAGGACAACACAACACAGCACAACACAACACAACACAACACAGCACAACACAGCACAACACAGCACAGCACAACACAGCACAGCACAACACAGCACACACAGCACACACAGCACACACAGCACACACAGCACAGCACAGCACAGCACAGCACACACAGCACAGCACACACAGCACAACACAGCACACACAACACAGCACACACAACACAGCACACACAATACAACACAGCAAAACACAGCACACACAATACAATACACAATACAGCACACACACACAATACAATACAATACAATATACAATACAGCTCTCTGCAATACAATGCAAAGAGAATGTTTATACCTTTTAAGACTGTAAAACTATACAAAATAATAAAATAAATATTTACAATAGTGCAATACATTCAAACAAAACATTTGAATATAATTCAATACAGTACAATAGTATAAACACCATCTTAAATAATGCATCACCTATAAAAAGTATTATATAGGTATGAGATTAGCTGCACTTAAAAATAAACAAATTGTTTCTTTCTACTTACTTACTTGTCTTATTTAGTTGGTAGAATATCTTTCTGTCTTTATGTTTGGTGTTCTATAGTTAAGTTCTGGCCCAAAAAAGGAATTGAGAAAGCCTTGATAAGCTTATATAAACTTTTATTTATAAAACAAGGGTTGCAAAGAGTAACCACAAAAAGTTTTAACTTACAAAATACATTTATAAAATACAAAAACTAGTAACGATTTAACTTGTTTTTACATGCCAAACTTAGATATTTGATGTATGGGTCAAACACTGTCAAAATTTATATTTTTCGAAGACTTCGAAGATACAAACGCTATTTATCCCGCTGTAGAATACTGGAATTTAATCCAAGATACAGAATACTATTACTAATAGTTCACACTCCTTCAGTTTACTAACCTCTTTTTATCAAAGCAACGTGATTTCTTCAATTTTTTGGCGTCGTTTGTCGTGATCAATCTTCGTTTTCAGTTTTTGTTTGTACAGTGCCGTCACTGCAGTGTTTAACAAGCTTTTTCGACGTCAAAAATCCACATATTCAGACAAATAGTACGGGATAAACAACAGAGGTTTCCTAAGGTACCACTTTGGTGACAAATGATGGCGTTTTTTGTAGATGTTCACTATAAAAAGATGGATTTTTTCCTTGTGTCCATTCAGACTAAACCAACCCGCCATCTTCTTGCTTGAATTAGTGTGTTTTAGCGGGAAATTTCTTGAGATATGATTGGCCAATAAAACTATGAACAAGGCTCCGACTTTAATCCGACGACTTCCGATGACGCATCGATAAAAACATCGAATTATGAAAGCACTGCCGCAAAAAGTATTTAGGTTTTTTAGCATACTTTTTCGTATTTAGGCAAATGCCTTTCTGTAGAAGCTTGTGTATAAGCATGTTTTAAGCAATCGTGTTGTTTCTCGATGAGCGCGGGTGCTCTAGGATACAGGCTATATAGGGTATCCTCTTGGTAGGATACGTTACAATTTTTGTCATTCTAAATCTAGAACATAGGGTTATATTTTTTTGGTCGAACAAAAAGCATGTTTTCGGTTTTTGTTATCTGAATGAACAAGGCACTGTTGATTAATTGTTATTGATTAATTAATTAATTAGTTAGTTTGATTGATCAATGATTGATTGATCGATTGATTGATTGATTGATTGACTAATTGTTTAATTAATTGTTGTTTGAATGAATGAATGATTGATTGACTACTTGATTGATTGATTGATTGATTGATTGATTGATTGATTGAGTTTTATTCAATTTTACGCTATATATTTGCAACGGTGGGAAAGTTGTGCAAATTTAACTACAGTACAAATTTGCTTTTTAAATTGACATGAGCAAATTCATTAGTAAAATTTCGCAAAGTTACAAAACAGCAAAATGTAATTAGCACTTATAATATATAGCTAATAAGAATTGGCCGTACATATATTTTAAAACTACCAGATCTATTTAGGTTTGAAGTCTTAATTTTTTCAAGAGTAACTAAAGACAAAAAAATTAAAAGACAAAGAACTAGAGTAATCAAGTGTTGGTGAGACCACAACATGTGTAATAAACATATATCTCATTTAATGGTTGAACTGATTATACAGGCAGATAATTACTCGTTTTTCTAATTTTTACTTCTTTCAGATAGGATCGAGATTGGTGAAAGACCTGCTCGTATTATATGTAAAAAAACATCACATAATTCAGTTAAATCTCTATTTAGCCGACGTTGCAATACGTTTAAATTTGGGACCTAGTTTGAGTATCTGCTTACCGATGTGCACGCTTAAAAAAGCGCTATTAAATTGTGGTGAACTGTAGTGCATGCTAACAGGTTTTCGCTTGTATGAGAATATCGATCAATAGAGGTTCCTAACAAACAACTATACAAGAGATGCCCATGTTTTAATTGTTGACAAAATATTCTTATACAGGTGTATCGTTTTTATCTCAAAAGAACGCGCTCAGCCTAATCAGATTCTGATCATTTACTAAGTTTGTCAAGCTTTGATCAAAACATCCTAAAAATTGTACTTTTATAGAAGACGGTCCAAACTTCAGTTTTACAATAAATTTGCAACGGCGTCAAAGTTAGCAAATTTAATGACGAATTTGCATTAAAAATTGACGTGAGCAAATTCATTAGTAAAATTTTGCAAAGTTACAAACAGTAAAGTTGAATAAACTATTGTGCAAAGTCGTGCAAATTTCTTTTCAAATTTGCTTTAAATTTACCCTCGTAGGCAAATTTATTTGCAAATTTGGTAACTAATTTGCAAATGCGCAAATTCATATGCAAAGTCGTTGCAAATTTATCGGAATGCAAATTCAAAACACGCCATTAGCAAATTACATGCAAATTTAGTTTAACAAATTTGCAAATTATTTGCAAATGTGCAAATTTATCGCAATTTCATTTTTTCGTCCCGTGTATGTTCCGCTTAAGAAAACTACCAGGTGTACACGCGTAAAAACGCACAAGTTGTTCACGATTGTTAACAGGCGTGAACAATGTTGTGCTGCACCCCGTGAACAATGTTGTGCTGCACCCCGTGAACAAGTTGTCAACAAGTTGTTCACTTATAGTTCGAACAACTTGTTCACGGATAAATCAACAGTCATGAACAAGTTGTTCCAACAGCACATTCTTTATAGCCAACAACGTTGTTCGCACATGATACAACATGTGTAACAGCATGACGAAGTAACAACGATGAACAACGATGTTACAACAATTGTGAACATGACTGGTGTATCAACACGTCCTTCGGTTCTTACAACATGCGTGAACAACGATTGTTTCATCAAGCAGTAACAACTTGTTGAAACAATGATGAACAATGTTGTTAATTCATCAATGTTGTTCACACATGATAACAACGTTGTTACGGCATTGTTCAGGCAACAATGCTGTAACAACTTGTGAGATTTTTACGCGTGTACTAGATCTTCCAGCAACGCCAGCACAGCTAAGTACATAGTTCCACGATGCAAAACGACGACTCACCAAAGATTATTTTGGATAAGAACAATTAGAACTTGGAACACACTTGCTGAGAAGCTAGACTTAAGCATGACCAGCCTTAATTAAGTTTTTTAAGTCCGTACTGCTTAAATACTAATTTACTGCGTTAGAGAACTTATATGACTATGAAGATCCGCGTACATTTATTTTGTATTTTTGGGCCCGCAGTAATTGGCGATGCTGTTGCGGATACCCAGCCATCGTCCAGTTAGCGTTATTATTTTTATGTATCTATTTTGATGGCAAAGCGAATAAACAAAAGAGTGCCCCTTTTACCCTTCTCCGCGTACTAAGAAACCGGCTGAGATACAAAAGTATATAGACTGCGATTTTTCCAGTAGCTGGATAACTCTACTTTTGAGGGAAGCCGGGAAAGTGGGAGGGAGTGTGTAGCGGCGGGCGTGCGTTTGGCCAGGCTTGCAGGACATTTATTTGTAATGGTATTTAAAATAAATATGTTGATTGTGAACCACTGTCTTTGATCTAACTGCAGCTTGTCTACGAGATTGGTGATCCTGAAAATTACATTCTACCCGATGTTATTTGTGATTTCTCACAAGTGAAGATAGAACCTATTGTTAATAGTGCAGGTGAAGGTATATACACTTCTCAAACTCATTAATAATTAATGAATTATCGTAGCCAATCCATGAACGTATACTACTACATATAGTTTTGATACCCAATGAAAACATGTAGGAAACTTCCAAGTGAACTGGATCACATTTCTTAATCTGCATATTGAAATCAATGAAGAAAACACCACAAATCACGATGCGAATACTCGTTTGAGAAGCAAGATCAAACACTCGTTTATCGTGTTTCATCAGGGGACTCCAAACACTTGAAAACAAACTCTTTATTCACGAACGGGCGAGTGAGTTTGATAATATACCGCAACGAGTGAAAAGTAATTTGTTTATTATATGAATACTGATGTGCTGAAAACTTATATAGCAATATTTTATTAGCAACATTTTCGCTGACACTTCACAATACACTTTGTTTACTTGATGGAATTATCCACAATGAAGTTCTTCTTCATTATATTGCTTTTTCTGTAGTCTGGTTCTTATACAGCAGATACAGCTAACAAAAGGTTAAGACAGGTTGACAAGCGAGTTTGCCGCTTTTGTCGTTAAACTAGTTTGCTGAGTTGAAACACTATAGTGAGAAACATTGTATAACCAATAAGAAAGTTTTTCACTAGTGAAAATTTTTCGTATTGCCAATGTGAAACGTACGAGTTTTATTTGTATCATTCATTACATTTATATTACAGCGCTTGTATATTAAAATAGAAACTCCTATTTCTTTTCAACATTTAGAAGAGTCAAGTCCAGCAGTCCTTGTTACAGGAGCTACTGGCAAACCTCCTCCCGACACTTACAAGGTGTTAGCATATTACTGGATATTTTTTATTTTGAAAGTATATTACAAAACAGCAGTTTTCATCTGTGCAAACTATAGCCGTTTTGTGTTTACATTTTTGTAAAAAGAACTCCACATTTTCACTCTTTTCTGCCATTTATTTTACTGCCATGTAGGTCAGCGCTACTTATTCTGATGGTTTCAGAGCTACGGCTGTTTGTCCAATTGGTGGTCCTAATTCTTCAGCAAAGGCGAGACGAGTTGCGGCTAGTATTTTGAAAAGGTAATAAACCATAACATCAAAGCTAAAGTTAATGTATAGCCTGCGAACGCAGACGCGTATTCTCCCCACTCGAGTTTTTTTTTATCAGATATATAACCACGGACTGATTTTGTGTTTTCTTTGTGAATTATTAATGAATCTTTTTGTTAAGAGATATAACGACAATGGCAAGCGTAATCTTTTTCTCGATACGTTATAGACCGTCTTTTATATACATATAAATTAGCCCTTATGATCTCGTTTTAAAGTAAAAATTATTTTGAATTTCCCACATGAAAACGAGTTCATAAGGGCTAATTTATATGTATATAAAATAATTTTAATTCGGCGACCGTTTTGGAATAGAGACATTTAGTTTGACGTTTGTTTCTTTTACGGCTAACGTCTAACCACTGCCCGACGTTTGAGGTACACGTTTGCGGTTTCAGGTACACGTTTTCGACGACAAAAGGTCGTTTTTCACGTATAAGTAATTTACACCTAATTCAGTTCTCTCTATATGGAGTTTGCATTACCTCATGCATGCACGTATAAATGCTTTTGGTATATATACAATTTAAGTATTTTTCTTTGATTTGCTATGAATTTTAAGAGCGATTTCGTTGTTTAAAGCACGAACATGGAACACTGTACATGACAAGAAAATCAACATGGCGGATTCAACATCCTTTTAGTATTCTGACCAGATAGCCTGGCCCTGTCATTCCATGTCAAGGGGTATGTTTATTCAATCTAAAGTAATACAATACTTTTCTACTTTGTATAGGACCAGAACTCTATTTAAACAACGTGGTTTTGATGACTACACAAGAACTCATGTACAGGTTAGCACAAATTTTGGATTACTACAGTAAAAACCCGCTAACAAGAACCTACATTTTACCAAATCAGCCTGGGATAGGTTCTTATTTTCTTATATATTCTTATATAAATAAATTCTTAATTTCAACCTGAGGTTCTTAATAGTGGTGGTTCTTGTTAGCGGGTTTTTACTGTACCCGATCATTTACAAATTAAGAACATTTTTTTTATCAATTTATACAGTAGAAATACTAGTGAAAATTGGGAGAGAGTGAAATGAGTGTTTCCTATCGCTATTTTGTCTCTGTCTGTCTGCCAACAGCCGAGAACTATAAAAAAATGGTTTAATATTATTTATTTTATAAACAATCTGTAGGAAACATTTACCAGAACAAAGAAAATTAACAAATACTTCTTCCGATCAGAATCCACTCAAAATTCAACTGTGACATCGAGTTATAGGTTATGTTTTTTTAACCTATTACCAATTTTGCTTTTGAAATCTTATTTTATAATGCATTGTTTTCACTCGTGTGCCTGGTGGCTGTAATGAAACGATAGGAAATGTTTGAATAGCCCAAAATTGCTATAAGATTAATTTTTTTGTTAGTTTTGTTAATTTAGTTTTCTCAGGGTCTTAAATGTTCAGTTTCCTTGTCTGTTTTGTACATTTTGGTAAAGTGTGGGTCCATTGTTGTCATTGTTTATATTTTGTGAAGGGATCAAGGCTCAACTTTTTAATTTGACATATTGTACATTTTGTGATTCTTATTAAGCAAATCTTATGCAAAATTTTATTACGTAAATAGTGAGCATTGAAATACTTAGAGTTTTTAACATTAATTTACCAGGTTCTTGGCTCGGAGGATACATACGGGGCTCATGCAAGGCGTAGTTCTGTTGAGGTAAGTGATGTGATAACACTTCGTGGGGGTTTCCTATTGACAAGTAAAATCGTCTGGTGTTAGCCACTAAAATACTTAAGGAGACGTGTATACACGTCCTTCGAGTTGAAAGGGCTAATGCTCTCCATCGTAATCGATTTTTTTTTGTTCCTGATAGCTTCAGGTGACGCTTGAAACACATGTTTTGTAAAAAAAAGAGCAGGGCACTTTATGACAAACTGGGGAGGCACATGCCCCTCTGCCCCTCCTCGGTTTCTGCGCCCTTGGCTTCACATGCAGTTATTATGTTTTTAAACATTACATTACATAATTAACAATCATTCGCCGAAGGCGAGGTGAATATCGGTGAATAATAACCGAGACGAAGTCGAGGTTATTATTCACCGATATTCACTGAGCCTGAGGCGAATAATTGTTTTAGTATAAATACATATTTTCGTACTTTTAGGATCAACATTTTCTTTAAAATTGTTAATTTCCTCGTCTGTCGCATTGACAACTTGGCTGGCGGCCATTTTGGAAAAACGCTGTAGGTGATTATCGAGAATTAGCATATACCTCGCAGGTGAATAGTGCTTTTCGCGCAATCTGATTGGTTCCTCTAGCTCGGGATATCCTGCACTATTCACCTGCAGGCAAAACAAGATGGCGACCAGTTTTGCTTTGTTTACCGAGGCAGGAGATTTTGTTGATAAACAAGGGTGATGTAGTAGAATAACGAGAAAAGTCAACAAAATTAAGTAGACGTGTCGGTGAATAGTGTGGATATAAGCGGCGAGGTGAATATCCAGCACTATTCACCTCCACTTCGGTGAATAATTGTTAATTAATCCGAAGTAGCTCGACCAATCAGCGCGCGCGATTTTCTATAATCACCTGTGTATTTATACTAATATAACTTATTGGATTCGTCTAAGCCCGGCGTGGCAAAATATTTTAGTCGAGAATACAATATTGGGCGAGACCGATAATATTAAAATTCGAGACTTAAATATTTTCCCTATCGGGCGAAGATGAGTCCAATAGGTGTTTTATTATATTGAACAAATAATCGTGCAATTGGCAAGTAAATATACCTTGTGCACCTGTCCAAAGGTTGCTGCCCAATATTTAGTTGTCCCACATCGTAAAATATTGGGCTGGCACGTGACGCTAATGTAGACATTTGATTGGACGATTCTTTGCGAGGGTATAGTAACGGTGAATAATAACCGAGACGAAGTACTGATATTCACTGAACCTGAGGCGAATAATTGTTTTAGTATAAATACATAATTTCGTAGGAACAACATTTTCTTTAAAATTGTTAATTTCCTCATCTGTCGCATTGACAAATTGGCTGGCCGTCATTTTGAATAAACGCTGTAGATGATTATCGAGAATTAGTCCGAAGTAGCTCGACCAATCAATGCGCACGATTTTCTATAATCACCTGTGTATTTATACTAATAAACAATTTGTTTCTGAAGCGTGCTGTCATCAGAGGGGCGTCCTGAGGTTACCTCAGTGCTTATGGAATTTCGTTGACGAGATGATTCAACTGACCTGAAGGAAGGATATGATTGAAATATGTAGCTACAATTGTCTAGAGTTTGGGGAGGGCGGGTGTGTGTGTGTGTGTGTGTGTGGGGTGGGGGGTGGGGGGTGTCGTGAGTTTAACAACTCTAAAACTTCAGTCTCTTAGTAGGTCTATAGTTAGTTTCTTTTAGGATTTGAATCGCTGGGTTGTTATGAATTAACATGGCTGTCTTGTTTTTGTCCTCCGAGGTTCAAGGAATTGATTGCCACTCGCACTTACGCTGAATTAAGCACAATAACTCTTTCACTGCTGCATTTCTCCTTTTGGGAAAGTAAAATCGTCTGGCATTATAATAATAAAAATAATCTGAAACGTCGACTGCAGCAGTGAAAGAGTTAAAGGCTTGATTTCGATTTTCCATATAAAAATTTTGAATTCTCTTAAAGTGTTTATGAAACGAAAATTAAGTTTGTCTTATTTGAAAGTACTTTTAAAATGACAAAGTAACACCTTTTGCAGTTTTTTGTTTCCTTACTTCGTTTTTAAGATATCACAGTTTGTTTTATAAGCGAAACTAACCAGTGACGTCACGACGTGCATAATGACTTACCGGGAAAGGTTATATATCTTTGCTATTATCAGACGGAATCACTTCGAAGCAGTTGTGTGTGTGTTCTTCCCTTACAACAACAAAAGTATACATTCTCAACTGATTTCGTTTAATAATAGCAAAGATATATAACCTTTCCCAGTAAGTCATTATGCACGTTGTGATGTCACTGGTTAGTTTCACATATAAAACAAACTGAAATATCTCAACAACGAAGCAATGAAACAAAAAACGGCAAAAGATGTTACTTTGTCATTTTAAAAGTACTTTCAAATAAGACAAACTTAATTTTCGTTTCATAAACACTTTAAGAAAATGTTTATTGGTTGTTTGCAATCAATCCCTTGAGGTTTAGAAGACAAAGATACGGCGGCCATGTTGGAGGAAAACATACTCCAAATACTACAGCTGCTAATGAGATTATTTTGTTAATGTTCCTCCAGTATGGCCGCCATGACGTCAAGTGCAAACCAAGAATTACTCATTTTAAAAGCCATACTATTGACAACATACATCTTAGCAATCTGTCAGTATATTTTTGCGCTACAAAATCACCGTTGAGAGCGCTTCTGCAGCTAATCGTTACATTTGTTTATCGGATGTATTTTTAAACTTTCAACAATGGTCAACAATTGTCGACGTTTGTTGAACGTTTGTGGGCGTGACAGCGATTCCAATTTTTTTTCTTCTTAAAGCCTGGTTTCCATATAGCCGTAAGAGCCGGCGGCAAGGGGCGATGGTCCAATCATAGACAGTGTTGAATTAGCCAGCAATAAAAAGCTGTATGCGATTGGACCATTGCCTCTTGCCGCAGCCATGCCGCCGGCTCTTACGGCTATATGGAAACCAGGCTTAAATCTTAGCTTATGTCGTTTACTTTAATCATGAGCCTCTGGCTCGGATGATTGGGCAACCACATCCTGTGTTTAACGACGTTAAATGAATCATTACTCATTACTCAGGATATCAGAGAAGGAGTGCTCTGGCTTGCCGTGCACCATCATCAACAGAAAGCTCTTGGGATTTTTTCTGTGGAAGTTGCATCTGCTGGTACAGGAATGGGTAAGACTTTAAACTACTATGTTTGTTACCCGTTTATTTACAGCCTTTATACCTTAGGCAAGATATTGTTCGCTGATCATGTGGATGCTGTTCAAATAAGGGTTTTAGCTTTAACTTCCAACTAATACACCAAGCTAACACGATGTCCTTATATTTTTCTTTTTAAAATTCTAATAGCGCCTGGTTTAACTGGAATTGTTGGCGGAAGACCTAAAGCGTGAGTCTGTTGGTGCTTAATTAAAATATTCTTTTTGACAACTTAGCAATTATGTTAAAACTGTGGGCACTGCAGTCCTCCCCTCCAGTCCTCCCCTCCCCTCCCCTCCCCACCTCACCTCACTCCACTGCACTCTACCCCACCCAACTCTATAGTCTACTCTACTCCAATTGTGCTGTCTGTCTGTTCGTTTGATTGATTGTTTGTTTGTTTGTTTGTTTGTTTGTTTGTTTGTTTGTTTGTTTGTTTGTTTGTTTGTTTAAAGCAACTGTAAGCGTTGACTGCGGCCGCTTTAATAACTTGAATGAGCAAGGTGCTTACCTTTCTGAACGAGTGAAGGAAACTTTAATTTCATAGAAGACGGGACAGTCATTGGCATGCATGTGGATACTCAGTATGTCATATAAAAAACCACCTATGGAATATAAAAAACCACCTATGAAATATAAAAAACCACCTATGGAATATAAAAAACCACCTATGAAATATAAAAAACCACCTATGGAATATAAAAAACCACCTATGAAATATAAAAAAACACCTATGGAATATAAAAAACCACCTATGGAATATGAAAAACCACCTATGAAATATAAAAAACCACCTATGGAATATAAAAAACCACCTATGAAATATAAAAAACCACCTATGAAATATAAAAAACCACCTATGGAATATAAAAAACCACCTATGAAATATAAAAAACCACCTATGAAATATAAAAAAACACCTATGAAATATAAAAAAACACCTATGGAATATAAAAACCACCACCTATGGAATATAAAAAAAACCACAACTGGATAGCAACATAACTGACGTCAGCAAGATAACTTTAAAAATGATGAATCAATGTAGACTATATACACTAAAGAGATTGTTGACATATTGAGGATTAAAGATGTTAGAATGATAAGCTATAACTACCTGGAAATATGACGAAACTACTTTACGATGAAATATCTGTTAAGTAAGACGGCACACTTCAAGACAACACAATCAAGCTTACTAGGGCTTACGAGGCAATGTTTAGGAAACTATAATGCACTTTTTGTGACGCCAGAATAAAACGTAATTCGTCTTTTTTCATAACATTTCTTTTCCAGAACTCCCGTGTTAAAACTTTTCTCCTTCTTGTACCCAAAAGACGAAGTAACATTACAGCTTCATTTAAACGGAGAATTAGTTGAAACTCTGCCGAAACCTTCTTCGGTAGATCAACGAACCATAACAGAAAAACAAGTCGAAAATTCTTCGGGCGGAGGTATAGGTTAATTTTTGTAACAAGTTAAATACCAAGTGAAAATAATAACTACCGTAATAACCGAGAGTGAAGTCTTTACGGTAAAATATCAAACCGAAGTCTTGCTGTATTGACCGCGCGATAGCGAGGTTAATACGTTCAAGGCCGAGGTTTGATATTTTACCGTAAAGACCGAACGGTCGAGGTTATTAAGTAGTTTATTATATGGCACTATTACAAAATCATTCTTGTATTTCTTGGTCTTCGCTTCCTTTAACGTTATTTTCTGTTATTTCTTTCTCGTCTGGATACTAAAATTTACTTTTATAATGTTCATCGTCATTTATTTCATTTATTTTCGTCGTTTTGCAGCAATAACTTTCTTATTAGGATTTTTTAGTTGTTTCCAATCGTAGGGCATTAACAATTTTCATAATGCCCGCAAGCATTACGGAGAAATCCAACAAATCACAGCGTGTGATTTTACTGGAAGTAATTCGTGCCATATAATAAATTAATATAATTGACCTACTGCATGTATGCGGTGCCAGACGAATTTTTCCTCAGATAAACAATACCTTGGATTATTTTGTAGAACTTCCAAAAGGTGCTTGTATATTTCCTCTCAGTGCTTTGGCAAACACTCGTAGTGGTGATAAAGGAAACAGTGTTAATATCGGTAAGTTGTAACATCTGGTAATATAATATCTATAGGGGTGCACTAATAAAACAAAACTGGTTGTTTCCTTGGGTAGAAGACAAATAATTTTTCAATTCTTTCTATTCGTTTTGAGTGGATATTTGCTTTTTTAAAGTTAGGGTTAGGGCTCAAATTTGATTGGTTGCAAAGTTTATACGTCATCTGTAAGTAACCGCCCACGAATAATAATCTGAGTTTGCGCATTAAGTGGAAACGCTGTGTTCCTGCAAATATACTAGGGACTTTAAGATGCTAAGTTTTACAATTTAAAGAAATCACGGTTAACTGACTATTATACTTGATATTTGAAGCTAATGTAAGGACTTCCAAAACGCCCCAGTATTGCTAAAATGATTGTAGTGTCCGTATTGAAGTTAATTTCAAGCAACAGTTCTCATCTTTTGGCCGTCGACGTCGTCCTGAAGATGTGAAAATGCTCTGAGTGGCGTTGTATAATCATTCCATATTGCTCATCAAGGGAATTCCATATCTTTGAGCCTTGGTATTTTATACTGTAAATATCATAATTTGTTCTTACCAAGGGAAGGGAAGAGCGTCAGTAAAATTGCGATGACAGACTGACTTGAAACTGAATACAACATATTGTTCTATAATTTACCTTCTCTCTTCCTTAGGTGTCATAGCACGTCATCCATCTTACTTGCCTTTCATTCGCGCTGCTCTCACTCCTGAAGCTGTGCAAGAATATTTTAAGCATCTATTTGAAGATTCCGACTTGAAAACCTGCCAAGTATACAGGTAAATCTCAATTTTACTTATCGCAATTTTACTGATCGCTATTTTACTGCTGATCGCTATTTTACTGATCGCTATTTTACTGATCGCAATTTTACTTATCTCTCTTTTACTGATCTCAATTTTACTCATCTCAATTTTACTAGCAGTTCTACTGATCGCATAGTAAAATAGCGATCACTAAAAATAGCGTTCAGTAACAGTGAGATGAGTAAAGTTGAGATAAGTAAAATAGCGCTCAGTAAAAATAGCGATTAGTAAAAGTTGAGATAAGTAAAATTGCGCTCAGTAAAATTGCACTCAGTAAAATAGCGATCAGTAAAATTGCGATCAGTGAAAATAGCGCTCAGTAAAAATAGCGATCAGTAAAATTGCGATCAGTGAAAATAGCGCTCAGTAAAAATAGCGATAAGTAAAATTGCGATCAGTAAAATTGCGATCACTAAAATTGCGCTCAGTAAAATTGCGATCAGTAAAAATAGCGCTCAGTAAAAATAGCGATAAGTAAAATTGCGATCAGTAAAATTGCGATCAGTAAAATAGCGATCAGTAAAATTGCGATCAGTAAAAATAGCGCTCAGTAAAAATAGCGATAAGTAAAATTGCGATCAGTAAAATTGCGATCAGTAAAATTGCGATCAGTAAAAATAGCGCTCAGTAAAAATAGCGATAAGTAAAATTGCGATCAGTAAAATTGCGATCACTAAAATTGCGCTCAGTAAAATTGCGATCAGTAAAAATAGCGCTCAGTAAAAATAGCGATAAGTAAAATTGCGATCAGTAAAATTGCGATCACTAAAATTGCGCTCAGTAAAATTGCGATCAGTAAAAATAGCGCTCAGTAAAAATAGCGATAAGTAAAATTGCGATCAGTAAAATTGCGATCAGTAAAATAGCGATCAGTAAAATTGCGATCAGTAAAAATAGCGCTCAGTTAAAATAGCGATAAGTAAAATTGCGATCAGTAAAATTGCGATCAGTAAAAATAGCGCTCAGTAAAAATAGCGCTCAGTAAAATTGCGATCAGTAAAAATAGCGCTCAGTAAAAATAGCGATAAGTAAAATTGCGATCAGTAAAATTGCAATCACTAAAATTGCGCTCAGTAAAATTGCGATCAGTAAAAATAGCGCTCAGTAAAAATAGCGATAAGTAAAATTGCGATCAGTAAAATTGCGATCAGAAAAAATAGCGCTCAGTAAAAATAGCGATAAGTAAAATTGCGATCAGTAAAATTGCGATCAGTAAAAATAGCGCTCAGTAAAAATAGCGATAAGTAAAATTGCGATCAGTAAAATTGCGATCAGTAAAAATAGCGCTCAGTAAAAATAGCGATAAGTAAAATTGCGATCAGTAAAATTGCGATCAGTAAAATAGCGATCAGTAAAATTGCGATCAGTAAAAATAGCGCTCAGTAAAAATAGCGATAAGTAAAATTGCGATCAGTAAAATTGCGATCAGTAAAATTGCGATCACTAAAATTGCGATCAGTAAAATTGCGATCAGTAAAAATAGCGATCTGTAAAAATAGCGATAAGTAAAATTGCGATCAGTAAAATTGCGATCAGTAAAAATAGCGATCAGTAAAAATAGCGATAAGTAAAATTGCGATCAGTAAAATTGCGATCAGTTAAAATAGCGCTCAGTAAAAATAGCGATAAGTAAAATTGCGATCACTAAAATTGCGATCAGTAAAATTGCGATCAGTAAAAATAGCGCTCAGTAAAAATAGCGATAAGTAAAATTGCGATCAGTAAAATTGCGATCAGTAAAATAGCGATCAGTAAAATTGCGATCAGTAAAATAGCGATCAGTAAAATTGCGATCACTAAAATTGCGATCAGTAAAATTGCGATCAGTAAAATAGCGATCAGTAAAATTGCGATCACTAAAATTGCGATCAGTAAAATTGCGATCAGTAAAAATAGCGATCAGTAAAAATAGCGATAAGTAAAATAGCGATCAGTAAAATTGCGATCAGTAAAAATAGCGCTCAGTAAAAATAGCGATAAGTAAAATTGCGATCAGTAAAATTGCGATCAGTAAAAATAGCGATCAGTAAAAATAGCGATAAGTAAAATTGCGATCAGTAAAATTGCGATCAGTTAAAATAGCGCTCAGTAAAAATAGCGATAAGTAAAATTGCGATCACTAAAATTGCGATCAGTAAAATTGCGATCAGTAAAAATAGCGCTCAGTAAAAATAGCGATAAGTAAAATTGCGATCAGTAAAATAGCGATCAGTAAAATAGCGATCAGTAAAATTGCGATCAGTAAAATAGCGCTCAGTAAAAATAGCACTCAGTAAAAATAGCGCTCAGTAAGTGAGATCAGTAAAATTGCGATAGTACAAATTGAGATGAGTAAAAATTGCGATCAGTAAAATTGCGGTCAGTAAAATTGAGATGAGTAAAATAGCGACCAGTAAGATTGGTGGCTATGGTAAAATTGAGACCAGTAAAATTACTATTTTTAATTTGCTATTTTTACTGAGCGCTATTTTTACTCATCGCAATTTTTACTGATCGCCATTTTACTGATCGCAATTTTACTTATCTCACTTTTACTGATTTCACTTTCACTGATCGCTATTTTTACTGTGCGCTATTTTTACTGATCGCTATTTTACTGATCGCAATTTTACTGATGGCAATTTTCCTGCTGGTGATTTTACTGGTCGCAATTTTACTGATCGCAATTTTACTGGTCTTCAATTTCACTGATCGCTATTTTACTGATCTCAATTTTACTTATCGCAATTTTACTGATAGCAATTTTTACTGATCGCAATTTTACTGATCGCTATTTTTACTGAGCGCTATTTTTACTGATCAGCGCTATTTTACTGCTCGCTATTTCACTGATCTCACTTTTACTGATCGCAATTTTACTGATCGCAATTTTACTGATCTCACTTTTACTGATCGCTATTTTTACTGAGCGCTATTTTACTGATCGCTATTTTTACTGATCGCTATTTTACTGATCGCAATTTTTACTGATCGCTATTTTACTCATCGCAATTTTTCTGATCGCTATTTTACTGATCGCTATTTTACTGATCGCAATTTTACTGATCACTATTTTACTGGTCGCAATTTTTCTGATCGCTATTTTACTGGTCGCAATTTTACTGATCACTATTTTACTGATCGCAATTTTACTGATCGCTATTTTACTGGTCGCAATTTTACTCATCGCAATTTTACTGATCACTATTTTACTCATCGCAATTTTACTGATCACTATTTTACTCATCGCAATTTTACTGAGCACTATTTTACTGGTCGCAATTTTACTTATCGCTATTTTACTGATCGCAATTTTACTGATCGCAATTTTACTGATCGCAATTTTACTGATCGCTATTTTACTGATCGCAATTTTACTGATCGCAATTTTACTGGTCGCAATTTTACTTATCGCTCTTTTACTGATCGCTATTTTACTGATCTCACTTTTGCTGATCGCTATTTTTACTGAGCGCTATTTTACTGATCGCTATTTTTACTGATCGCTATTTTACTGATCGCAATTTTTACTGATCGCTATTTTACTCATCGCAATTTTCCTGATCGCTATTTTACTGATCGCTATTTTTACTGATCGCTATTTTACTCATCGCAATTTTACTGGTCGCAATTTTACTCATCGCAATTTTACTGATCGCTATTTTACTCATCGCAATTTTACTGAGCACTATTTTACTGGTCGCAATTTTACTTATCGCTATTTTACTGATCGCAATTTTACTGATCGCAATTTTACTGATCGCTATTTTACTGATCGCAATTTTACTGATCGCAATTTTACTGGTCGCAATTTTACTTATCGCAATTTTACTTATCGCTCTTTTACTGATCGCTATTTTACTGATCTCACTTTTACAGATCGCTATTTTTACTGAGCGCTATTTTACTGATCGCTATTTTTACTGATCGCTATTTTACTGATCGCAATTTTACTTATCTCACTTTTACTGATTTCACTTTCACTAATCGCTATTTTTACTGTGCGCTATTTTTACTGATCGCTATTTTACTGATCGCAATTTTACTGATGGCAATTTTCCTGCTGGTAATTTTACTGGTCGCAATTTTACTGATCGCAATTTTACTGGTCTTCAATTTCACTGATCGCTATTTTACTGATCTCAATTTTACTTATCGCAATTTTACTGATAGCAATTTTTACTGATCGCAATTTTACTGATCGCTATTTTTACTGAGCGCTATTTTTACTGATCAGCGCTATTTTACTGATCGATATTTCACTGATCTCACTTTTACTGATCGCAATTTTACTGATCGCAATTTTACTGATCTCACTTTTACTGATCGCTATTTTTACTGAGCGCTATTTTACTGATCGCTATTTTTACTGATCGCTATTTTACTGATCGCAATTTTTACTGATCGCTATTTTACTCATCGCAATTTTTCTGATCGCTATTTTACTGATCGCTATTTTACTGATCGCAATTTTACTGATCACTATTTTACTGGTCGCAATTTTACTGATCGCTATTTTACTGGTCGCAATTTTACTGATCACTATTTTACTGATCGCAATTTTACTGATCGCTATTTTACTGGTCGCAATTTTACTCATCGCAATTTTACTGATCACTATTTTACTCATCGCAATTTTACTGATCACTATTTTACTCATCGCAATTTTACTGAGCACTATTTTACTGGTCGCAATTTTACTTATCGCTATTTTACTGATCGCAATTTTACTGATCGCAATTTTACTGATCGCTATTTTACTGATCGCAATTTTACTGGTCGCAATTTTACTTATCGCTCTTTTACTGATCGCTATTTTACTGATCTCACTTTTGCTGATCGCTATTTTTACTGAGCGCTATTTTACTGATCGCTATTTTTACTGATCGCTATTTTACTGATCGCAATTTTTACTGATCGCTATTTTACTGATCGCTATTTTTACTGAGCGCAATTTTACTGATCGCTATTTTTACTGATCGCTATTTTACTGATCGCAATTTTTACTGATCGCTATTTTACTCATCGCAATTTTTCTGATCGCTATTTTACTGATCGCTATTTTACTGATCGCAATTTTACTGATCACTATTTTACTGGTCGCAATTTTTCTGATCGCTATTTTACTGGTCGCAATTTTACTGATCACTATTTTACTGATCGCAATTTTACTGATCGCTATTTTACTGGTCGCAATTTTACTCATCGCAATTTTACTGATCACTATTTTACTCATCGCAATTTTACTGATCACTATTTTACTCATCGCAATTTTACTGAGCACTATTTTACTGGTCGCAATTTTACTTATCGCTATTTTACTGATCGCAATTTTACTGATCGCAATTTTACTGATCGCTATTTTACTGATCGCAATTTTACTGATCGCAATTTTACTGGTCGCAATTTTACTTATCGCTCTTTTACTGATCGCTATTTTACTGATCTCACTTTTGCTGATCGCTATTTTTACTGAGCGCTATTTTACTGATCGCTATTTTTACTGATCGCTATTTTACTGATCGCAATTTTTACTGATCGCTATTTTACTCATCGCAATTTTCCTGATCGCTATTTTACTGATCGCTATTTTTACTGATCGCTATTTTACTCATCGCAATTTTACTGGTCGCAATTTTACTCATCGCAATTTTACTGATCGCTATTTTACTCATCGCAATTTTACTGAGCACTATTTTACTGGTCGCAATTTTACTTATCGCTATTTTACTGATCGCAATTTTACTGATCGCAATTTTACTGATCGCTATTTTACTGATCGCAATTTTACTGATCGCAATTTTACTGGTCGCAATTTTACTTATCGCAATTTTACTTATCGCTCTTTTACTGATCGCTATTTTACTGATCTCACTTTTACAGATCGCTATTTTTACTGAGCGCTATTTTACTGATCGCTATTTTTACTGATCGCTATTTTACTGATCGCAATTTTACTTATCTCACTTTTACTGATTTCACTTTCACTGATCGCTATTTTTACTGTGCGCTATTTTTACTGATCGCTATTTTACTGATCGCAATTTTACTGATGGCAATTTTCCTGCTGGTAATTTTACTGGTCGCAATTTTACTGATCGCAATTTTACTGGTCTTCAATTTCACTGATCGCTATTTTACTGATCTCAATTTTACTTATCGCAATTTTACTGATAGCAATTTTTACTGATCGCAATTTTACTGATCGCTATTTTTACTGAGCGCTATTTTTACTGATCAGCGCTATTTTACTGATCGATATTTCACTGATCTCACTTTTACTGATCGCAATTTTACTGATCGCAATTTTACTGATCTCACTTTTACTGATCGCTATTTTTACTGAGCGCTATTTTACTGATCGCTATTTTTACTGATCGCTATTTTACTGATCGCAATTTTTACTGATCGCTATTTTACTCATCGCAATTTTTCTGATCGCTATTTTACTGATCGCTATTTTACTGATCGCAATTTTACTGATCACTATTTTACTGGTCGCAATTTTACTGATCGCTATTTTACTGGTCGCAATTTTACTGATCACTATTTTACTGATCGCAATTTTACTGATCGCTATTTTACTGGTCGCAATTTTACTCATCGCAATTTTACTGATCACTATTTTACTCATCGCAATTTTACTGATCACTATTTTACTCATCGCAATTTTACTGAGCACTATTTTACTGGTCGCAATTTTACTTATCGCTATTTTACTGATCGCAATTTTACTGATCGCAATTTTACTGATCGCTATTTTACTGATCGCAATTTTACTGGTCGCAATTTTACTTATCGCTCTTTTACTGATCGCTATTTTACTGATCTCACTTTTGCTGATCGCTATTTTTACTGAGCGCTATTTTACTGATCGCTATTTTTACTGATCGCTATTTTACTGATCGCAATTTTTACTGATCGCTATTTTACTCATCGCAATTTTCCTGATCGCTATTTTACTGATCGCTATTTTTACTGATCGCTATTTTACTCATCGCAATTTTACTGGTCGCAATTTTACTCATCGCAATTTTACTGATCGCTATTTTACTCATCGCAATTTTACTGAGCACTATTTTACTGGTCGCAATTTTACTTATCGCTATTTTACTGATCGCAATTTTACTGATCGCAATTTTACTGATCGCTATTTTACTGATCGCAATTTTACTGATCGCAATTTTACTGGTCGCAATTTTACTTATCGCAATTTTACTTATCGCTCTTTTACTGATCGCTATTTTACTGATCTCACTTTTACAGATCGCTATTTTTACTGAGCGCTATTTTACTGATCGCTATTTTTACTGATCGCTATTTTACTGATCACAATTTTTACTGATCGCTATTTTACTCATCGCAATTTTCCTGATCGCTATTTTTACTGATCGCTATTTTACTCATCGCAATTTTACTGAGCACTATTTTACTGGTCGCTATTTTACTGATCGCAATTTTACTGATCTCACTTTTACTGATCGCTATTTTTACTGAGCGCAATTTTACTGATCGCTATTTTTACTGAGCGCAATTTTACTGATCGCTATTTTTACTGATCGCTATTTTACTGATCGCAATTTTTACTGATCGCTATTTTACTCATCGCAATTTTCCTGATCGCTATTTTACTGATCGCTATTTTTACTGATCGCTATTTTACTCATCGCTATTTTTACTGATCGCTATTTTACTGATCGCTATTTTACTGATGGCTATTTTACTGATCGCTATTTTACTGATCGCTATTTTACTGATCGCTATTTTACTGATCGCAATTTTGATATTATGGGCTAACAATATCACACATAATATTGTATTTGGCATTTCACTAGATTAAACTACACGTAGGGCAGTGGTTTTCAACCTTTCTTGCTCCGGGACCCACCTCCGGGACCTTGTATGGTCATTCACAGTTTCTGTATAGCTTTATATTTAGTTTACTATATAATGCCAGTCTGCATGCATGCTTATTATTATTCGTCTTATTATTGGCTAATTCACCTTATTAGTTTGTTATAAAAAGATCTTGTTAGTGACTTTAGCAGAGTCTAACCGACTCTAGTGGAAACAGTGTAAGCGTGTATAGAATGTATTCCTGCATTACAAGTCATCTCTCCTTTTTATGGGTTCAGGCCATTTTGCAACACACCCGGAATAACCTGCCAGCAGACTAACCTGGAGTGCCCTTGCCACCCACATGTTAAAAACCACTGTTTTAATTAAGGGTGTCTTATCCCAAGTAATATTTGGCTTAATGTCTAATAGTACAATCTGCTGATTTTAGAGATATTTCTTTTTTAGGTATGAGCTTCCTGGTATAAATGCACTGAATTTTGTTCTGAAAAATTCTCTTGGAGGTGGAGGAATGGCTTCATTGCGAAGTGACCCGCAGGTAGGCTACAAATGATCATTATAACCTGGTGTTTATTCACAAGATTTTTTGACCATGCTCAATTTTAGTATAACTCGAAGCAAATTTAATAAATGATGTAAATGGTCCCCTGCACAAGCCATACATATATAAACCTTCAAAAAAAGCTTCCGACTTCTGTTTGGTTACTTAGACACCACTTACCCATCCACACGTATACGTTTTCCTAGCGTTTTCATATTGTTTCAGGTAATGAGACCATTGTTTTCTGCTCTCCTGAGGACCGAGAACAATATAAAAACGCTATGAAAACGCATACGTGTGGACATGGCCTTGGTAGGAGGTTATGTTTTTACCCCTTTCTGTTTGTTTGTCTGTCTGTTTGTTTGTTTGTTTGTTTGTTTGTTTGTTTGTTTGTTTGTTTGTTTGTCTGTTTGTTTGTCTGTCTGTCTGTCTGTCTGTCTGTCTGTCTGTCGCCAAGATATCTCAAAAAGTATTGCACCGATTTTCATGAACGTTTGCAGAAGGGTGGGCCATTGACCAACGACCATTACATTTTGGTTGAATTTAGTCAAAATTTGGATGAGAAATTAATAAAAATCTGACCGCAAGATTCTCCGTGTAGAAGAAATGCTTGATTGCGCTCATTATCTTTATTTTATGCAAATATTTTTGTATAATTTTGGTACGAGTGCAAACAAGCATTTTATTCATACATGCATGTGTTAGTCTCGTGAGCTAGCCTGGTTAGTGGGATGCTCGTTCTCTTTTTAAACATCTCTAATAACCTTCTAGTTTAGTATATACAGTTAAATTTGATAGATGTCCAATTAATTTTTTGGTGGTGGAATCTAGTATGCCCGCTTGTTTGAACAAATAGGCTTCATGGGCGTTTCCATCTTGGATTTGATGACGTAAAATTGTTGCACTTATTATTTCAAGACAATGGTTTCCTTTTTCAGGACGATAAGTGCAACCATTTTACGTTATCAAATCCAAGATGGCGACGCTCACGATGCCTATACTAGCGTGGTACCCTGGCCCAATTTCAAAAGAAATAAGGGCCAGGTAACCACTAATTACATTCTCGCGTCATCAGGGCTAAATCCACTTATGACGATTGCAGTTTTACTCATAACCACTAAAAACGCGCGAAATTTCAACCAATAGGAAAGCAGAAGTCTTTAGTGGTTACCTGGCCCATATTCTTTGATTGGGCCAGGGTACCAGGCTATGCCTATACTTGCTCAAGCACGCGGGAATCCTTTTTTTAAAAGCCTACATTTATAAACAGAACCTAGATTTTACCAAACCAGCATGAGTTAGGTTTCAAACAGTGAAATAAAAGTATTGTTCTTGCGTAGGCAGTGTTGAAATACAAATCGAAATATCAAATATAGTAAGGTTTGAGTACTGCCGAAAATATTGAACGTAGTTTCTAACGTTTCGAGCGAAGGCCCTTCGTCAGAGAGAAAACGTTTTCTTAGAAACTACGTTTGATATTTTCGGCAGTACTCAAACCTTACTATATTTCGATTTGAGTTAGGTTTCTATATTTTTTTCTAATCTATTGTGTATACCAAGCAAAAATTGTGAAACCATGATTGTGTAAATCCAATTGTATAATGTGTAGTAATACTGGTTTGATGACAATCATTTCAAAATACTACTGGAGTTTTCATACTTATAGAAACACAAGTGAAACTGAGTTGGGGGGAGGGTTAATGGCCCTGGGCCTAACGCGAGCCCAAAGAACGAGTATAAAGACATTACAATCATTTTTTCCTCCTTTCTATATATACATTCTTACATTAATAGTCGAAATAAAAATGTAAAATTTTATCTTTTAGGGTAAAGCCTTAGGTCAAATGTTGTTGGATTTCAAGATAACCAATGTCCCAGATATTACACCATCAATTGTTGAGCCAAGGCTGCCATGATCAGGTCGTTCTTCGTGAATATAACTATAGAACTTTTTAAAAATAAGTTCAGGAAGCAACGCACAAAAGTGAAATTGAAAGTCTACACATGGCGTTTACCACGTTGATGCACCTATCATATACAGTAGCTGTTTAATTCGAATTATTAAAATAAACTAAATATAAAAATTATGAGTTTAAAAGAGAAAATTGCTCGGCTCGCGTGTGTACACTGGCAATACATGGCACGGAGCAAACATGAAAGGAAGTTTGGGAGAATTCAGTAAATTTTGGTTATGTAAACATGAAGGTGTCCGTTTTAATTTCTTTTTTCTAAGAACTAGATTCGAAAAATCTTAATTTATAATCCAATCAATCCGTATATGCATGCATGTTAAGGTGAAGTAATACGAGTAACAAATTGCTGCAATATTGTTGCGTTGTTGCGCGTATTACCACCAACCTTAAACATTGTCACGCAACAATGATTTTGTTGCAATCTGAATCGGCATGTTGCATTAAGTAGAACTGGAGTCTACTTTTTCCAACAAATTTTTTCATCTAAATCATTCTTGGATTTGTTGCATGACAATGTTTAAGGTGGGTGGTATAATACATGCAACAACTCTTTTCAACTTGCAACGCAACACAAATTTGCGTTGCAAGTTGAAGAAAAATGTTGCCCGTATTAACTCACATAGGCGTAGCAGCCCAATTCTGTTGGGGGCAGAGATTTTTGCCCGAAAAATTTAGGGTTAAATATTGATTTTTAAGTATGAATTTTGCTTGAACATTTCACAGCAATACATATCGAACCCCCCACCCCACCCCCCGCCTAATACGCCTATGTTACCTCACCTTTCTGGAAAAGAACTCGATTTGTTTGATAGGTAAAACTATAAAAGAGATTAACTATTGCCCAAATTAACTGTTTATAGATGGTCTACAATTTTAAGTTTTCACAGTTCTCTCTACATAGATATGGCTATACATTTTTTCACAACAGGTAAATAAAATTAAAAAGAAATCCATGCGATTGCGCTTTATTTTTTTCAAGATATTTTCAACTTACTGGAAGACAAAAAATATAGACCAATTACATAAATATAACAATTTATGTAAATTTTTGAATTCAGTTTTTTCCTTCATGTTTGAGCTTTTGTCTTTCTTCAATTGAATTCAAAAGAATGAAGTTGAGAGAGGGCTATGCGTGTATCAAACCATAGTTGATAGAGGGACATGGTTAGGAAACCCGGCAAACTTCAAATATATTGAACAAAGAACCCACTTGGAGGTTGAACGGGGTTTGACCGTGCACAAAGTTTTTTAAAGCTCATTTGATATGGACAAACGACTGAACACAAACGTTTTCTATTGGAAGCACAGCTCAAAATATGTCATTATTTGTAATAAGTACTGGAATACCTCGAACCAGAAGCCAAAACAAACACATAGTGCCCAATCTCTTTTACACTGCTATCTTAGTCGCAAAGGTAAAACAAAACAATAGAATTTTCAACTGTGAATTGAAGTTTCCTAACCATCTAGGGAGATGGTATCTATCAACTATGATCAAACGATGCTCGTATTTACGGTCATTCTTGAAGCACCGCGATTTCTAAGTGTATATTCGAGGTCATCAAATTGTACTTTATATGAACTAAACTTGTTTTCGATCGTTTTGCTGTTTTTAAAAACATTTTTCGTGGAAATAACATTGTGTTTTTTTAAATAGGTACGCGATGCGTACATACGAGGCTTGATTCTATAGTGAAACTAATAGTTCACTGGATTTGCGTACTATATAAAATACAGTATGAAATGAAGACAGCTTGAACAGTTAGGGTATTCTTCAATTTTTATGTGTAGGTTAAGTTTATTAGAGATATTAATCCCTGATTATCCTCGGGCGAAGTTATTTATAACATGATCAAGGAGGTTCAGTGCCCGGGTTAAATATTACAGACAGATCATTCAACACTAATAGATCGTCAAGTACGTCTCCTATCACGTAGTCGATAAAATTCCACAAAAATTATATCTAGACATCTATCTGACGATTTCGACGCATCTCCGACGATTCCCGACATAGCCGATCTCCGAAAGAACCTCTGCAGAGGAGAGAGTATCTGTATAAGGAGGTTTTCTAAATAATTCACTAGGAAGAGGGCTTGTGATGAGGTTCTATTTCGTTATTGCGAGGTTTATAACCTGTATATAAACCACGGAAAGAAAACCGACTTGATCATTGAAGAAGTCATAAAGTTTAATCTTGGATTCTTGGTGTTATGAAGTATAATTATAATATATGGAATTTTTACTAGAAATGAAGTAGTTTTGACAAACGAATTGAACAATACCAAAATGGCAATATCGAATCTTTACTGCACACTCATGGACCCCAAGAGGTCGGCTCACCTCTTTGGTACTTACTTTGTCCAACAGTTTAAGCCCCTCTTCAGTTTACCTTGAATTCATTCATACCCACCCAGCACTGAAACTTAATGTGGCCCAAAGGCAGTGGAACAGGCTGGGGGAGGGCTAAAAATTGCCTAAAATTTCTTGGGAGTGGGTCAAAATATTTGATATGGCAAATCTTGGGGTCTGAATAATCTGACAACAAAAATTGTGATTACATCAATTTATTATAATTTTCCCAAATTACTTTGCAACTGGTGTTTACATGGAATGTTAATGTGCAGTTTCCATTGGGTTCTGTTGTCCCTGAAAAGATCTACATCTCCTTCATGAAAAAAATATATGTGCTGTTTGAAGATGGTAAAATTAACTGCAGATTGACTTAAATTACTGTAGGATGTCCAAAGGGTAGGGAGGATGGTATTTTCTAGAATGATCAATTCCAGAGATTTTTTATTATAAACAGTCAATATGAACATAATACAGCAGTTAACAATCAATTTAGAAACAAATTAAAAGCCAATTATTTACCGTAATACTGTAACTACAGTACCATATAAATTTGCAATAGCAAACCCTATATTTTATATCTTTCAAAGGACTTTTTGTTCTAAGCAATTTTTTGGAAGAGCATGTTTTTGGAAGAGCGTCTTATTTAGAGGAAAATTTAACATACAATCATGGCCAAATTCATTGGGATGGCAATGTAAAAATCACCACACTTTCTAGTCCCCCATTCCCAATGTTACCACTTTATTGCCATTTTGCACCATAGCCAGTCACATATTCTGGGCAACTAAGAAATGAAACAACATTAGGGGTGATGTTTATACTCATTTTGCCACACAAAATGTCAAAATGACGTTTTGACTGGTGGGTGGGTTTTTCAGAGATGGTCTGACGTTTTGCATGGCAGTTTGAATTTGCAAGAGAAGAAAGAGAGGAGATGAGAAAAAGGTTTGGAGATGGTGTCGCCATTTGAGTTGTCCCTAGAAAGTATTTTTAGTTAATATTATATTAATATACACACTTGACATTTTCAATACTGGGTGGGTCGTGATGAAAACGTCATTTTGACGTTTTGCATGGCAAAATAGTATGGATGTCACCCCTTAATGGCGGGGAAAGGGGAGGGATTGATAATAGACCAATGTGTGGACAATCATTTATAGCCATGATTGTAGTCAAGCTCATGAGTTTGTTTTGTTATTTTCAGTGGGAATTGGTATTAGAAAGACATGTTAAATTTCGAGGCTTATATTTAAAAGAGCTTTTTAATGGATCAGAGTTTAGAGTACAGTAAGTCTTTTGCTATAACTATATTTGAACTAACCAGTCCAGGTTCATTTTTTCTTATTTGATCTACCAAAAGGGCAAATAGCTGCATTCAAACATTTATCACATCGAGGTTTGACAGGAAGGCATGTTTGCTGACCAAAACCAACCAATAACACATTGATTTCATTCCATTCTTCTCGAGGTAACCAGCTTTCTAAAGCCACACGTGTCTGTTCTGGGGTGGAGGTTGCTTTTTTGACCCAACCCAGTCTGTTTGAAATCCTGTGCACATGAGTATCAACACCAATCCCCGACAACTTATTCCAAGCAACATTCATAGTGATATATGCCATCTTTGGCCCTACCCCAGGAAGTTTAACAAGCTCCTCCACAGTCGGTGGGATATCATCTTTATAATCCTTATGACAGATCTCCGTGGCTTTCTTGATGAAGCTTGCCTTCTTTTTCCAAAACCCAACAGGCTTTATCAATTCTCCAATTTCTGATTCAGACATTTTTAAGATATTTCCAATGGTAAGGTTGTTTTCCTTTAATTTCCGCATAGCTTCAAAAGTGACTTGATCTTTCGTCTGACTGGATAACATCAATGAAATAAGAATCTGGTAACGTTGCACTGCTGGTGTTGCTTTCACATCAGCCGTTCTCTCACAGCCCTGGTGATCCACTGGGGCAGTACGTTCCCGACGCATTTCACGAATGTTTTGCAGTTGTTGTTGCCAATCTTTTGGAGTCCATAATCCAGACACGTTGTCTGTTTTCTTGTTGGTTGCATCAGCCTTCTTTCTCGGCCGTTTCGATGGACGCGCTTGAGAGCCTTGAGAAGATGTATCTGCACCATCATGATTTATAATATTACCCAATCTTGCTTCGCCAACTGTTTGATCTCTGTCCTCGTATTCTATTTTAACATGGCTCCTTCGGGTTCCTGACCTCAGTAAACGACCAACCGAGACAATAGCAGAGGCCTCGGCAATGAAATACGGCGATGTTTTAGGCATCGCTTGAAGCTTGAACCGTGCTTCAACTCGCGTGTTTTCCAGCACACCTCGTGCTCGGAAATATGTTGTTTAATTTATTGACGGAAGTTGGCAGCATTTGGCGGGGGAACGCGGGTAATTTATGCACGCGATAAGCTTCCTCGTTCAAGTCCCCCCCTCGCCTCGGTAGTGCATGTGAATTATATTTTACTTTGTTTCCTCGACTGTCAAGTCTAATATTATTCTTTGTGTAATCCTTTTTACATCTTGAACAATGTATTTGACCATACCTCGTCATCGATTCGAGTTGGCTTCGACATTAAAAGATTAAAAGATGAGCCTTTTTCGACGACTGGCCAGTTTTGGGTCGCCTTCGTCCTCGACCAGCGTGTTATCTGGAGGAGAAAGTGACAGGCAGTTCGACACGGTCGCACCAGATGATGGCACAAAGACATTAAAGGAGCATTGTAGAAGTATTCATGATATCATACTTACGTCAGAGACAAGCAAAGGTTCCTTGGAGACTTCGAGACGTGTGTTGGATCATTTTAATGGCGTAATAAACACGATTTCTGACGAGAAGTGTCGAGATGGACAGCTTGGTCCTTGTTTGGAGTATGCTATGGAGAGCGGGGTGTTCGAAGAGATATTTTCTTGGAGTCTTGGACAACGAGCTTGCATGAAAGAACTAATTAAGGAACAACTGAAGCTCTATAAGTCGTTGATAAAAAGGTGCAAGCAACCGATTCTTATCTTGGAGGAAATCGTCGTGCCCTTGAAACGCCTCCTTCGTTCCTGTACTGGTAAACAGTCTAGCGATATCGAACTAGTATTTGTCGATGTTCTTCACCAGCTTTGCGTTTGTGTTAACCAAGACGTGTCTCTACTTAATGCACATTTTATCAACGCTAGTTCACTCAAAGAAGGCGACCTTTCCGTGTTTTCTCTTTTGATCCCGTATTTACACAGCGAAGGTGAAGTAGGATCGCGGTCTCGAGATGCCGTCTTGCTCTGCACCTCTCTATCCATGTTTCAAGAGCAGCTGGCCAACTTTATTTGCGAAGAAACAGCGTTTTGTCCGGTAAGAAAATATTGAATGATTACCCTTTAGTAATAAGAAGCTATTAGAATAAATACTGTTTACGTTTCTGTCTGTTGTAAAAACGTTCGAATTAATGGTGTTTTGCTGTTTATTCATGCGAGACATTCAAAACTGGCGTGTCGAATACATTCCGTTAAGTCTATATATTTTTTTATTTTTTTCTGGCATGCACTTTACTCCAGTTCATTGTTTACATCTTTATCGTTTTTTATGCAATTTTCCTAGCTATTAAGCATCGTTGAAACATCAAATAATTTGGTAATTATAAACATTCTGATCACTGCTCTTTGTTCTAGAAGATATTATTAACATGATGTAATTTGTTGCCGACTCCACCCCAGTGACAATATAATTGTTGCAATTCATTTTGTGAGGTTTATTTAGGCCAGGCTGGATAGCTTCCTGTTTTGAATTTGATTGGTTTTTCTTAACCAGTCAATATGAATCGAGCAAAACCAATCAAATTTGACCAACAAAATTCAATAAAATGAATAATTTGGTCAGGCAGAGCAAATGAGTTGCAACATAGGAAAGATTGTTTTTATGTTACAGCCAAACAGAATGTTCTTTGCCATGCGACTTTCTAATATTGACAACTACTTGCAAATGGTATACAATGCCTAGGATGTTTGAGAGTTTTCTATTGGATGAGTGAAATCGTTTGTTGTTAGACAGAGTAAAACAATAAAGGGGATATTTTTGGCTGCATGCCAAGGCAGGGATGGGTAGAACTTCATATTATCTGAAGTTTGATTTTTAAAATGAGACTTTTCAGCAACTTGCTAAGGAATTGTCATAAACCATCTGCAAGTCAAAATTGCAATATTGCTATCTATATTTGGGTGAAATGCTATTGCATTTGAGTGAAATGCAACCACATTTGTCTGAAATATGCTTGGATTTGTGTAAAACATGCAGTGTGTAGCTTAATCTGTCTCTCTGCATAACCAGTTTCACAGCATATCAGCTTAATTGCAGGATAGCATAATTGGTCTTGCTGTGTGGCATAACAGGAAATTGCAGCATAGCACCAGCATAATCAGTCTTATGGAAAATGCATACTGATAGTGTAATTGGTTGGCCAGCATAGTTAATCTTGCAGTGTATGACTTGTAATTGGTCTTGCCAAATGCATAATCAGTCTTGCAGCATTGCGTAGCGTAATTGGTCTTGCAGCATAGAGTAATTATTGGTCTTGTAGCATTAGTGACTGACCAATAATCAGTTTGACAATCGAATCCAGCTGATTATTACATTACTATGGTAAGTATGTGAAAGGTAACAACAAGGTAACCACGTGTTGCATTAAAAAGTTGCAGGAAATGGGGGGAGCCTAGAGCGAGGGCATAGGAGTCTCTGGAGCTCGTAAAGTTTTTATCACCCACCATCCCACCCATCATTCAATGGTCTAAATAGTAAATTTCTTTCCACCAATCATTATATTGGTGTGATGGGTGCAAGCTATCCTGAGGGGTTGGTCAGTCCAAGATGTCACCTGCTCGGATCTTGACCTGATTCCAAATACCACTTCTTGTGTAGACAATCGAAATTGATAGAATTATCTGTATTATATTTTCTGATTATGAAAAAAACAATTGTTAAGTTGACTTTTGCCAAGAAATTTGAAACTTTGGATGGTTTACATGTAACCAATCTCACACAGCAAATGCACACAGGTACAGTAGCAAAAAACCTTTGTCTGTTATGAACTTGTATAACACCATGGACCACATGTACTTTGTTGTACAGTGAGACTCCACTGTATATGGTCATTACTGCATAAATTCTGTCTGGGCTGAGTTGGCTCATTATGGTTTCCATTTCTTAAAATTTGTTCAGTACAGTCTCATGCTCCATACTCATTTGTATCTTCAAAATGTTATTTGGATCAGTGTTGTGAATATCAAACTGTAGAAAAGACCACACATGTTTATGAGATATTTGTCCAATAGTGCAATTATACATGTACAGTACATGTATTTTTTATCACCATGGTAATAATGATGTTAGAATTTTTGATATTATCTATGAGTAAATTGTTATAATTAAGGCACAATATCTTCTTGTTTTGAATTTTACAAAAAAAATTATTTTGATATAGAGCAAAATGAAAGTTTTTAGTGTGAATAGTTTTTGACAAGGAAGTATGAACGGAGCCCTCTCCTCCACAGAGGCTTCTATTAGCAGGTGCGCGGGCAATCGTAAAGCGCGTGGAGAAGCCCCTCAAAAGTACTTTTGTCATCTTGATAACTTCTTTACTACAACATGTACATGTACAGCTAGGCAATCAGAGCAATGTACTGTACTATTAAGGAAATTGTCAATGAAAATTGTTTTGTAAAGACAAGTGTGGTAACCCCCATTTTGCGCATTCGTGCCAGTAATAACGCACACTCTAATATACAATGATTGTGTTACTTACAGTACATACCGTGTATGACTTACTTTATAAACGTACTTATGTAGACTACTGTAGATATACACTTGTGGCTACACTGCAATGTATGTGTAAACCATGTATATACATCAGTCTAAGGGCCTGTTTATATGGAGGCGAGTTATACTCGGTCAGCCAAGTTATACCCAGTCTTTACGTTCTGTTTATATGAAAGCGAAGAAGATTATCAGCAACGAAAGGACCATATATAAGGACAAAAATCAAAGATGAAATACAAAGCATTTTCGCCACACTTATATAGTGCTATAATCTTTGAAAAATGTACGATAATCCACATAGTGCGCATGCAATATAATTGGAAAGTACCATGCAGACTCACGAGGTTGACGTAGTTTGAAGTTATTCGAAGAGGATACTGTGTCCGTACAGATATATACCTTTGGAGATTTAAGTATTGGCCAGTGAGCAGATGCCTTAAAAACAAGTTTACACAGATGGACTTGCTTATGTTCTATTATCCAATATATCTTAAAGATTGTTTATTAATCTGTCATTAGATGTGTGAATTGGAAAAGTCGTATATTCGCGTCCGAACTGTACGGGATTTACAACGCCTTGCCTTCGTCTCGCGTGGTAGATGCCCATACAGCTGTGCCGCTCATATTGTATATATTATATACAGAGAGCCAGCCAATATAATTCGTTTTCAAACGAAAACGGAGACGTTTTGATACGGTTAGGCCTTTAGTCAACACTAATCCGGCGTCTTCGGTGACCGAAAATGGAGCGTTTCGAAAACGCTCTCCAGAGTGGAGACATTCGAAGACGCCTTTTTCTGCACCAGTGTGGACGGCAAAAACGAAGCTTTTGGAAAACGATGATGTCACGATTATGTTATCTTAGTTTCAGTCACCTAGAACTATTCATTCATACCCCTGTAGATCTCTTTAGCGCAGTGATGGATCCAGCTTGAACTGGTAAGGGGGGTGCTGCAGGGGCGGATCTAGAATTTTTGTAACCTTAGTCAAACCATTCCTAGGGGGGTCCGTGGGTATGGGCCCCTGGAAATTTTTTGAAATTTGGACCTCTGAAATGGCATTTCCTGCATTCTGACGGTACTTTGAAGAAAGATTTAAAAGTTTTAAATCGTGTTTTCAATAGCGCATTTTATCAAACCTGGAAGGTGTCAAATAAATTTAGGGATAAAGTGGACGTTTTATTATGGATTTTATTAGGGATATCACAAGGAAGCTAGACATTAGAAATCTGATTGACATTTTCAATGAAATCCACATCGCATCCCACTGCAGCAAGGCACTAATTGAGTAATTGGCACCCCCCCCCCTGTAAATCCATCGCTGCTTTAGCGTTTTACTAAACAGATTCGAAAACGATAGTGTGGACGGAAAATGTTTAATACGTTTCCGATATACGAAGGTCTCCGTTTCCGTTTGAAAACGGATTAGTGTGGACATGTCCCTAGATTCAAGCCTATCAATTAAGAATGTGCTGAATGTGTTTAATGAGATACAATATACGTACATATAGGATGCATAGGATCGGGTACAGCGTTATGTATTGTGTTTGAATTTAGACAGGACCAAACTTGCTATCAGTTGTTTCTGAAATATAGGTGCCACAGACAAACGCCACAGCTCGTAACATACTGTGCTGAGTAGACACAAAAACGGAGCCCGAGTAATAAATGTTTTCGCTGGCATAAACACTTCACAGTGCACTCTCTTTGTCAAAAGTGTGCATTATTTACAATATAATACGTGTTTCTCGTGTGATAGAATTCGAATTATCCGCAATGATGTTCTTGTTCATTAAGTCGTTTTAGTTCTTTGAGAGTTATTACAAGCTAGTAACAAAACTTTAACGGAACGTTATTAAACAAGCAAAGCCGCCATTTGACATTTCCAAAGAACGAAACGTTGCTGGCTTGCTGCCACGAAAAACTGTTGGCTAATTATAGACGAATAATCGCCAGCATGAAAATGCTTATACGACATTTTTCACTAGTGGAAAATATTGTATAACCAATTAGAAAGCCAATATGATAGTTTTTGGCGTATACCACACCTTTTCACTAGTGAAGAAATACTGTACGGTCAATGACAACCTCGAAAATTTGAAACGTACGAGGTTTATTTCTCTCCTTACTTGCACGGAAGTATCAATATTATACATGTAATTAATCATTTCTTGAGATTAAGTTATTATTTGTTTATGTAATAGGTTTTGGCTACAGGTTTAAGTGCTCTATATTCAAGACTTCCCAATACTTTGGATGTTCCTGGAGAAGATTGGTACACTTTGGAGAAAGGATTATGGACCACATTGCCAGAACTCAAGTCATTTATTACATCTTTAGAATTCTGCAACGATGTTATACAGGTACATTTAATGATGTTGTACAGGTGCATATGTCTGTCTGTCTGTCTGTCTGTCTGTCTGTCTGTCCGCCCGCCCGCCCGTCCGTCCGTCCGTCCGTCCGTCCGTCCGTCCGTCCGTCCGTCTGTCTGTCTGTCTGTCTGTCTGTCTGTCTGTCTGTCTGTCTGTCTGTCTGTCTGTCTGTCTGTCTGTCTGTCTGTCTGCCTGTCTGCCTGCCTGCCTGCCTGCCTGCCTGTTTGTTTGTTTGTTTGTTTGTTTGTTTGTTTGTTAGCATTTTACTGTGAAGTGATTTCTAATGACTAGTACAGTATATTTTGTTTTTGTACTATATTATGGTTAAGGACCTTACTCAGAACATTTTACAGTTGCCAACAAGATCCTTATTTACTGAAGTACACTGTATACTACATGTGTGTGCTAACCAAAGTAGGGTAACTGTTTTCCCGTGTATAAAAAGTACAAAGAGTACTGCGTAGGCAGTGTTTTGAGATATAGCAAAACGAAAACGTTGTGGACTACCGAGGTTCTAGTAATAAAACACTGACTTCAAATCTTGCCAAAAATCTCAACATTTCATCACTTTATAAAAACTGTTTCTTATTCTGGTTCTAATTTAGACTGCTCATCCAAGAATACAATCTAAACTATTGGATCTTATTTATCAAGGATTCTTAGTTTCTGTTATGGCACCAGCTCTTAACCAGGTATATTATAATTTTTTAAAAAGCATTCACTTTGGTACACACTAATCAAATACTCAAAAAATGACTCTGAGCTCCAGAAATACGAGGATACAACCTGCAATGGATCATGATCTGTTAAGAGTCAAATGGAGAACTTAAGGTTCGTTTACACAGGTGATTTTTGCGGCCATTTTTCTCCTCGTGACTGATGCGATCGAATGGATTGACTTACGAATGCATTGGACATTTGTACAAAGCTATAGTGGTTCAATACAATTGTGAGACATCCATTCAATCGCACGTCAGAATGAGAAAAATCGCGTCAAAAATCGTCTGTATAAACGGACCTTTAGGTTACAAATTCAGTCATATGTACAGTACTCGTAGTAGTAGCTATATTATATGAATGTAATAAAAGTAGTGTGCTGCGTAGGCAATGTAGAAACAACAATCGAAATATAGTAAGGTTAGATATACTGCCGAAACAGAGAACGTATAGGAGTCTAACGTTTCGAGCGAAGGCCCTTCGTCAGAGAGAAACGTTTGACTCGTTTCAAAAATCGTTTCACGTTTCACTCTAACGAAGGGCCTTCGCTCGAAACGTTAGACTCCTACGTTCTCTGTTTCGGCAGTATATCTAACCTTACTAAGTTACTATATTTCTATATTAATGTAGTTGAATTGACGTGAAGAGTGGTGCATGTACACGTGGTATTTAACAAATAGATTACATTTTTGCGACCACAGATGACGTCGCAGCGTGTAAAAACCGAAAAGTACGACATGAGCTAAATGAGCGCGCATCATTTTTCAAAAAAACTGGCAACTCCACTCAAAGTAAATATTCTGTTTAAAATCAACAAAGTATACTAGATACATTTTCTGGATATTTAACACTGTTATTCCGCTGTTGTTGGCTCGCCAGCATGTCTGTTTGCCATTGCTTACTATGTGGGGAGCCCGCCAAGAGCCCGCCAATTCCTTTGCAAAATGATGCGCGCGCAAAACCCTGAAATTCGCCAATTGCTGCGTACGATGTCTGAGTGTTCTCCCTTTGACGAGTATATAATATCGTCTGGTGTTAGACAAAGTAAAACAATAATGGAGTCGTTTTTGGCCGATTCAGACAGGACTTGGTTACGGTAAATATTCACCTTAACTGTGATCTAAATGTCAGGGGTAATGAAGAGATGTGAACTATACATTTTGTGTACATTTTGTTGTTTTTCAGAATTCTTCTGATGCATTGATTGCTGCAACTGCTTATTTTGATTTATTCCTGGGAAGCGTTACTGAACCCAAGTTGATGAAAGTCTTTTTGAAATTCATTCTTCGAGAAAAGTTTGACGAAGTTCAAATATTGCATTCACTTTTCCAAAGGATCGATATAAAAAATGAGGTAAATGTGAAAATGTGTGCTCATTTGTCCGACTAGCACAGAAAGGTGTGTGAACAGTTATTGGAGACACTGTCTTTTGCATGTTCTTTAGTGTTTAGCCAACATTTATATACGTGTAAATCCCAGAGTGTAAAAAAGGTCGAGTGCTGCGTAGGCGGTGTTTCGGATAGAGCAAAGTGAAAAGGTGGTAAACTGCTGAAATTAGTTTTAATAACAAAATACTGACGTTTTAAGAGGAGCCCTTCATGCTCTGTACGTGTAGATCGGTGGCTCCAAACTGGGATATATAAGTTGCCCCCACAGGCACAGGTGAAACCAAAATTTTGATGAGGGGGCGATGTTATAATTTTTGGCTAGTGATATCGTGTGCCGAAGCCGCATCGTGCTTTCGTAGCTTTCGGACATCGATAGCATTTTTTCGTGGAAATTTTGAAATTATTGGGTTTGTCGAGGTTGCTTTTACCGTAACAAGGTAAGACTACGAAACTGTCCCCTTGCCCATCCCTCGCTTCGCTACGCGGCAATCAAGCTTGTCTGGATGGCCATCCTGCTGTTAGGGAGTGATTGGATGGGGGGTGGCACAAAAATAGAAAGAGTGTATTTGCATCTCGAAATGCTGATTACTCAGAAATCATATATCAAATCATGATTAAAATGCAATTGAAGCTATCGTCATATCACTCTTTCCATCAGGTAGTCGCACTTGCAATAGCCTGCAAAAGAGTCGAAATATAACCCCAACTTGAATCGGGAGTGAATTACGTCGAAATTTAAAAATACCGATTACTTGGGAACAATGCATGCACATTCAGCCCAGACTGAAATAAGTAGGCCAGCAGGTTAGAATTTCAGTATAATATATAGTTAGCCCTAAATGGGCAACAAGTATATGTGATCAAAGTTTACATTAAGATTTACAGGTTATCAATATTGTATATAATTAAATTGACCTGGTTAATTGTAGTGCGCTAGTGCGTAAACGTACATCCTCCTGTTTCTTTCAGCTTTGCTTGGTTACAATGGCATTGTTTCAAACGCTGGTAAACCTTAATTCAGAAGACGTGATGATAGAACTTGTATTGAAGTAAGTAATGTATAATACTTTTTATACAAGGTGATGAAAAAGCAAATGGTTTGAACCTGGGTCAGAATATCAGTAAATAGCCGTTAACCATGCAAAATAACTATGTTTATAGCAATAATATTATATAATTATATAACCATTATTGGAATAGTACTGAGCATCTCTAATCTTATAACCACGACCATGGTTATTATTAGGGTCACAATTTTAACACGGCATGGTGTCAATTCTTATAAGAACAAGACGCCTGGGTCAGGCGTTCACTCGGGCTACTGGCATTGCTCAAAGTAGATTTGCGGCCGCAGAGGCTCTATACCGCGCGAACAAAGGTGCATGGGAGTGGGCCGAGGAAGATCAGATCGACGACGGGTGAATGTGGTGCATACTTCACAGAGGTGAACATATTTACGATCAAGGAGTTGTCAGCTACATCACTATTAAATAAATAAACTACAAGAGTCAGTCAGTCAGTTTCGAAATCTACCAACAACGTGCAAGAACACTTTGATCAAAAGGCAAAGCTGTTCAACATTTTTTCCAACTCCAAAAGCGAAAGGAGCAAAGAACTTACAACATGCCCGAAGGCCTCACTCCATCACACGGCAAACAACTCACCAGAAGTATAAATAGTAGCGGAAGTAAAAAATGCAAAATCGTGACACCCAGAAAGAAAAAGAAACGGAGCCGAAACCTAGACTCGGCCTACCACAGGTAGCACGAGTAATTAACGATTTAGTATGGTTATTTTTGGTATGAAAATTGTTACCCTGTGACCGGTATTCAAACGACGATTGGCTTATCCTCGACGAATGGAAATCGTTGAACAAAATTCTGAACGTCTGCTTAGGAAATTTTAATATTTCTTTTTTCACAGGTCTTGTATAATTTAATAGAGGTTTTATTCTCTAATGTTTAAAGTCAAACAATTAGCCAGAAAATACGGAACAATAATTGGACAGGACTAGTGCTAATGGGAGATTTATCATTTATCAACTCTATTATCAAAATAGTTTCCTCCCCAAGCAATGGTATAAATGAATGTGGAAAAGGGGACGGTGGTCATTCAGTCTCAGTCAGAGAAGAGCTCGCTAGTAAATAGTTGATTCTGTAAATAGCAGTTTGTGTTTTCCCCACCCACCACATCCCTTCTGAAGAAAAACGTGAATATTCAAACGTGATATGTAATAAACGTAAATATATAACTTTAAAAGGAATAAAACTAATTAAATGAGTGGCAGGAAGTGCTGTCATCCTTATCACTTCACAGAAGTTCCCCATTTCAGGCCGGCGGATAGGACATCCTCCTCCAGGTTCAATTACTTCCTTTGGTATCTCCTTGTGTCACAATTCATTACAACTAATGCCTCTGCCTCAATTTCTATAATTTAACACGACCGCGATTATTAATTAGCTTTTAAACAACTTAGCCCTGATAACCATGCTCGTGGTTATTTTGGTTAATAAAATCCTAATTAGCATTATTTGTAGTAAGGTTTGGTTAGGCTAGGATTACTATGATGACTATAAATTGTCAGGTTATTTAATGTTGGTGGTAGTGACTAACATTTTGACGCCTTCAGCAGCGATCATCTTGAGGTAAGTCACATTGTAGTTTTGGTACGGTTGTTCAAAGGAGATTACCTGGAAGATCTTATCAGCCAATGCCGATAATCGCACAAAAATATAGAACAATCACTTTGGACGAGTTTCCAAACCATGTGTGTTCTATTAACTATGGCTCAAGTAACGGCGGCCATTTTACAGTTGTATGCGATGGTCTAGTGCTTGTTCTTTGCATGAGTGCAATCCTGTACAAACCCAATACAAGAGAGGTAAAAAAATATTATTATCTGTCTTTGTTTAGCCTCCTTCGCAGGCGTTCTTTGCGGGCCTCGATATTTTCGTCCCCCACTAACTATCGAGGCCCGCAAAGAACGCCTGCGAAGGACGTTTTTGTTCCAAATGTGTTTTTTTTAAATGCTTATGTTAAAACGTAATATTTCTCGGAATGAAGCAAAGGCACAGTCAGTGACTTAGGACTAAAAATACCTTGACAAAATTATAAAGATTTTGATAAAAAAAGTGCTACAAAATTTCTTTTATATGCACTGTATAAATTTGGGAAGGTTTTCTTCTAAGCAATTTGAATCAAAGTATGGTCAACGAGAATATACGGAAATACAATTCTATAGATGAGATGTTAATGCAAAGTTAGCATTAATCTACTTTGAATATCCGTTGGCCATGAATAATACGACTTGATTTTTTTTTTTTTTAAGGTATCTCCTCCCTTGTAATCATGTTATGGGAAGCCAAAGAAAAATGATCCAAGAAATGGATTTATATGGCAAAGTTGCTGTACGATTTTTAACGCTCATTCCTTCATGTTGTTTCCCTGATGTACATTCTGAGTCAATCTTGGCAGAAACATCCCAGGTTGATAATGGAAAAGAGGACGAAGATCAAACGAGTTCGACTCCTGAAGAAACGTTATCGTCAGATTTCTTGACGTATTTACTTGACGTAAGGAAAACTCTTTCGGACCGTAGAGTGGCTTGCTCGTGTTGGTCTGCCTTATGGGATGGACTTGATCCTACTTATGAGAGCTGTGCTGCTGATATTAAATCTGACAAGACGACTCTATCCAATGGCAGTGCACTACACATTTCATCGTCTTCACCAGAAATATCTCAGTTGTGCTCCGAGAAAGAGAAACCAGCACTAAGACGTTCACTGTCTGGTGATACAGATAACTTGGAACATCTTTTAGGTCCATTTATTACAAAGCTGTTTCAAAAACTGGAAAAAATGCCGGACAATTCGATCGCGGTCAATCAAGTTCTCACAGGGATTATCTCGAGTTTAGCCGAGTATCCTCAGCCATTACTAAGATCGTTCTTGCTAAACCATAGTTTGGTTCTACAACCTGATGTTAAGTCAGTTTTTCAGGTGAGAGTATACATAATATTGAAAGCCGTAACTAACTGACAAAATATAGAAATTTATTATACGAGTATTTTATTGAGATTCTACTATTAATAAGATTAAACGTGTGAATGATCAGGAAACGCATAATTATCTATTTTTATAGGGCGATAGGACTATTTTTTATATAACAAACAGATACAGTGGAACCTCTAATTAGCGGACACCGACGGGAACGTTTCATACGTCCGTTAATTAGAGTTGTCCGCTGGATAGAGGTTGAGGGAACAGTAATGTGTCGTTTGGGAGCTTCACCAAGTGTCCGTTAATTAGAGGTGTCCGCTTGATAGAGTGTCCGCTAATTCGACGTTCCACTGTATTTGCTCACTCGTGAGATATTCTTATCAACACTCGGAATAAATTTCATATTTCCTCACATTCATGTACTATTATTTTTTAGTATAAATACACTTGTGATTATAGAAAATCACGCGCGCTGATTGGTCGAGCTACTTCGGATTAATTCTCGATAATCACCTACAGCGTTTATTCAAAATGGCCGCCATCCAAGTTGTCAATGCGACAGACGAGGAAATTAACAATTTTAAAGAAAATGTTGTTCCTAAAAGTACGAAAATGTGTATTTATACTAAAACAATTATTCGCCTCAGGCTCAGTGAATATCGGTGTATAATAACCGAGACGAAGTCGAGGTTATTATTCACCGATATTCACTGAGCCTGAGGCGAATAATTGTTAAATATATAATACAATTGTGCCGTCGTATATTGTTCTATATTTATTTGGTTTTACAGTATATATTGATAATAATGCAATAACATGTTTTTTTTGTCTGATTATACAGTGGAACCTCTAATCCGCGGACACTCTATCCAGCGGACACCTCTAATTAACGGACGTATGAAACGTTCCCGTCGGTGTCCGCTAATTAGAGGTTCCACTGTTGTAACAATAATAAATACTCCAATAAGGCCGGCTAAAAAAAAAATCCCCCCCCCCCGATACTCCAATATAAAATACAGTGTCGGCTACATAATAGACTTATTTCTTCGTGTAATAGTACGAAATATGTATACATAGATAGTACATGTATCTAAAACTTTAAAAACTGGAAAAAAACCAACGTTGTGAACAGTAGTCTCCTTCGCAGCCGTCAGTTCGGGTTCGTTCTCACTTATGTGAACAGCTGCTAAAATTGATTCTGAATCACGCAAATGATGACAGTTTAATAAAGATAGCAAAGTTTAAAAGGTCGTATTTTACAAATAATTTATAACAAGTGTGTATGGATGTACTTTTCTCACCAACAGTATTAAAAAAAATACTTAGTTTTTCAGTCTGTCCGTCACGTGACTGTGTTTGTTATACCCCCCTTGTGACGTTATGTAACGCTTCGACAAACATCCCCCAAGCGTCGCGTATTTTGTGAACGGCCAAAAAAACTTTACCAACTCAAACTGAAAGCAATAATAAGTATTATACAATACCTAGTTGCTATGCGTGTTTTCATTGGTTGTTGGCCATGATCTATTAGAGGACAGACACATGGTCACGTCAGATCACGTCAGCTGACTTGCTTTTTTCCTTTTTCATGCCCCAAAATCCGGCAAGAGTTTCGACAAAAACCTTTTAAATTTTTATTGTATAAAACAAATAGATTCCATTTTTTTGTTGTCTGTTCAGTTATAGATGCACAGAAGATGTCACAACGTGGTAAGAACATCAGTGACCCACTCGACTGCGTCTCGTGGGCCACTTTTTTGTTCTTACCACGTTGTGACGTCATCTGTGCATCTATAACTGAACAGACAACGGCAAAATGGAATCTATTTGTTAAATAACATACTAATTCTAGATGCGTGAATGCCCCCCAACTTCCCAAGTGAATCCATTCTTGATAGAGCACGTCAAACCATGAACAATTTCTTTTATAATATGGATTCAGACACAGAACAACGGAAGTCATGCAAGCTTTATTTCGCTGATTAAAAGTTAGTTTCTCCTTACATACGCAAAATGTTTTCCCGCGCTTGAAACTGCAGTACTTTGTGGAGCACGCGCGGCAGCCAATCAGAAATGGCGTTATATGTTTAGTTAAATATATGTTATAATGTGAATGGCACGTTATAAATAATGAGTTAATAATCTTTGATTAACGAAAGCTAAGACATGCATTCTACTTGAGAGCTTCACTTGTAGTAACGCCAGACCCAGTCCTAATTGCGGTCCTCTGTGTCATTAGTTATGTCCATTAGAATGAACGAACTTGCTCCGCTTGAGCGCAATTTGTTAATGCGCGGGTCACAAATAAACAAGGTGTTCTCCAAATCACCTTTGTTTGGATCATTTGTGCAAAGGTATATGTTCCAATACTTTCTTGAGTCATCCACTTTATCGCATGCGTCAAGCCCGGCATACACCAGAGAAAATTTCCGAAACAAGTTACCGAAACACGGTTTCAGAAACAAAAGTTTCCAGTGTATGTTGAAAAGTTTCCGAAACTTTGTTTCAGAAACCAAGTTTCCCTGATCAGAACACTGTTCTATTTTTTGAAACAAGTTTCGGAAACTTGTTTTAGTGTATGCTGGGCTTCAGAATGAGAAAAATTGCAGCAAAAATCGCCTTGGTAAACGGACTTTTATAGCAGTACCTTGTTGTTTTTCAGATACTGAACTCCGTCAAGGCGAAAGTCGAAGCCTCTCTTAGTCAACTCGATAACCTGGATCATCCATTACTGGTAGCAAAACAGAACTTAATTGATCGAGAAGAAATGCGTAAGCGCTCAGCTTCTCGACAACTTTCACAACAATCCAGTCCTAAGATTGCCAGAGAACACACAGCGCTTCAAAGACGTGTTTGCGACAGTCCCGCACGTTCTCTTCCTGATGTAGCATCACCGACCAGAAATACATTCGTTGAAGCAAAGTGTTCCATGGAACCTGGCGAGATATCGGGAGACAAAGATCTCGAGAATGCAATTGAACAATCATCGAGCTGGATTTTATTAAACTTAGGTCCGAAAGGAATTTCTCGGGAAAGAACGCGAAGTAAACACATTAATATTATGAAAAATACAATTTATTGTGCTGTATTGATGGAAGAGTGGATGAAAGAATTAGCTGCTATTTCACTGGAACACGTCATTCAGCCTTATCCTGAGGTCGAAGTGATGTGCGAGTAAGGACTATAAGGTAATTTCAACATTTTTAAGTGTTATCTCGCCGACGACGTTTTTGTTTTCCAATAGTTTGAATATGAAGAATTCTATTTCGAAAGCTTTTTTTCCATTTTGCCATAGACCAATGGCTGTATGAGTGTTATAGAACAATGGCTGCCGCAATAGTCAGTCCATGTAAGCCTTGGTTTCAGCTCACTTGCTCACTCGCATGCAGATTCTATCCCTGCACGGTTTTCCCTAAAATGTCGCACTTTATTGGCCAATTACGATGATATTACGGAAACACAATTTCTTAATACTCAGGTTAGAAAACACATGGGGTTTTTTTTACCCTTGAGACAAAAAACGTCGTCGGCGAGGTTTTTGCCTGTGAACGAAAAATCACATATTTTAACGTTAGTTCAATAAAAAAAGTCGCAAAGTTATTTCAACGTTGGATTTCACCTTCAAGGCAGGGTCTGCCATTAACCATTATTAGTTTATCTAACCTTCAGTTTACTTTTTTTTTAAATTTCTAGGAAGAGCAGATGAAGTCTGGAGCAGAGAATCGTATTCAAGCAATGACAGTGTAAAACTCATTGATAGATTTAATTGGCTGATTGCAAAAAGGTTTGCATGGGTACTGGGTAACCTGCACGTGATATAGGACTGCCTAAAAATTTCCCAGTTTTATATATCAATAGGTAATGTACACAATCGCGTTGTGATCAAGGGCGGCGAAAGCAGGGGGGGCAGCCGCCCCCACGAAACCAAAAGTGTGGGGGCATCGCCCCCACGATTGAGCCCAGCCTTATACTCATAATTTATTAATTATTGTCATTCCATCATCCATGTGCCTGCAAAATGACTTTATAACATAGCTTTGATATAGCAACGTTTTGATTGGCTGTCGTGCGTGCTCCATAACTCGATGGAGCACAGCAAAAAAGCGCGGGGAAAAATTTCCAAACAAAACTGAGTTTTAAATTGATATGATCAAAATACCGAGTCATTTAATTTTATTGAGTAATAAAGAACAACGACCCAGAAGACATAATCTGGGTCTGGGTAACCGAGTTTAAACTGTCCTTTTTGTTGGATTTTAGTGAACAAAAAAGACTTGGCTACGAAAGTAGAAAAACACAACAACCAAAATCTAGGAAAAAAACAAAAAAAATCTCGGCTACGCCTCGACCAACTCTTACGATTTTTTCGTGCTCTCCCAATTTCCCGCGTGCGTCCATAACTCATGGAGCACGCTAAACCATGAGCCATTTCTTAAATTCAAAACACAGGAAATTTCCCAAAACGCAGGAAATGCTGTTTCCGAGACTTGCTAATTCAAAAATTTCCCGGGGCATACCCCCGGACCCCCTAGATGTCTCGGGTCTTACGGCCCTCGATTCTGGTCCCCCATATATTTAAACTGTTCCACCGCCCTTGGTTGTGATTAAAATATAACTTTGCCAGTGTCCTTTATCTAGGGGTTCATTCGTTTGGAACCATTGCAGAGTAGGAATAGCCCATATTTAATAAGAGAATGATGTAGGATTTTGATTGGGTTTTCGGTTAGAATACGTGTGGTTTAGTGTCAGGAAAAACGTTTAACTGGCCGTAAATCGTCCACGTCACGTCACTTCATGAAGTGAGTGCAAAATGTCCTGGCCTTTGATATATCTCGCATTGGTTACCCATGCACAAACCAGCATCCTAAACATTTTTGCAATGGTCAAGTTCCCTTGGTTATATCTTTTTAGTATACTCAAAAAATCGAAATTTCGAAAGTTGTTAAACCGACGTTACCAATGCTATCTGTTCTCCAATGTCCGGGGTTCACTGTTGCACTATTTTCAATTTTTTTGAATTGTTTTTTTTTATTTTCTCTGTTCGCGTTGTTGTTGATATAAGTCAATAATAAAATTGACCCAATATATGAAGACATAAACTCGATGTCAGGTTCATTTCTGCATTTTGACTTTTTGAGTATACTATCTATATGAGACACGACCAATTTTACGCGGTACCTCAGGAAGAGAAATATGGAGGCACGATATGCAGATAGTAAATTACTAAAGCATCTTGTTATAGTTGTTATAGTTGAGTTTTAGGGGCCGATTACATGGAGATTTTCAGCCCAGGCTGAAATTTCAACCGGTCTTATTAAATCCCAATCTCGAGCCCATAGTCACCCCCTTTTTGGTCAGCGGGAGAGCGCGGGGGAGACTCTGGGGAAATTGGATTTAATTACCCCTGAAATGAGGGGTTCCGGTTGTTAAGCGCATGATCGTAGCCTCAGCTGCTGTGCAGGATGTGCGTTGTGTTCATTATATTTGTTTGAAATCGCAAATACTATATTTGTGAGAACCCTGCATAAAATGCAGATCAGATGCACGTTAAAATTGTCGGAGAGAGACTGACACTGCTGGTGGTGGCACTTGACATAAACGTTCTTGAAATCCAAGGTAAACTCACTAAACTATCAATTCACGACGCGAATATCGTCCTCGATCAGACGATCACAAGCCTTTTAATACGAGTGCGAAGGCTGATTCCTTCTTTAATTGTCTTAAATATGCTTTTTCGTTGTTTAAATTGTTTTACATTTATACATCAAATATAACGACAAATCCCACCAGGGTTTGTTTTGTTCATTGCGAATTAATTTGTTCGAAGTTCGAAAGTCTTTTAAACTTAATTGTGACTGAGACCCAGATATATTAAACAAAGAGAGATGTAAATGAGGCGTCTAAATTTGAAGATACAGTATAATATATGTTTATTGAATTAAGCAATATATTTGACTTTCATTATTTTACAATCTGTATGTTTTGAATCGATGATTCAATAAATTTAAATGAGCCAATCAAAACAGAGAATCAATCCAATTTCCCCAGAGTCTCCCCCGCGCTCTCCCGCTGACCAAAAAGGGGGTGACAATGGGCTCGAGATTGATTAAATCCTTGTAAGCGTAGCGATTACATGGAAAAAATTTCAGTCCGGGCTGAACTAAGCGTGTGAACGGTGTCGATCGTTCTTTACCCAGCCGCAAAACAAAAATTCTTCGAATTCCTACGTGTTATTGATTAAAATGTTGGTTTCAGCCTGGGTTGTGAAATCGCTCATGTAATCAAGAAACCACCATATGGTAATGACGTTTTTAAACATAAATTTATTTATCGAATATCGTTAATATTCTAGGGATGTATACAGTACGTTATTGCAGATTTACTATAGTTTTTCAAATATATCTTCTGAATCTGTGGTCACTTACGAAGAGAGTTCTTTATTGTATTAATACTGTGGATTATTTAAGCAACTGCGAACATGTTAATCGCTAAAAATTGATAGAAATCCTGAATTATAAAATATTTTTACAATGAAATTAGAAATAAAAATGTATCGTTTACATGCGCTGTTTTTGATTTTTTTTTTAATCTAAAATAGACAAATGTCGTTTTTCAGGGCTCCTATTGATAAAAGCATTTGTTTTTAATGCTAAAAGGTACCCTGACCAGAGTAAGTAAAGGTGTCTATCTATGCCGTTCTGTTGGTATATTCTAATCGAAGCACAGTTCACTGGCCTTGTTTATCAGTAAACGCCCATGTTTTTTGTTTTCATTTGCAGAAATATTCCGTTTTGAAATAAGAAATTTGAAAAAATATCGCCGGAAAAAAGAACGATAAATTATCTTCTGTTTCGAAGTATTTCACCAGACTATAGTTGTGCCAGCGATTACGAGCTTCAGCTGAGTTATAAACTCATTAATAATCCATGGTAATTTAAGAGATGTTTTATTAATAAGTGTCACATTACAGACATAATTAAACCTTAATTTTCTTTTCAATTTTTCTTTTGAATTATTGGTTTCAAAATTAATTTACAGCATTCGTGTCCGTTTTTTATCAGAATAAAGACCCGATACAGAACGGCCACTCGTAGTACAGCAAGTTAGTCGTGTGTGTTTAATTTGGGCAAAATTGGCCTTTTAAGACCGAGTTTCACTTGGTGCTGTTTATAGACCTTATTCAAAAATGGGCCCCGAATTAAGATTCTTTTTATATCCTTCTAAAATTCATTAATAATTCATGAGGAAAACACAAAGAAAAATCATGAGCGTATCGGATCTATATATGTGATATAGACTCGCTCTAAGTTTCTCGCTGGTTTTTAACGGCTGAGATAAGCTTAATTTTCAAAATTACTACGCCAATGAACGTATGAAGTGATTCTTTTTAGAAGTCATTTAAAAACCTTGCAGTACGGGCTTTATCGGCTCTAAAACACTCGGCTATCGCCTCGTGTTTTATATCCGATAAAGCCCTCCTGCGCGGTTTATAAATATTACATATAAATTAGCCCTTATGAACTCGTTTTCTTGTGGGAAATTCAAAATAATTTTTACTTTAAAACGAGGTCATAAGGGCTAATTTATATGCACATAAAAGAATTCTAATTCGGCGGCCATTTTTAATAAGGTCTATATACGTACAATGTGATGAAACAACAGAAAGAGGCTCCAACCTGGGAGAGAACACCCATATGTACTATTTACAGAATGAGTGCATGGCCGTTCTGTATCGGGGTATACAGACACGAGGAGAAGCCGAATTACTTCTACGACACGAATTACTTCTAAAACGATCTATTTGGTAAGTTCATTGGCGTAGTAATTTTTCTAAAAAAAAACGTTGTCTAAGTCGAGAAAATCAAAGCTAAAGTTTATGTAAATCAAGAGGAATCTATATCACATACACAGACCCTCACTAAACATGGTTTTCTTTGTGTTTTCTCATGAATTATTAATGATTTAGAAATATATATACAACTAGAATACGAAAAATAATATATAACAGCAATAGGAAAATTTAAAATAAAATTGTTTGTAGGCCAGATTCTACCGCATACCGGGCCGGGCTGCATGCCAACCTGAAGTAAAAAAAAAAAATTCTCATTTTTGTGCGGCGAGTAAAGCACATCGCGTGTTTCCACTAAATCATTAACCTTTATTTATAGCCTGGAAAAACGTATAAACCATGGCTATATATTCGATATATACTTCTAATAAGAACTGTTGAAAAACTTATTTACACTCTTTGGTTTAAATTTACAGGAAAGGTTCTGTCTTTAGTATTCATATTTGAAAGCGTAGAGGTTTGGTTAAAAATCCTAGAAGTAATATTTCATAAACGAGTGGGAGTGATTTACCAGCTGGGGTTACAAACACGAGAGGAACCTAGTAATTTTCATTGTTCTCGAGTCTATGTAAAACATGACTCGTGAGAGAATAATGAAAACCACGAGACTGCAGGCCGAGTGTTTTTATTGTTTTCGAATGTTTTACAAACACGAGAGAACGATGAAAATTACGAGGTAATAGGCCGAGTGATTTTTGTTCTTCTCATGTTCTCAACCCCTGATAAAAGGAGGGACTTGGTGATATTCTTGGTTTTTATCTGACGTCACGGCGGCCATATTGGTGTACAGAAACAATGAAATGGCGGTCATATTGGTGCACAATCCTTATCTTATGGGATTTTAAATCTATTCTTATTAAAACAGTTTCGGTATTGTTTTACCACCCCCAACGGGGTCACCAATCACGTGAGTGAAAACGATCTATTGGTCATATCAGATTAGGCAATGCCTGGTGTATATTAGTGTCTAATGTCTCATGTTGAATTTATAATTAAGAAATGTGGTATTGTAATAAACGGTTCTTTGTTTGTGCCGTTTATTATCTGATTCAGTTAATTATCTGATTCAGTTTGCTCGACCTTTACCGGGTTTCAAAACTCATGCACATGACAAAATGTTTTTCTTTGATTGGCTAATTAACTCATGGATTATTAATAGTTTGAGAACTACATATAATACACCGTATTCATAAAGATGGCCGCCAATTTATAATCTTTACATGCATTTAAATTAGCCTTCCCAGCCTCGTTCCTGTGTAAAACTTCTTTTCAATTATAAACACAAGAACGAGGTTTGAAAAGCTAATTTAAATACACTTACTGTAAAAGTCATCTTTATGAATATGGTGTATAATCATTCAGTTTGGTTTCAAGTTTAGCATTGTGTGTGAAAGTTAGTTTCATGATTTAAACGCTTATGAGACAAGCGCTTGTCGTATGAGATATCCTGTTAAAAATGAGAAATAATTTCATATTTTCAAACACCAATGTATTGTTCTGTTTATGATATAAAAAATTAGTCCTATTGTTTTTTCGTATGTTTTTGATGTACAAGCTGCCATAAGTTAAACTCAGAGAAAACTCTGAGCTCCAGACGGGACTCGAACCCACAACCTCCCGAATGCCAGTCGGACGCTCTCACCATTGGACCACTGGAACTCAGATGGTAGACCGAGGTTGTTTTCGATATTTATACGCCTGGGAACTAGTCAACGCGTAAGAAAAAACTTTACCAACTCAAGCTGAAAACATTAATAACCGTCCGACGAAAAGTATACTCTGCTTTAGACATTTTGAACCATCATGGCAGTTACTCGTGGAATCGTAAGCTCTCAAAATTTGTTATTTTTTCTCTACCTTTTTATTCTAATAAGTGGATTATCGCATTATGAAACTAATATGAAGCTTCTGTTCGTAAGTAAAGATGTTACATCGCAAAAAATCTTCTCCAACGGTCGCGCTTGCAAGAAAAGTGTTAAATTTCAACCACTGCCAAACCAAGCCAAATTTGTTATTGGATGTCGGATTTTTCTTCATGCCTCTATGTCGATAATTCTTATCAGATTGTCTGGTGACGTTGAATCTAATCCTGGTCCTGCCTTTGACAAAAACACGACGAAAAATTTATCTCATCATTATTCAACTATCCATTCTCAAAACTCCACGAATCCAACTCAACGGAAATCGCCTGCAGTATTTGCACCTTCTTCAAAATTACTTACATGTGGTCTTCTTAATTCTCGATCAGTGTGCAACAAACTTGCTAACCTACAGCAACTACTTTGGCGTAATGATTTGGATGTATTTGCGGTAACCGAGACATGGCTAAGTTCTTTCATATCGGATAGTGAGATTGTCGTAGAATTACCTTACACTTGTTATCGCAAGGACAGATTTGATGGAAGAAAGGGTGGTGGTGTATTACTAGCTGTTAAAAATAACTGTATTTCCCGCCGCCGCTTAGATCTTGAAGTAAATATTGAAATGGTTGCCATTGAACTTGAAATTAAAGACAGTCCTAATATTGTTGTAGCCGCCTTCTACAGACCTCCGGATTCTTCAAATAATTTCCTCAAAGAATTTTCGATTTTTTTACGTAAAACTGATGTCTTACGAAGTAATAAGGAGATTATTATTCTTGGTGACTTTAATTTTCCAAAGATTAAATGGATCGCCCCTTCTACAATATCTTCTACGTCTGACGAATTTATATTTTGTGAAACACTACATGATTACTACTTAACTCAATTGGTATCAACACCGACACGACAGACAAACAGCGTCCAAGAAAGTATCCTTGATTTAATTATTACCAACTATCCTGATTATGTCACAAATGTCCAGGTGGTGCCGCCGGATGAAGTACAGTTCCACACAGATCATTGCCTTTTACTTTTTGAATATAATGTCAAGCCTAAACACCAACCAAAACGAGCCCGTTTTGTATATTGTTACAAGAGAGCTGATTTCGATGGTTTACGAAAGTCACTAAGAGACACACCTTTTGACTCTTGTTTTCAAAACGACGACATTAACGATAACTGGCAGTGTTGGTACAATCTTTTTATCACCGCAGTAGAGCAGCATGTCCCAAAGTTAAAAATCAGAAACGTTAACAACCCTCCATGGATCGACGGGGAAATCCTACATCTTCTTCATCTAAAGAATTCTACTAGGAAAAAAGCGGTATCTCGTAATGTTAGAAACACTATCCACCCCATTTGGGAAAAGTACCGTGCTCTTCGTCGCCAGATAAAATCTGCAATCAAGAAAAAAACACAAAGAATATGTTGATTCTGTTTCCGGATCGTTAAAAGATAATCCAAAACGTTTTTGGTCATATTTAAAAGCTCGCACTAAATCTGGATCGATTCCTAACATTGTAAAATCTAATAACTTGCGGTACCAGGATCCAAAAGATAAAGCTGAAGCTTTTAACAACTACTTTTTCTCATCCTTTACTTCTTCTGCCGACGATCTTCCTATTCCAGACTTTACAGTAGACAGTGATTCTGGAGCAGCTTCTTTAGAAGATATCATTCTAACCAGCGAAGAAGTTGCAAGAGCATTGAGTCAGCTTCAGTCTAACAAAGCTCATGGTCCTGACGGTATCCCGACAAGAATACTAAAGGAATGCGCAAATGAAATCGCTCCTTCATTATGTTGTTTATTCAACAAATCCCTTGAACTTGGTTGCTTACCATCGCAGTGGAAACTTGCTCATGTTGTGCCGGTTCACAAAAAAGGTGATAAAGAACTCGTGTCCAACTACCGACCTATATCTCTTTTATGTATCATATCTAAAGTTCTTGAACGCTGTGTGTTTCTAAACGTTCTTCCGCATGTTTCATCCAAGATCAACAGTGCTCAGCATGGTTTTTTGAAAGGCCGATCAACAGTCACGCAACTTCTATGCTTCCTACACGATATTGGTTCTGCACTTGACAAAGGTTTTCAAACGGATATAGTATACCTTGACTTCAGTAAAGCCTTTGACAGTGTTAACCATAAGCTGCTCATCCACAAATTACGAGCCTATGGTATTGGTGGAAATCTTGCTGCTTGGTTCTCCAATTACCTAACAAATCGATTTCAAAGCGTTGTAGTTGATGGTGCAGTTTCTAGCGCTCTTCCTGTTTTATCCGGTGTACCACAAGGATCGATCTTAGGTCCTCTACTATTTATGATTTATGTTAATGAACTACCCGCTATAAATTCAGAAAGCAGCTCCCTTTACCTCTATGCAGATGACACAAAGTGCTATAGAACCATCCACCAAACCGCTGATGCAATCTCTCTACAAAACGATCTCAAACTTCTCTACGACTGGAGTAAGAAATGGCTTCTAAAATTCAATGAACTCAACTGCGAGTCTCTTTCTGTTACAAGAAAGAAAAAGCCGGTGTGCTTTGATTACCAGATGGGTAGCCACGTCCTCGGTTCTACATCTACCCAGAAAGATCTTGGAGTGATGGTGACTTCTGATCTCACGTGGAAATCACATACGTCCCATGCGGTTAGTAAAGCGCACAGAATACTTGGACTATTGAAACGGAATACCAAGTCATTCAGTGATAGTTCAAAGAGATTGCTTTACCTGGCCCTTGTTCGTCCTCATGTTGACTATGCTAGTGAGATATGGTCTGGCCAATCAATCAATCAGATGAGAGATATCGAGGGCGTCCAAAGGCGAGCTACAACATATATCCTTGGCATACCAAAGTTGTCCGTCAATTACAAAGTGAGATTAATAAAAACCAAACTTCTTCCACTTTCGTATTGGCACGAAATTAAGGACTTGCTTTTCCTTCATGGTTGCTCAAATGGAAAATACAACATCAATTTATCTCACTACCTTCCAAATCTACCGGTTAACCATCTCAGACATTCAAATAAACATAATTTCAAAATACCAAAACCTCGGACAAAACATTTTCAAAACAGTTTTTTCATAAGATCATCTAGACTTTGGAACACACTTTCAGATCAAACAAAAGAAATTAAAACATATAGTCTCTTTAAAAAATATTTAAAATCAAGATACTCTGTTGCTCTCCAGAACACATTCAATACTGATATTATATCTACCTGGCGCTCAATATGTTTGAAATGTAGTTCTGTTAGAGATCTTGAATTGCAGAACTTCAGAATTTGTTGTTAATATTAACTGTGTGTGCGTACGTGAGTGTGTTAGTGTAATGTATTTGTGAAGTCAGTATTTGTAATAAGTGGTATACAGTAATAAGCAATATAGTCGTACAGTAGTTGTGATATAGTAATATGTATATGATAGTATATATGTAATTTGATATTTGTTAATTTTTAGGGCAAGACACCATGACTAGGGCTGAACATCCCTGTTGTGCCTTGCCTCGTGTGCGTAAACACGAAAACCAAATAAATAACGTACAATTCGTCCTATTGCCCCACAAAATTACAACAGTATACGCTAATGCGTTTCATGATAATCGACACATACGAAAAAATCAATAAACCACTATTTTATATAATAACAGACCTTAAACGACGACAGCACTCCTTAAATACAGCATATATACCTCGTTACGTTGTTGGTATACGTAAATTCCAGAAACAGTAGAAATACGACAGAAATTCCACTGAACTAAACAAGAAAAGAACATCTAGAGTTAGGCAAAGAAAAATTATTCTGTTTCTGGCCAGAAGAGATCTCTAAGGAAATTTCAAGGAAATATATGTAAAAAAATAAATATATATAAATGATATATATATATAAAGAAAGAAATACTACAAAAATTGCCGTGTTCTAGTTTCCAGATTTTTTGTAGGAAACATTGGTTACACACAAGCTTTGTATTGCATCAAAATATTAAACACCAACTATAGTCGACCTTTATTACCAACACAATTTTGATGAACATGGCTCTTTGTAATCAAGCAATTTAAATTGTGAAGAAAAAAAGATCAACACGCTACTTTTAGCAATATCGACACAAACAAAATTGTTTTAAAATCACAAACCTCACAATAACACATAATGGAATCAATCAATGCACAAATTTAATTTTGAAGCTTGCAGTTCATTCAGAAGTGGAATACAAGACCAGTTTTGGTTCAAATAGAGTGATATCTCCTTAACTCTTTCCTGTCGGAATTGATCTTTAGTATTTTATTCTGGATAACGCCAGACGATTTTATTCACCTGCGGAAGCCCTCGGACAGGAATGACTTAAGGCTGACCAGAAACAAAACGTTTTCTAAAAAGAACAAAACAGCACCAGGATATATATATACAATGCAAGTGTCACAGTAAAGAAATACCAAATGGTTTTCCGTGTTTGGATACTCTGATCCAAACACGCGGGAAATTGCGAGACTGGAGAAAAGCGTAACAAAACACGAGCCGTAGGCGAGTGTTTTTAGCTTTTCGAAAGTCGAGCAATTTCCCAAGTGTTTGGATAAGAGTCTCCAAACACGGAAAAAAACCATTTGGTATTTCTTTTATAAAATAATCACAAGTGAATATGATATACTGTCCGACATTTTCAAAAAATCGTTTTGGCGGGAATTTTCCGTGTTTGGATACTCTGATCCAAACACGGCAATTGACCAATCAGGGCTCGCGTAGTATACATGTTATTTTATAAACGCTATTTCTAAGCTCTTGATATAGGGATCGAACCTGCAACGTTCTAATAACCGCTTAAGCACCTTAACCATTGAAGTACCGAGCCTCGGATGGAGAGCCAATAGCAAGGTTGTAAATTCATAGTCATATTTGTGCGCCTAAAGCCTCTTTTCCAGAAACAGGATTGCAGCGAGCTGCGAGTATTTCCATCTAATTAAAAAGAACTCAGAGGTGGATTTCCAGTCATCGTAGGAAGCAAGTCGTAGCTCGCTGCGAGTACTTTCATCTAATTAGAAAGAACTCGCAGTGCTTGTTTTTTCGCTATGAGTCATTTTTAATTAGATGCAAATACTCGCAGCGAGCTGCGAACCATCTTGTGCGATGACTGGAAATCCCCCTTTAAGCGGTAGCGTTTGCATATAGATGTAGTTAATTATAAAGTGATATTATTAGCGCATACGCATGGTACCATGCTATTTTTAGTTTCAATTGTCTTATGTTGAAATTTTGAGCTGCAAACTTCACCTATACCTATATACATGGAGGATTTCTGAACCATTCCAACCAAGTTTTTATACACAAATAGCCTAAACTTGATTGCTGCCTGGCAACAGAAATCAACATGTCACATTTGCAATCCCTCTCAATCTCGCTTTCATTTTGACCATCCGTACTTCTGTGCATCAGGTTTTTATTCTCTCTTTTTGGAGCTTTTATACAATGTAAAAGCGTTATTGTGAGATGTCGTGCAATTTTAGGACAATTTTGTAACGTGTTACATGAAATTACACTAAGCTGGCACTAAATCTGTACAATTCATAATAATGCAAGTGTCGTTACCTTGTTTAATTGTTGTCTTCCTTGTGTCCTGATTTTCCGTCATCAATCCAAGTTTTGTTCACTTTCAAGACTTATATTTTTTATGATCCTTTCTCTTTTCTATTTTTTCAGATATCTTCAATTTTTTTCTTTTTTTTTTCCTTTTCTTTTCTTTCTTTTCACAATATTTTAATATTTTTTTTCTTTTTTATATTTTTTTCTTTTTCTTTTTTTTTAAGGATCATTTAATTTTATTTTTTTGCTGTTTTTTTTTTATAATTCTGAATGACTTTACAAGTGTAATTCAATAAAACAAGATTACATACAGAATACAAACATTCAAAGGCAAAGGCTATCGCCTCAACTCACACAACTATATCAACCGTGACATCTATACACAGATCACTAAGGGTGTAACAATTAATCGAATTTTCGATTATCACTCTTCGATTCACGATTCTACAATGCGGAATTTCAATTCAATTTTCAGATTTGGTCTTCATATTGATATTCCTATTTAGTATAGGTTAGTTACCGACACGGAGGTAACTAAGCTAGTTCGTGACCGAGGCCCGAAGGCTTTCGAGGTGACTAAAGTTAGTGATGTACAGTTGTATATATTGTACTAACTTCAGTTTGGTCTGAAAAGTAGAGAACTACGCACTAAGCACTGTTTCGGAAAGGTCGCTCCCTGCCGAGATTTTTATCAAGGACTTGTACTTGCGTTTAAGCGGAATCCTTTATCAGTGTAAAACGTTAGTATTTCGTTAATAAAAATCTTGGCAGTTCACCATCCCTTTGGATAAATGCTCATATTTTAATATGCATGTGCTGTTGATAATTTACAGCAGGTTAAGGGACTATCACACAGGGCAGGATACTAGTTAGAACTTAAAAACAAAAGCCTCACTTTATTTATCATGTTTCATACCGCCATCTTGTGTGCGCAAACAGCTGCGCTTGATCGAAGCACAAACTCATTTTATTGAGATAAATATCGACACACTTTGTTCTACAAGAACATTCTCGTAGCTTCGTGATTTTTGGAGAGCAAGACGTCAGACGTCCTACAACTACAAGGCAAGGCCTTTGAATTGTCTGGAAGCACAATTTCATATTACAAATTGATGCATTTTCCCCATAATAATATATTCATTTTGTTTCTTTGAAGTATTATTTTGTAGTGAATAAGACATAGGAGAATACAACAGTCAACGTCGACAACACAACTTCACAATAACAAACCGTTTGACTCTAGAAAAAATAATGGCGAAAACGTACAAACGATATCACAGTACAAGTATGGGAAATTGTACGTTTTGCAGTGGTGGTAATATTCCAGGTCAAAATTCACATACTTTTGCGTTCAAACTGGTAAAGCGCTATGCATTGTAGAATTGAATGTTTATGAAATAGGGTAAATAAAGAAGTCCACCAAATTCATGGGCGCTGTCCTGTAGTATTGTTGTAAGGCGTCTTGCTCTGCAAAATCCACGAATAGACTAGAAATCCTCGTCGAACAGCGGACGGAAAGCCTGTCAATTTTAACTCAAATTGTAAATTTAATAGAAAAGGTATTGTGCTTCGATCAGGCACCACTGTTAATGGAGTACCAAGATGGCAGCGTAAAACTTGAAAAACTTGAGACTCGCGTTTTCAGTTATAACTAGTAACCAGACCCCTTGCTGGGTTCGTAACACGGGTTGTTGTTGCAAAATTTAGAAACGGTTGCAAGTTGAATCGAAATATCAGTATACGAAAGGCATTAATCGAAATCGTTATCGAATCAAAGAGTATATATGTAAATCGTTACACCCACAGATCATAAATTCTCCAGCATAAATTCCAATGGTTATAAGACCATGGAACAAGACCTCTGTCATCTTTTTTTAAAATAGAAAAGTTAGGCAGTGTTGTGTGTCTGTTATGTAAATACAAACTCCGACAAGGAAACCATGCAGACTTGTCTTGACTTTGGACAACATAGTATATAGACTTGATGAATAACTCCAGTTTGCACATGAGCAGAACAAAAGTTCAGTAGTATTTGTTCGTTCCTATTAAGAACCAGTCATCACCTCGTATTTAGAGCCACCACAAGCCAGCTACTGTCCAGTTGGTTTAACACTTTTCATGCATATAAGATTAACAAGCAAATGACAATGTGCAAACCTCGATTTACTGTGTATACAACCACAGTACCACTGGTAGAAGAAGCAGGTTGCGCATATCAAGTATTTACATGACCACTTTACGACAACGTTATAGCTATCTCCTCCATGATCTTTCCTCTTCTTCATCATCATCGTCAAGATCTCCGCCAATAAGTAAATCTTCCACTTCATGATCATCCAAAGTGTTAATCTGTATAGAAGAAAAACGATATGTACAAATCAATCTAAAAATCTCCAACCAAAAGCAAAATACTCCGCCAGGAGTTTATGTTTTCACCCATTTCTTTCTTTCTGTCTGTCTGTCTGTCTGTCTGTCTGTCTGTCTGTCTGTCTGTCTGTTTGTTTGTTTGTTTGTTTGTTTGTTTGTTTGTTTGTTTGTTTGTTTGTTTGTTTGTTTGTTTGTTTGTTTGTTTGTTTGTTTGTTTGTTTGTTTGTTTGCTTGTCAGGATATCTCAAAAAGTATTGCACCGATTTTCATGCAAGTTTGCAGAAGGGTTGGTCATAGACCAGCGACCAATCCATTAAATTTCGGTTGTCAAAATTTGGATGAAAAATTAATAAAAATCTGACCGCACGATTCTCCGTGTAGACGAAATTCCTGGATTGCGCTCACTATCCTTATTTTATGCAAATATTTTTGCATAATTTTGGTACGAGTGCAATCAAGCATTTTATTCATACATGCATGTGTTGGTTTGTGAGCTAGCCTGGTTAGCGGGATGGCTCGTTTTCTTTTTAAACATCTCTAATAACCCGCTGGTACAGGTATATATGCAGTCTCTGACCGCCCTCTAGTTCTTTCTTTTTTCCTATTGCGTTCTCTTTGCATGCAATATTATTTTCATCGTAATTGCCATATTATTGCTCATACATTTTTACAACGGATACGATTTAATGTTCCCTGATTCCAGAGGTACGTTATCGAAGGGAGGCAAGACGGAAGGGAAGACGAGGCGAAAAAGAAGAGCTTCTGGTCGAATAAGTAGATAATCTCACTTCCATGCTTGAATCGGTTCAGAATTGGAACCTCGCTTGTGATTGGGTAATTGTTAACCCTCTCAACTCTGAATTCCCTTTTAGTATTTTACTCTGACTAACGTCAGACGATTTTACTCGTCATTGCGAAGCTTTTAGGGTTAAAAGAGTTAAAACGTGGTTAAAAGTGTCAAACCGGATACCAGTACGTAAACAGTCACTGTGATATTCCCAAACCGGTTTACTGACATGTTTTAACAATAACCCAATCACAAGCAAGGTTCAAATTCTGAACCTATTCAAGCATGCAAGTGAGAGTCTCAACCAATTCGACCAGAGGCTCTTCCTTTCCGCCTCGCCTAGCTTCAAGAGCCTCTGGAATCAGGGTAGATTTAAATTATCGAATATTTTAAACATTTGATTCGATTTCAGGACTGTCGAATAGTTTAGTTTTCAATATACACGAAGCGAGTTTATCCGTCATGTATTCAACAAAAAGTTTCAAGCCTACGTTTTCTCACAGGCAGTTTGAAGTATAGCAAGTGAGTTATTGGCGAGTTCCAATCAATCCCTGAGACTCAAAAGACAAAGACACGTCTTTTAAGCCACTTTTTTGCTCTTACCACTTTTAACTGAACAGACTACGGCAAAATGGAATCTATTTGTTAATATAAAAAAATCTCGGCAGTTTACAACTTTTTATACGACTTGAAAAACTTACCGCATCAGAGTTTTCCAAACTTTCGATGGGAATCTTCAATGCCACTGGAGTCGAGGTAGAAGTTGGACGATACCAGGACACTTTAAGATTTTTTATATTGAACTTTGGTGCATGTATGATAGCCTGAAAGAAGGTAAGCAATAACTGAGGACACAAGGTAAACGATGAATTATCATTGACCAATACATATTGGAGTTTAACGTCCTTCGGCATTTGGAATTTAATTTATTGTTTTGAAATCTATACCCAACCTCGTACTAATGATCACATGTGGCGTTTCCAACCCGCAGATTGGTTAAGTCGCATTTCACTGTGGTTGGAATTTGTGAGTAGGTATCCCCCCCCCCCTATAGGGACCAAAGGGATGCCGCCTCATTAAATATTCAGTGTGACGCCCGGTGTGACGCCCAGTGTGACGCCACATGTGACGCCTGGTGCATACGTCATTATAGGCCCCTTTTAGCCCCGTGTAATACGTCAACCAGAAAACGCTTAGCAACGAACACTTATAACCTAAATATTCAGACTGATATTTGCGTAAGCCCTGTGTAGAAATGTCATTAGGAGATCATTAGCGAATGAAACAATGGGACATGTTGGGGCAGGGCAATTAAGGGGATTAGAGATCAAAAAGAGCACGTGTATTTTGTATAAGACAGAATTCACAGCAATCAGTTTAAAATATTTATTTAGGCTTTGGTTTAAACTTATACATGTCAATAAAATAAATTACGGTTACATACAAATAGTTACACTGATCAGTTTAAAACGTTTTTAATAAGGTCGGCTTCTGTTATTGAATCTAGTAAGGCATTCGCACTTTATAAGGCACTTTATAAGGATTTTGAGGGTCGTTCCTGGGGCGCAGTGTGATGTATAAGGAGTCTGAGTCGTGTTCACCAGGATCACGTTCATCTGTGTCAGAATCAACAGTTAACCATTTTTGCAAAGGTTTCGGCTTTGGGTATTCAACAGTTGGAGGAGGAGTTAGAAAATATGGTTTAGGTACGCTAAGTTTAGACGGAGAATCTAACGGAAGGTGTTCAGGTTGCTGCATGGGGTTCAGGTTTTTGAGGCTTCTGTGGGGTCAAATTTTGTCTAACTTTTAGTAGCTGCGTTTGAAGATTAGTTTGATGCTGCTGGTTCTGCAGCTGTTGTTGGAATGTCAGAAAACGATCGAGTTGATTAGAGTATAGGATGTTCTCATGGGGTGTTAACTGTGGTGTTTGTACAATATTTCGCATTAGCTGTTCTGTATTGTACATGGCGTTGACGATTGGAGGTTGCTGATACGATTTCTTTTGAATATATCGGCTGCTTATGTTCTGCTGCAGGATGGAGCTATTTTCTTCAGGTAAAACATTTATTTTGTCTTGAGACAATGTTTGTCATCCGTAGTCGGCTTTAGATCAAGCATCAGATATCCATGGGGGCGACTCGTTGCTTCTTCGTAACTCTTCATAAATTCCTGAACATGACCAGGATTCACTTGTCGTGCCGTAATAGAAATTTGTTGTTTATCCCTCAGAGACTTGAAGAGTATGATATAGTGTGCGTTGAGGCTGATGTTTCTGATTTCCTTTCCTTGGTGAAATATATTCTGAACAATATAGATCACTGAGAGATTCCTATGATGGCTTCCCTTGGTAAATAAACTGGCAATGCGCTTATCTCCTAAGATCATCGAGGACAATAAGGTTTCGCTTCGAAACATCAAGAAAATCTTCAGAGTCAATGTTGGTAGGTATTCCTTCGTTCAGTTCAATGTCAGGTATAGTTTTGATCATATCCAGGTACATGGGTTGTCACTGCCCATAACACCAAATGATACGTTCAGGAGTGGGGTTGATAGTTGTTCTTGCATTCTCCAGAAGAGTTTTTACCCATACGGTTTTACCACTCTGAGTACACCCTGCAACAATGCACGTAAACGGATGCTGCAGGACTGCGGATCCATTGATGAGAGGACCTGCCTGTCTTACTTGTTTTGTCGACGATCTATGAACCATCTTCATGTGACGGAGGAGATTACTTGAATTAGAGAAAGATTCCCCCACAAACTTCACAAACGTAGGACATGTTTCAGTTAAGAATGTCAGATAAAAAATGAAGATTTTTCTATTGTCCATCCTTGTTTATAGTGATTCAACAATAGTCCAAAGACTATGGTCATAGTCCTAAGACCATAGTCATAGTCCTAAGACTATAGTCCTTATAGTCCCAGTCCGATAGTCTTTATAGTCATAGTCCTAAGACTATACCTAAAAGATTATTCCCCAAAACACTCGGAATACGTACTCATTTCTTCACTCCAGCAAAAAGCTGGCCAACTGTTCGAGTATTGGAGCGAGGAGAAAGGGCAAGAAACCCTCACCATCTTGCAGAATAACTTCCTTCCTCTCTGCTATGGGATTACGCGAGTCAGCGACAAATTTAATATGATCGTTATACGGTGCCAGATTCTTTGCAGTTTCAGGAGTAAGTTCGATTGTTTCACACCATATGTTCAATAGACATTCAGTTATGGCCTCCAGTAAATCTTTATCAGCAGCTTTTATGATTGCTTTTTGCATTCGTGGATTACACTGTGTCAATACCTTCAGGAAGTCGCAGTTCCTTCTTATACGAGCAGACATCTTCAAATGATCGCGCGTTGGCTTTACACCCCTTTCTATATGTGATATAGTCGTAGTCCAAAGACTAAGACTATAGTCCTAAGACTAAGGGCGCTTTCCAGTTGACAAGGTTAGACCGGTCAGTCCGGCCAGAATGGACTTGCTTTTGATTAGGAACAAATTTTCCAGTCTGACCGTCCTAAGTCTCAAACGAATCGTGTTCCATTTAACCGGACTGACCGGTGTAACCGTGTAAATGGAAAGGCCCTAAGACTATACTCCTAAGACTAAGACTATAGTCCTAAGACTATAGTCCTAAGACTAAGACTAAGACTATAGTCCTAAGACTAAGACTAAGACTATAGTCCTAAGACTATAGTCCTAAGACTATAGTCCTAAGACTATAGTCCTAAGACTAAGACTGTATAGTCCTAAGGCTAATACTATAATCCTAAGACTAAGACTATAGTCTATAATCCTAAGACTAAGACTATAGTCCTAAGACTATATATATAATGTGGTAATGGTAAGGTTATATTTATACTGGCAATTCGACTGTTTTTAAGCTAAGTGCTAGTTATCGCCATATTTTAAAAATCTGATGATATTTCTTCGTTCAACTTTTTATTGAGAAATGGTCAGTCTGGAAACTTAGCAAAGTCGTTGTTCTATATTTTTTGTTCGTGTATACGAAAACTTGTGCATGGTGTGAATAATGTATGTTTGCATGATATAATGAAGCATGCAAATCATCCAATATAGCAGCGTTTGGGTTCAATCGCTTCACCGTATATTAATAAGCAAAAGACAGAAGATTTGTGCACAGTGGGAACCGTTACAACATAAATCGTAGCTCATTATAAACACTTTAAAATTTGCCGAGTTTCTGGATCGTACCTTAAAGGCATAGCGTCAATAATAAAATGACCGTTTAATTATTAGTTTTGCACAAGACAAAAAATGATATCTGTGCGAGTATCTGTGCACAGGCAAAAGAAACAATATTCTGAAAACGTCCAAGTTTTAAAGTTTGTGATATTCACCATAATTTTACTCGAGTTGAATTTGTCCACAAGTTTTTTTTCAAGTTTGCATCCCAGTGACACTGTGCCTTTAATTGACTATGGTCTTAGTGACGCTAGTCATACTACAATATAATTTTATTAATATCCATCATATAACATGGCGCTGTCAATTACTTACTGTTTCTGCTTGTTTCCGGGTACCAAAAGTCAGAATAACGCGGTTTGCTTCTCTGTCCTGTTCGACCCGATTAATATCTCCAAATTCCTGAAAAGGAAAAAGCGTTAAAAGTATTTAGATAATTAGAAATATTAAGAAAATATTTCATATTGACAAAGCCTGCATGCAAGCTTCATGGAGAACTATAAGGTAGCAAAAAACCACTTAATCACTTGAGACACAAATTTTGATTGTTTAGCACAATGTATTACCGCATTCTATATATTACAATGTCTGCGAATTATACTGTACTTCGTGTAGGTTTTATTTAACGCTATTTAGAGTGGGCCCCCCAATAACCAAAACGTTACTGACGCTTTGGCTTCATGGCAGCGAAATATTATGGATGTCACCGAACTGTCTGAGTGTGGGGGAAAATCCCACGACCTCCACCGCCTACAAACATTTTCTTCCCCGGCCACTAATGCTACACGGCCGTTGTCAAATACCCAAATCTTAATTTTGTAAACTTTTGTAAACAGAGGTGATCAATATCCACTAAAACATTCTCAACGCTGGTTTGACCGCAAGAAATTACTCAAGAGGTATATGTTTTGAAACCAGTGTTAGATATTTTTGCGGGTATTAATTATTTTAAAGGTTCTGAAGTCATTGTCAACTGTTGCTTAGCGACTGTGGGCGGGGGCGGTAAATGTTTTTAAGCGTCGACCTCGTGAAATTGTTCCTACATTTCGGCCGTTCGAAAAACCTTTGCAAGGTTTCTTCGACGTTATACAGTGACAAAGTTAAGCATGCAATACAATAATACAATACAATAAATCTTTATTTTGCCTCGAAAAATGAGGCTTATTAGGCCTCTAGCCATAAGCTAGTACAATCGAGTAAAAAAATAGATCTAAAATTGTCTACAAATCTACAATTATAATTACAGTTTAAATATATGTAACAATTTTTAAAAACATTCCTTAAACTAAAGTATTGCTTGAAAAATAGCTGTTAATGAATATAGTTTTTTTATGTTTAAATATCGTTGATAATCTTAAATTTGTTGTTCTTTCTCAAATTTCTAAATACAGTCAACGATTATTGCCGCGATGCGGTCTATGGGTTGTTGATGGGGTTGTCTGTATTAGTTTGGAGGCAGCGGCGTTGGTGGCTATAAACGTATATAAAGTCCTATGCGGGACAGGCAACTTCTGTCACAGTTCAAGCAGGGAAATACAGCCAAGCATGCAGGTTGAAAATACGAGGTGAAGCTTGGCTGTATTTAAACATAGTCAATCGAGATATGGTCTGGAAACTCGGCAAACTTCGAAGCGCCTATAATGAGCTGTGATTTTATGTTGAACCGTACCTTACACCTTGCACATCTTTTGTTCTAGGTTTGTTAATATTTAACAAGACGCCTGGTCAGGCGTTCACTCGGGCTACTGCAAACTCGCAGCTACAATTACATCGCATGCAGTGCTAAAATCTATAAAAGTCTAAACATCATTGGTCACAGAAAATAGCCAAAACACAATCTAATTCTCCGATAGAAAACACAATTCGCAATACACAAAAAACGATTGCCTGTATTTAACGTATTTCCACACAACGTTCATAAGTCGAGTCCCTTCGGGTGTTAAATATCAACACAGCACGACCATGTTTAATCAGCGATTGTAAGCGTACAAGATCAAGATACCTGCCAGCAAAATTACTGAACAATAACGACGTCTGTGAACACACTGAAGACGTCCAAGAAAGAACACTTGACTTCAAACAACTTGATCAGACATCAGGATTCAGGAAAGCGAAGAAAGAAAGCGATATGAAGATTAGCATCAGCCGCGCAAGGCCTGATGGGATGGGATGCATAAAGGCGAACAAAAAGATAGAACAAAGACTTTAGCTGAGTTTCCAGACCATATCTCGATTGACTATGATTTAAACATCGGAAGACAAGCGCTTCTCAAACGAATCTATATTTTAAGAGACAATCGACTTAAAAGTTTGCCAAATTTGATCGTAATATTCCCCAGATTTCTAAATACTGATTAAATAAATTATTTATTTATTTTGAATTTCCTCCGAATTATTAATGATTTGATAAGCTATGTTTATCTGGAAAAAATCAGTGTTGTTTCATATACTCTAGAAAAAATCTAATACAAATAAAACAACGAACAAGAGCTTAATAATACCTTAAAATGTTGAGTGACTAAATCTCTTTCTTCTCCACTGAAACCTTCCACTAAAAGTTGTTTAGGTCGTTTATCCAACACTGCAGCCGAACGAGATATAATACCACGCCCCCGACCATACGCACGACCCCTTGAAAAACCTCTAGGAAACCCACGTGCTCGGCCACGCCCTCGTCCATGTGATGAGTCCAGCAAACCAAGCGACTGAGCCTATGCACAGGTAAGACAAAGAATTAGACAAAAATTAGCCTACTTTCTAGGCCTTTCGTTTCCGCCATGAGCTTGGCCGCGTAGTCGGTTTGGGTTCTTGGGAAGACTGGGGAGACACATACTACGATATTAGGTTATTCTAAACTTACTTCTTTCTTTAATTCTTCCACCCTGTGTTTTAGCTCGGTAGTATCTTCTCCGGTTTGTTCATGAGTGATCAGATCCAACTCGCGATCTAACAATTCTTTTTTAGCCTGTAGGGAAAAAAATAGTGTAACGTAGACTGAATGGTGATCATCAAAATGATTTTGGGCAAATTACAAATCAATTCTCTAATAGTGATTATTAAACTATATGTTAAACAAAAAATTCGAAAAGCCCTTATCTGAATTAACAAAGAATGCAACAGAAAGCGTCGTGTTCTAACCGGAGGGGTTTCAATAAACTGACATTATAATAATAATAATAATAATAATAATAATAATAATAATAATAATAATAATAATAATAATAATAATAATAATAATATAATAATAATAATAATAATAATAATAATAATAATAATAATAAATCATGTTTAATGACACATCATCGCATAATGAAATGAATTACAATGTGTTTACATAATATATATATATATATATATATATTTATTTTTTTTCTAGACGGACCGACCAAAAACGGTAAATAACATATTTATTTTTTTATCATTATTATGTTGCGTAATAGGAAGTTGCGTAATTGAAATAATTATATTCATGTGATATTCAAGTCTAAAGTTCAGTTAAGTCAACGACAACAAGCTGCCTGCCACACGAAGCTTGTAATAACCTTTTTTGTGGACGGCGAAACAATCGAAACTTTAACATACAGTTACGAAGAAAAGCTAAAACGCTGTCCGTGTGTTGCCAATGTTTAGTTAACTAAGATTCTTCAACGTTTTCCGTCGCTTGTTGGTTTTATATGGCTGTTCGCCGCCTGTTCGCTTGGAAATGGAAGGTCGCTTTGAAAACATTATAAACATATATACTGAAATGGATACTGAAAGTGCATTATATTGTTCGAGTATCAGGACAAAAATGCTTGTGATAAGCAATCTGTACGTTTTTCCAAAGACACGACACGACGAGAGTCAGCATGTCAGGAAGAGATTTGTCTGAGTTTGGGGCATTTTATTTCGTTGTTTATTGAACGTTGTTGGGCGGGTCTGAGATATGGAAAACAGATGAAGTTTTCTCAAAAGGTTTACGTCCTGTAGTGGTATGTCATCTATATTTGTATATATTTCAACAAGTGATTAGAAATACAGTTTCCAATGTTAATATATTTAAAGTGTTTTCGGGATGTTGTCGTTAAGCAATTTATAACTTGAATGTCAGGTCGACATGTCTTCGCTCGTTGATTTTTGTTTGTATAAACAGTTTTTCTAGCTATTCTTCCACAAATTTGTTGTTTTCACAATTGTCAGAAGAATTTGGATAATAAAATTACTCATTCATATCGTAATCACATTTCGTCTGAATCTATTTTCTCCAGTGTCAAGCGAAATAGTTATGAAAATCGATCAACAGTAAATTCTTAATTGTAAAAAAATATCACTTTCACACTGGCCCGTCGTCAGATATCGTAAAAAACTGCCCGCTCACGCAGCCAATCAAATTGCAGCATTACCTAGGATTCCGCCCGCTCACGATTGATAAAAAAATAAATAAAAATATTACAATATTCATGTGGGGCTATAGGTTGCAAAGAGAATAATTTACAAAAAGAATCTACGACTATAAATATATAATGGTTACATCTATATATGGTTTTAAAACACGAATCATGCATACTTGGGAAAAAACTGTTATTAAATCTATCGGTCCTACATTTAAAAGAGGAAAAATGGCCGGTGTTCCTTAAGTTATGTTCATGCGCGTTTTCCCTCGTCTGGGTAAGATAACACGATAAGCGGGCGCCTGACACTATCTTTTTTATAGTTCTCTCACAAAGATCTGTTCGACGTTTATCAAGCCTAGGACACTGGAGTGCTGCTAGTGCCTCACTGTATGATCGACTTGGTAATATAATCCTCAGCGCTCGTTTTTGAGTTTTCGAATTATAAAGGGAAAGGAGAGCCTGTTCAATCTACTTCACACTGACCAAAACTTTTTATAATTGTCAAATAGCCTTTGAAATGGCACAAAAATAAAAGGCACAAAAAGAATATTTCTAGATTTTAATAACTTCTTACTAACCGAGAGTACGGTTACGGAAAATATCAGACCGAGGTCTTGACAGTACTGACCCAGCCCGTAGGCTCTGGTATTTATAGCGTGACTACCGTGACACAGACTCGTCATTTTCAATGTTGTTGTCCTTTGGTTGTTTATATTGATTTCGGGATCGTAAAACCTACTTTCAGATTGCCCGTATATACATGATTTAATGCTGAGGTTACTGGATTCATTAAGTTCATTCGGATTTTCAGAGTTTTTTTTGTACTTCTTTCGTTGTTCTTTTGTAAACAAAATGGCTGACGAAGCCGAAATCCGAACCGGTCCATTACCGGAAAATAATAGACCGGCACGTGACCGTTCTCAGCCAACCAGAGCACGCAATTTGAGCGGAAGTAACTTGTGCCATGATATAATAATATTTTTAATGTTTGCTGATAAAGTTTAAATCTAGCTTGACACAATGCTATACAATGGTTGTACTGAAACATTTTTGGCGGCATATAGTCCTAAGCATATTACGTTCTTAACATATATATATTTTGTAAAAAGACTTACCACTTGCCGAGCCTCAGCAGGACTTTCTTTAGACTTAGCAAGCGCCACAGTTACCTTCACCTCACTTTGTAATGTTGTGATACTCTCTGAAACACTCTTCAGTGTCTATAAAAATGCATTAATACAAAAAACAGTGAATAATGTTTCTCTACCTATACAGACAGAATACAGTATATCGGAACACCATATTTAGTTTGTTTATCTGTTTACAGTTTAATACACAATGATTCATCGTTACATAAGGATAAAGGATAAACGACTGGGGGCTAATCATCTTTACTCGTAGCCATTGGCTGAATTGCGAAGGACGCAGATCAACCTGGCCGTGTCGAAGGCATACCAAAGGTGCTCCAAGCAACCGCCATACGCCACAGTTCAAACCACGGATCACAGCTAAGATGTAGGTGTTGATTTTACGGAGGGAGGAAAATCGGAGAACCTTCAGAAAAACCGTTGAAGCACAGGATAGAGCAACCACAACTCTATTCACACGCGTCCCCAGCTCGACAACGGGGTCATTCCCAGGTCACCCATCCAACTGAGTACTAACCCCGTCTAACCGGGCTTAACTTTGGACTGCAGTGGTGAGAGGCAACGAGCTAACTGCACACGCCATCCGTGTGTCGTGACCGAAAAAGATAAACTTTTAGACTTTTTTAAATGATTAAAATTCACTATAAGTGAATATCATGCACAAACTTCAAAACTTGGAGTACATAGTTAGGAAGAAAATTCAAAATGACTTACTTCTTTAACGTTTTCACAATATTGTTCTTTTTCTCTGCGCGCAAATATAATTTTTGTCTCACGCAAAACTATTAATTAAGCGGTAGTTTTATATACCTAACGCAGTGCCTTTATAACAAGGGCACTAAATAGTGTACAACACTAACAAACATGTGGTTCTCAGAAAATTAAAATTACAAAAAATTAAAGTATATGTTCCTTAAAGCTTTGCATGATGGCGTTAATTATAATTCATCATGCAAATAACGCTGTCAAACATCAACGTTTTAAGACATCTCGAGTTCAGCACAAATAAATCTTCTTAAAAACATGAAGTATCCACAACTTTTGCAATTATAGTTAAAGTAAGATAAGAAAAGATAAGATAAGATAAGATAAGATAAGATAAGATGAGATGAGATGAGATGAGATGAGATGAGATGAGATGAGATGAGATGAGATGAGATGAGATGAGATGAGATGAGATGAGATGAGATGAGATGAGATGAGATGAGATGAGATGAGATGAGATGAGATGAGATGAGATGAGATAACCTTTATTTTACCACGATAATTATTAAAGCTACAAGCTTGTGGGGACGTGTATACTATGAACGTGTTTCATAGACCCGGACTCGCCGAGAGACAACCGGAGGCCAGAGACAAAATTGTTAGGTGGAGGCCCCTCTTGTTATCAGGTGGATCTGTGCGCATGGCTCCCCCAAAATTTTTTCAATTACCGAGTTTCCGAAAAAGTATTTCCTGCATTTTAAGGGCGCTATTGCGTGCCCTGACGAGTAGTTGTATATTCCGGGTGTCACTTTTTGTGGAATCCGTGCGCTAGCCCGCGGAATCGTACGCCATGGACACAGAAACGTGGGCTCTGGGAACGAGAATGCAAGCGACGGACGTTTTTAATGCCACGGATAATTTTGGTGAGAAGGCGAGAAGCAAAGCATTTCACAAGTAAATAGATTTTTTACACTGGTTCAAATGTGCTTGATCATGATATTGTGATAAATTTGTGTTTATTCTGGTTGCGAGTCGTTCGTTCGTTTGTTAATTCGTTCGTTGGGGCGGAATCAACAGCAAGCGACGTTTTTGACGCCAAACAGGGCACCGCTGTCGTATATTATAATCCTTTTCATATGTTGTTGCCTTTTTGCATGGAGATTTGGACGTTTATACATGGCCGGGCTTTAAGATAGGCATTTTGTAAGGTGAAGTGTAATACGAACTGGTAAAAAAGGTTATCGGTGAACTGGGACTGAAGTTGGAAAACATTGCGAGTGTTTCGAATGGTGCATCGAATATGTGTGGCATTCGGAAAGGACTAGCGACTCGAATGAAAGAGTGTTCACCGCGAGGAATATACGTTTCATTGTTACGAACGCACTGCAAGATATCATGAGTGAAGTTAGAGCTACTTAGAAATGCGCTTGGGACAATCCAAAGTTTGTCTAATTTCTTGGAAGCAAGTCCAAAGCGCCACACTTTGTTCAGTGATATTAAAGTAGATGATGATCACACAAGCCCAGTTGGACGGGGTTAGTACTTGGATGGGTGACCATCTGGGAATAGCCCCGTTCTCGAACTTGAATTTCATGTGAGTAGAGTTTAGTTGGTCTCTCCTGTGCTTCGAGGGTTTTTCGCAGGATTCTGCGGTTTTCCTCCCTCCGTAAAATCAACACTTAGGTCTTAGCTTATGTCGTGCACTTTTAACATGAGCCTCTGGCTCGGATGATTGGGCGACCACATCCTGTGTTTACGACGTTAAATAAATAATTACTCATTACTCATTACTACAATCCTTGAGTGTAACGAGATGGTCGTACAGATGGAACGCAGTAAAAGCCATCACCGAGCAAATGGCCAAAATTGTCAAAGCTCTTCTCATTCTGGTTCGGAAGCTCTTTAGCAGTCTGGTTCTCATATTTTCGTCTGCAATGCCGAACTAAATTTGAAATATTTTCATCTCTGAGGCCCCCTGTTGTATGATGACATGGGGCAAATTTCCACTCCTGTCCTCCCCTCTCGGCGGCCCTCCATAGACCTAATAAAAACTACTAACTATAGTAATACATAAGTAGATACCTATATAGTAATTCGAAAATAAAAAGAAATTTTAGAAATCGTACCTGCATTATCTTGTCTTTATCTTTGGGGCTAAGATTTTTGTTCAGTTCTAACTTACTTATCAAAAGCTGGAAGAGAAAAACGGTTATAAGATTGTTATGTTTATATCATATATATTTATATCACATATTATTTAATGTACATATATACTAGATAATCTGGACGCGCAGTAATCGGCATCAGTTGTTGCGGTGTTCCTAACCTTTGTATTTATTTAGTCAAGGTAAAGTTAAATAAATAAAAAAAATATATAAAAAGATACAGTCGAACCCTATTAACGGACACTACTTTTAAGCGGACACCTCTCTTATAAACGGACACTTAGGTGAGGTCGCAGCCATTTCTTTAATAAAACACTATAGTTACAACCTCTTTTAGGCGGACACCCCTCCAGCGGAAACGAACACCTATCTTGGGTTCCAGTGAGCAAATTAACCTCTCTTAACACTTTGAAGCCTGAAGACGAGTCTTTAGTATTTTATCTGGCTAAGGCCAGACGGTTTTATTCAGCACAGGCAGAGGTCCAGGCCTCAAAGGGTTAAGCGGACAATCCGTATCAAAATGAACGTTTTCTTTAATAATTACAGTCAGTGCTGTATTGATTGTTTTATAGAACTAAAGTGAAAATAAACTACGTATATAGACACAAAAAGCTGATCACCACATGCGTATCCCCCCCCCCCCCCCACCCCGCCCCCTCTCCACACACACACTGTGCAACCCTTTTTAAGCGGACACCCTCTTAAGCGGACACCTCAGCGAGGTTCGAAAGGTGTCCGCTTAATAGTGGTTCGACTGTATACTTATATACACGTGATTACAATATCTACTCTTCCCGTTCCTTTACGTGGTCAAATCCACACTGTAATGTAAAGTATAAACCAAAAATAAACATCTTGAAACTCAAAATATGAGCTAAAACAAGACAACAAATGAGATGGTGATATTTCGACTTAGTGACAAAGACATCATCAGATCATCACTTGGTCTGGTGATGACTTTGTAATAAAGTCGAAATATTACGGTTTGTTGTCTTGTTTTAGCTCATATTTTGAGTTTCAAGATGTTTGTTTTCGGTTTATGCGTTGCGTTGTATTTTTTTCAAATTGTCCGCTGGTGGTGGTTTTTGGTCTACATTATAATTTATGTGAAAACTTAGGGGGTGATTACATGGACCGGGCTGGCCCGGATGATTTCAGCCCGAAATTCGCAATTGTCAAGTAAATAAGGGCAAATTTACGTTAGTTTTACTTCAGATTTACACTAATTAGTCTATTATTTATTTTGTAAGCCCCTCGTTAATAAAAAGACTGTTATAGTCTTTAAGTCTTAGCTAACCCACGAAAGCGTCTTCGTGAAGACTAATTAATTAAGTCTTCGCTATGATCACGAAACACACGAACGTTTTGATGTTCTATTTCAGTTCTTTTCTGCACTATTTATGCACAGTCAAGTAAACGAACGCGCATCGGAGCGAGTTCAACAGTTTTCCAGCCCGGTTTGCCGGGATGAAAACGATTACATGGATATTTTCATCCCTGTTAACCGGGCCATCCCGGTCCATGTAATAACCCCCTTAAATTCAAACGTGGTATAACTGAGCTAGTCACAAAATATCGACAACTTTTAAATGGCGCTTTTCACATAAACGAAAGTTGGTGATCAGGTTAGTGATGACAGCTTACAATTAGTTTTGTTGTAGCATTAATTTTTTAGGCATCAAATCTATATTTTCCCACCAATACTTCGTCTTCCAAAAATATGTTGCTATATACACAAGCAAAGTGTTCTTGGTGAACACTTCACATACCCTGCGAGCAGAGCCTTCTTTTCCTTATTTATTCGCTGAGAGAGAGGAAGAAAAGAAGGCTCTGTCGTATTCGTGTTTGGCTTTGTCCAAGATTTGGGACGAAGTAACCCGTTTAAGACCCGTTTAACCGGTTCTTGTTTTGTTTTGTTTTTTTGACATTTCACACCGTTTGTACTAACAAAGACTCCACATGACACATACACCTAACTGCTGAATTTACACATATATACCTCACTACTTATAGCAATATTTGAACAAACCTTTTGTTGTGCAATTTGCTTGCAAAGCAAGTCTTGCTTTTGTTTTTGAATAAGTAATTTTTTCTTCATCATTTCCTAAGTATAAAACAAAGAAAATTCAGTTCTACGTGACGTTAAAAGTGCAGTGTCACGATCACCATGGCGCAAACTTGAAAAACTTCGTGGACAAATTCAAGTTCACATGATTAAAGTTATCGCGAATATCACACACGTCAAAACTTGGACTAAATAGTCCGTAAGAAAATGCACTACTGACTTACTATTTTAAGGTTTTATTAATATTATTCCTTTTCTTTGCACACAAATAATTTTTGTCTCGCACGAAACTATTAATTAAGCGGTAATTTAATACCTGACGCTGTGCCTTTAAGATGCAAGATTCGAGACAAGATAAGACTGCACAAGCCCTATGTCTATGAAGCTCAGGCAGAGAAACACAGATATCTCCGAATCACAGCGAGATGGAAACGCTATCTCACTATACAATTAATTATAATTATATTAGAAAACATTGAAGACGCGCGGCCAGAAATAGACATAATAAAATGAGCAAAACGCTCTCTAATCAAGATACATTATATTGAACAAGCTTTCGACTACAAGACTGTAGCCTTATGATTAATTATAAGAATTACTTAATTATTAATACATTAATTGGTCGGTCAATAAATCAATGAATTAATCAAACAATAAATCTATCATCTATCCATCCATCTATCCATCCATCAATCAATCAATCCATCAATCAATCAATCAATCCATCCATCCATCAATCAATCCAACAATCGATCAATCAATCAATCCATCCATCAATCAATCCATCAATTGATCGATCCGTCAATCAATCCATCGATTGATCGATTATGCAACACCGCCTGCAGGTGCGCTGTTTTTTCTGTTTTAAAACGGGTACAAGAATATTTGAAGTTGATTTTGCGGACTTAGTTGACTATGCATTTTAATTTACTTTTATCAAATAAGTTCAACTGTGGCACGACGTGTGAAACCATCAGGTTCGGCAGTCTGAACTTTGAATTTGAGCTTTTGACGTTTTGAGAAGCTGTGTCATGTAAGGCTAAACACGTCATTAACCAAAAGTACGAATCACTAAAAGCCGAAAATGCATTGGTTCAGCTGTTTTGTTCTTATTTTCGATTTGAAACAGTTACGGGGGTGATATTTTGATATTTGAAACCAGTCCCGCTCTATCACGATTGTAAATAAATGTTACCATTTATTATACCCCCCCTCCCTCGCACCCCCTAGTGTCCTCCAGCTTGGGACAGTATTAATACATTATAGTATTCTTACCTGCACTTGTCGAGAACTGCCATCTTTCTTTGCCACTGGAACACCAGTTGAAGTTGCCTTGGTGAAAGATGTTTTTCCCGAATGGAACATCGTCGGCGTCACAGGCTGAAATACAACGACAAAAACGTCATCAAAAATTACGATCAATACTCTTTAACAAAGAAACATTTTAATTAACTATTGATTACATAAATCTAAAACATTTCGACAGAAACTACAAAAAGAAGGTCCTAAAATCACCATAGGTTTAGTTAGGCTGGCTGATAATTGAGATAAACTATATGTACAGTACTTATAGAAAAATAACTGTATATCGAAGTTGCAGCGACAGGCGAAGAACGTTTGTAAATATATCAAGCAACTGATTGAGTGATTTAGGAAAATACTGCCTTGGCAGCACTCTACTATTTTTGGTCCAGTTCCGATCTAACTGTACGGTCCCCATTGATCTGCTCTACAGTCTTGTCTAAGCCTCGACTGAACTGTTCTGTTCTGTTCTTGTCTTCCCTTGCCTCGCCTTGCCTCGTCTATATGTTTGCTCTGCCCTGATGCTGTCTACAGCGTAGCTTTGCAAAATCAAACTGTTTGTTACACTTTACTTTTTCAACGGTCTGTTTTACAGTCGAAGGTGGACTATCTGTTGCACTGCGAGTTTGATTCTAAAAAAGAAAGAAAGAAAGCCATAATTAGATGTAAGATTTAAGATATGCAAGTGGTAACAAATATACAAAGTATACAGACAAACACAAAACAATATTAGCTTTTTCCCCAGCCTATACCTTTTGCTCTGCGTCAGGCCTGTACCAAAATGTGCGAATAAAGCGATTTCCAAGCACTGCGTCGGAGCAAGTAATGGCTTTGTTTGCTTCAGCATTGGTGGAAAATTGAATTAGTGCAGCATCAGCTTGGCCAAGAGCAGAAACCTGCCAAGAGAATATTAGAAGCAAAGGGTAAATATAAATATATAGTTCTTTTTAACCATTTTGCTCCGAAAAACCTTGGTTCACATTGTTCTCCCTTTTTTACGCATACTTTTTATCGCCTTTTCGAGTCATTTCTAAAGAACCATGCACCCAATTCCCCCAAAAGTAGACAAAAAATAAAATTATTATTATATGCAATACTTTTTGAATATAGACCATTCAGATTGGTAATACAAAATAAATGCCAGTTCCATGATTATAACTTTTTTTTAAGAAATTATATAGCATTTGAAGACTGGACAATTGCACTCGCGTCAAGAGAAAATCACTTGTAGTAAAATAAAAATATCAGACCGGGTATCGAGGTTTATATATAATAGATAAAGCATGAGCGGCCAATCTGTATGGGGATTTGCAAGGCGAGCCGAAGTAAATCCCCATACAGATCGGACGCGAAATAAAACAATAGAATGAAGCTAATTAGTATTCATAACTTTTGATAAAGATCACCAAGAAGGCTAATTAGTATTCTTAACTTTTGATACAGATCACTTTGTCCAAAAGATTATCTTTGTTGGGATTTACAGACATATACATGTGTTTTGATTGCTTCTTAACCTCATTAATTATTCATGAATTTCACAAATGGTTTTAATATACGACTATTTCAAGCTTTTGATACTTATTGTATCAAAATTAAATGGGAAAATCTTAGAAATTCACGCAAGCAAAATCAACATCCGGCACAACGGTCCAGATACAGGAAAAGACGAACTGTAGTCCAGATATACGCATGCGCGCTGACCGTATACGGCAGACCAATCAGGTTATTACAAAGTCATATAAGATAAAAGGTGCCAGCTTCCCTAGACCCCACCCTCCTTCTTGTTACATGCCTGAGTGTTCATATCGAACCAAACCAGCAGAAGATAGTTTAATAAAAGTAGCGTGCTGCGTAGGCAGTGTTGAAACAACAATCGAAATATATAGTAAGGTTAGTTATACTGCCGAAACATAGAACGTATAGTCTAACATTTCGAGTGACGGCCCTTAGTCAGACGTTTCTCTCTGACGAAGGGCCTTTGCTCGAAACGTTAGACTCCTACGTTCCCTGTTTCGGCAGTATATCTAACTGTCTCGCATACGCACATTAGAACACAAAATTTAAAAAGTCGGCAATAATAATTACAGTATAGAAAGAATATAAAGAAAAATATAAAGAAATAATATAAAAAAGAGAGAGAAAAAACAGAGAAAACATTTTAAATAACAATTGTAAAATTATGGTTTCAAATCTGTTACCTGAATATTAACAATTTTCCCAAACTTTTGAAAATAGTCGTTCAGTGTCGAGATATTATTTTTATTTACGGGTAATTTCTTGATTTCCAAAACTGTGTTTGTGTACTTTCGTCCTTGGGATACCGCTGGTGTTGTAGGATGACTGGCGTTAGATGGCTCGTCCTTTTGTACAGTAGCAGCAACCTGGCCTACACTACTTGCACTTGTTGCCACGACGCTGACAGTCTCCTGAGGTCCTGAAACCAAATTTATAACCATAATTTTGTATTAATATTTGTTATCAGTACCACTGCCAAACATTTTCGCATGCGTGAGTTGCAAGAGTAAACACAACACGAAACGTGGAAAATAGATATTAATAATGCAGCTATAACCGCACAATACGTATATGAAGAGAGAAAACTAACCAGGCAAACCACTGTTGGTCTTTGTGAGTCCAAAACTCATAGCTCTATTTTCGCGAAAGAGTGGAACGAACATTCTGGTTTCGAAAAAATAGCGCCCCCATGAAATAATACCAATCTTGCAAGTCAACAAATAAATTTCCAACGCAGCCAGGTGAAGAATCCGACATAGTTTAAAGTGTCACTAAGACGAAAAAATCGTCAGTCTTTTTTTGATCTTATCATAAAGTACATTTAAAATGAGGGTGAACGGCGTTTGTGGTTTGTCAATATCTCATCTCGTTCAAGAGATATTCACGTTTTGGCAATATGCAAATTTATGGCTGATGACGTCATGTACTCCAAACGAGCGAAATGAAAATCGTAAAATAAGGAATATCTCTGGAAATAAACAATAGAACGTGCTTAAACTATGTATGCTTATAGTATCTAATAAAATACACTTCTCTGTGGAGCTTTTGTGATTGCCATGGTAAGCGCATGCTCTCAGGTTACTCTAAACCTTAAAAAGGGAGTTATCATTTTTGCCTCATTGTTTAAAAATAGATAGATTTAAACGTTTGAATTACAATGCCTACATAAGCCCTAATCGTCACATTTATTCGCTGGAGTAAACGCTACTTGATTGCTGATAAATAAGAAAATTTAATTTTATCATTGGATGGGGCCAGGAACCAGCAGTTTCCACGAAAACAACTAAAGTTCCACAGTGAAACGTATTTTATTTAATACTATAAGCATGCAAAATTTGAGCACTTTCTATTGTTTATTTCTAGAGATACTCCTAATTTTACGATTTTCATTTCGCTCGTTTGGAGTACATGACGTCATCAGCCATATAATTTGCATATTTCAAAAACGTGAATATCTCTTGAACGAGATGAGATATTTACAAACCACAAACGCCGTTCATCCTCATTTTAAATCTACTTTATGATTATATCAGAAAAAGACTGACGATTTTTCGTCTCAGTGACACTTTAACACTACCATTAATAAAAGTGCTCCATTAAGTGAGAGAGTAAAATTTTCATAACCTTTCGAAATAATACCCTGGTTCCAGAGGTTTTCTCTCGTAATTTTAAAGCGGTAAGACAGGAAAGTTGAGAAAACCTCTGGTATGAAGCGGTACGAACTCACTTTCATGTAATTCAGGCTATATTTGGCTACAAATCTCATAGGCTGATCTGATACAGGTTTAACCAATCATATCACCCTAGTAATAAGAAGTTTAGCGAATCAAAACTCTGTTTGAGGGTTATCCAATCAGAGATGGTGAACACGTTCTGTTCAGCTAGAATTCTATTGGAGCGGATTGATCAATCATCATCAAGGGGAGCACGGGTGGCGTGTGCTGTTAGGGCGCTGCCTCTCACCGCTGTAGTTAAGCCCAGTTGGACGGGGTTAGTACTTGGATGGGTGACCGTCTGGGAATAACCCTGTTCTCGAACTTGAATTTCATGTGAGTAGAGTTTAGTTGGTCTCTCCTGTGCTTCGAGGGTTTGTCGCAGGGTTCTACGGTTTTCCTCCCTCAGTAAAATCAACACTTAGGTCTTAGCTTATGTCGTGCACTTTTAACATGAGCCCCTGGCTCGGATGATTGGGCGACCACATCCTGTGCTTACGACGTTAAATAAATCATTACTCATTACTCATCATACCACTTCCTACCAGAGGTTTTCTCTCCTCTCTCGTCTTACCGCTATAATTAAATTACGGGAGAGAAAACCTCTGGGACCAGGGTATCGAAATATATTCTCCGTCCCTGGGTTGTAGATACATTATGATCAGTCCCCAAAATGGTATCTATATATGAAGTAAAAAGAGAAAAAACTGACCAGACGAGCCACTAGTTGGTCTTTGTGAGCCCATTACTTGCAATAATTCACGATTTCTTTGCATCAGGCCACCATGATGTGGTGGCTGGACTCCTAGTCTTGTCCACACTGGAGGTTTGTCCATTCCACGATCAAATGACGGTTGTTCAGGATTATATACATCATTAATGTTGGGAATAATGCCTGCCGAGTAACACAAACAAATAAGACATAGAGCAAATCAATAACATAATAAGAAAAAGAGAATTTGGAGGAACAAGAGGGTGGAGAGGAAAAAATAAGAGAATAAAGTGCAATTCTTTCCCAGCTCAGGTCTTTAGTAAAATAAATTTAATACAATTCTGAAAAAGTGTGCATTATGATCAATTTTACTTTGGTTGTAAATTTTCGATCCTAAGTAAGATTCAACAAGATTTATAGATTTTCATTTGCAGCTGAAATTTAGTTGAAATAAACAATTTACAATCGAAGTAAAATAAGGATTTTGTTAACCAAAAATTCGGCATAATGCACTTTTCCTCAACACTGCCTTCATTGTATTTTTAATGAAATGTAACCAAATGGATATGACAAGAGAGGAACTGTGACGGGAACCAGATATATGAAGTAAGAGGAGCAAAAGGAGGAGAAAGCCGACCAGAGTAAAGAGAGATAGAACACGGAGACAAAGGGAAAATATTATTAAGAGAAAGGATAACATAAGATAAAAAGAAACAAAGAACAAGAAGGAATTTCCTTATATTGTTGTGTTTGTGTGTATCTGTATAACTGTATTGTCACATATTGTCAGAGGCAGATTAAGTACGCCCTCCCCCTTCCACGCATACACACTTTTCTAACACTTTTCCCAAGATTAAAAAATAGGCAGTCCAGGACTGCATGAGACTACTCAAATAAAACTATAAAAAATAGGTAGTCAAGGACTGCATGAGGCTACTCAAATAAAACTATAAAAAATAGGTAGTCAAGGACTGCATGTATCTACGGGTCATATCTTATTTGTAACGAGAGAACGAAGACTCGACGAAGTGACCATCGGGGAACACGGAACCCGCGATGTTCGGGTTCCGAAACTATCCGAAGATTTGGACTATACGATTGATTCCGAAACTATCGGACGATTTGGACTACTTACACATTGCTTACACACTCGATGACATAGAGGCTCCTCTCCTCTTAGAGGAGGAGTAGCCTCAAAAAGAATCGAAATAGTATGAACGCTGTTTCAACCGTCAAAAAATGGGTTCGTGTGAACGTAATGAAATTCTCCCATTGCTGTTTCTCATGTACCGGCATTGTATGAACATGCATATATCAGTGTAAATGTTCTTCGAGTTATTTTACGCTCAAACCATTGGGATACATTTACACTCAATTCTCATATATCCCAGCTAGCATATTCATCTCTTCTCTTAACATATATAGTCTATATGGAGGCTCATTGTTATAGCAATTCCCCCCTATGTAAGTGCTACTTACAACATTTGAATTCGTGCACCGTCATTCCGATGTATTCTTTGTTTTCATGGCCTGCGGCGGTAACAACTGCTTTGTAGACTATAGGTTGTTGGTTAGACAAGCAACTGTCAAGTGGGCAATCATCCTTCCAGCATTTCTTTTCGGGTGTAGGTTTCTGGATTTTACTGTTATGTCGCCTGATGACGCCTGATAGCACTCTGGGCCCATGCGCACTTCACGCTATCTGAATGTACTTCACCGATGCTGTCCCACATGCGGTTGTCACCGACGATCGCATGTGTATAAGTAATTGGTGAAATTCATTCAGATTGTTCCAAGCTACACTGATGAGCTGTTGTACAGCGAAACACCGTGTCTGTAGATTGAACTATATATATATATAAAGTATGAAGTATAGTTTTACCTTAAAGTCTTCGCTACCAGAGGTTTCACCCTAAACGGGATCATTCACCCGTTTAGGGAGAAACCTCTGGTAGCGAAGACTTTAAGGTAAAACTATACTTCATACTTTGTATTTTGCTCTATCTATATATGGTATTGAGCACTCTCTAACATTTCGTGAACCAAAACTCACTTATATATATATATATATATATATATATATATATGAGAATAGCAAATGTCTTTCGCATCTCATTATTGATTTGTTATTGTTATTGTTATTTTGCTCTGATTGGCTAATTTATTCGCATCTCATTAATTCGTTATTGTTATTTTTATCTGATTGGCTAATTTTTGATCACATGATTATCTTTCTTATATAAGCTTATTGTTTGTTTACACTCTTTACGTTTCTCTCTGACGAAGGGCCTCCGCTAGAAACGTTGGACTACTACGTTCTCTGTTTCGACAGTATATCTAACTTTACTATATTTCGTTCAATCTTTTACTATATATAGTTCAATCTACAGACACGTGTTTCGCTGTTCTACAGCTCATCAGTGTAGCTTGGAACCCATCTAGATGTGAGAACGCCATTTTATTTATCCTCCAGCAACTGCTGGTAACAGCCGATTGTGGAACAATATTGGACATGCGCACATCTAGATAGTGTGAAGTGGTATTGGGCCAGAGTGCTCAAACTGCCACAAGGGCAGTATATATATATATATATATGCATATATACATATACCATTATTCCACGACCTGCTCCTAAATAATTGTTCTCCTCTCGCAAATAATTGTCCAATCAAATGTCTACATTGACGTCACGTGCCAGCCGTGAGCCCAATATTTTACGATGTAGGACAAGTAACTATATCTTGGGCAGCAACTTTTGGACAGGTGCACAAGGTGTATTTACTTGTCAATCGCACGATTATTTGTTCGGTATAATAAAACATCTATTGGATTCATCTTCGCGCGAAATAGAAAATATTTAAGTATCGAATTTTATATTCTTAAAGTGCTTATGAAACGAAATTTCACTTCAGTTTTTTAAGATTGTATTTGGAAGCATACCTAAGATAATGAAAAATGGCTTTTACATGCCTTTCAAATCTTATCCCATTCTAGAGTTACCGTAATGATTCGAATAAGCGCCCCCCTCAAGATGCTATTACCACTGATCTGGCTATTACCCAATCACGTGAACGTGACCCTTTCGACGGAATCACAGAGTCGGACGTCGAGGATGCTGCGCCCGACAATCTTGCGGTTGACGAAAGTGACTGTGACGATGAACTTGTCATAGATTGAGAACAATTAGCTACATTATAAATATAACTTGTATTTTATCTACTAGAGCAGAGAACTAGGGTTTCAGTTTTTTTTAAATCCTTGTTACTGTTCTTGTTAAGATTGTTATTAAAGTTCTGCGTTTTCATGGAATCAGATTGCGGTGTTTGCTAAAAAATTAAATAAGCGCCCCCTCCCGAATAAGCGCCCTCTCTCGAATAAGCCCCCCCCCCCCCCCCCTCGACCTCCTAAAATTAAATAGGCGCTTATCCGAATCATTACGGTATTGGCTATGCAATTTGAGCAATGACGTCACACGTTGTATGTGGGAGGAAACGGACAATCAGCCATATCTTTGGATTGGTTTGACTAAACTGAATCAAACGTTGGAAATTTTCCTTGGAGTATGGTCTGATTACATCTGCAATGTGTGGTTTGATGTAGTTAAACCAATTCAAAGATATGACTTGTTTTCCGTTTTCTCCCACATACGTGTGACGTCAATGCTCAGATTGCATAGCCAATAACTCAATAATGAGATAAGATTTGAAAGGCATTTAAAAGCCATTTTTCATTATCTTAGGTGTTCTTTCAAATACAATCTTAAAAAACTGAAGTGAAATTTCGCTTCATAGGCACTTTAATTAAAACACTGCGTTTCATAAAAATTACAATAGTACAAAATACCTTTGTAGTGCGGTATCGGTAGTTGAGGTCGAACATTTGGAACTGGTGGTTGTACGAGAGTCGAGTGGTGTTCGTCACTATTCTGGCCAGTTCCACCAAGGCGAGGTACAGTACGCTGAGCCCCATCTGGATGATCCCCAGGTGGGTTAGTTGGCACACGAACGTTGACGCTGGGAGGTGGCGGTGGCGGAGGACGAATAGGAAATTGCATAGGTGGTATTGGTGGTCGAATTCCTTGGAGACGTCCTGCAATCACGATTATGAATACCATGAATAAATACGTTACAGTCCTTTTAAGGTCGATTTAATCAACCTTAAATTCGTCAATTCTGAGAAAAGAAGAAAACCGAAGCACCCGAAAAAACCCCTCTAATCACAGGAAAGAACAACTCAAACTCAGCTCAAGTCTTAAGCTAAGAAATCAACACGGGGTTCTTCCCACTAGTCGATATTAAACGGATGTCTGCGCGCAAGGGTTCTTCCCGTGCAGATGGTCATCCACCGATTAAAGTATTGACCGCACTTAGTAACCTCAGACCTCAGCGGTAAGAGGGAAAGCTAACAACTTGAGGCAACCATTTCGAATGAAGCCTGGCAAACCACTAGTGGGTCGGTAAACTCGGTTTCTTGATTAGGGTCCTTGACTTTTGGTTGGGGTTGGGTGCCGCTATAAGATAATCTCACAGGCAGTCGATCATCTTGAATAGGGCCTGGTTAAGCGGGCAAATTTTCAAAAAGCAAGCCAAAAATATTATTCTGCGGCCCTCATACAGTATTCGTAAATAACGTCGTATAGACACTGAAGACGTGGAAAAAACAATTGATTATAGTTCAAAGTTTTGAATTCGTATTATTCTTTCCCTTGAAACAAGAGATAAGGAAAACAAAATAAACATTTATGCTAACAAACAAAAAGGGGCGAAACAAAATTACTTAACAAATAGGAAACAGTATTCCAATACCTGCAGGATTTAAAGGTGCTCGTTCCGGGATGAATCCAGGGGGAGCGCCATGAGGAAACCCAAGCACAATTCCTGGAATGTTGACATCCTCAACGACCAACGGATCATTTCCATGGTCAAATGGACAAAGTTCGCCTCTCATGCAAAATCCTTTTTCTGGTGAATAAACAAAAAGACTAAAGTTCACTACTCATTCACTTGCCCACCAGATACTGGGTGTATCTTCTTGTCATGCATAGTTAGTACTGTACCCAGTGAAAAGGTCTACCGCTCTAGCAAGTTAAATGACACAGCTAAGATGTATAGGCACTGCATGGGCGTTTCCATGAGCCTAGGCCAGGAGCATCGCCAGTCCTGGAAAAGTGGGGAGACCAACCTCGTCCCCAGGGCCATTTGTGGGGGCTGGGCCAAGATGGCGGCCAAAAACAAAATGGCGGGAACAAATAGTCCTGGCACAGGCTGCAAAAAATGAGCCATATTTTGACTCATTTTTGACTCGGACCCAGTCTTCACTAAGTTTATCGCGCCTAGTCAGGCTCAATTTTTTTCTGAATATTTAGTTCAGCTTGACTGACCCAAACTGAAAACAATCAAAACATTCATTTCCAAATACATTGTCGAATTATTAAAATAAATACACTTTTAATAAATATCTGTAAATGCGTATTATTTATCATTTCGCAAGAAACTGGATTGCCGTTGCCTGACCTTGTTTTCGTGAGTTTTCGGTGGATTCAATTCAGCGTTTTGAAAAACATTTAGGCTTCGTTTAGTCGAGAATTCTTGTTTGAAAAAAGCCTGCTTCTCAATAGCCAAACACGTAAATTCTGCCCTGTGGTATACTTTCCTTTCGCAGCCAAAATACTTTTTGATTTTCTTCATCAAGTCTTTCGTTCGCCCGATTTAGAAAACACACTGAATTGCCGTCCCATGGACTTCGTTGTATGGCAGCCAGGGCACAGAGACGACATGACCCATCATTACATATTCTTCCAACGTTTTTACGGGTGTTTCGCCAACTTTCTTCACATTTTCATTCATTTTGAAGTTGTTTTTTTAACAGCCGGTATCGTGTAAACGCAAGGCCTAAACGGCCAACCTCGTACCCAGGGTCTTACCTCCGCTCCCCCCTCCCCCATCGCTGCGGAAAGACCCTGGTACACGCTGGTCATGTGCTGCCCAAAATATGAGCAGTACAAAATAAATTTAGTGTGGGTAGGGTGGTACAAAAAACTTTCTCGACTTTATACCGACCGGAGTAGTGTTTATACAAATGCAAAACATCTGGCCAGATGAAATGTCACGACTCACGAAAGGTGCACAACGGCTTGGAGAAACAATCCAAAACGAGATATAATTTAATAAGAATGCCAAAGTCTCAAAGATCAATATTTTGCTGGCTTTGTAGCGCTGGCGACATGTGTTATTGATGGGAGAATATTCGTTTTAAGCATTCGAATCGCGAGGCTTTTAACTGGACGTATTCACTTAAATATAACGGCAGCTTTCGCGTGTGGTATTCAACAACGGGGGTTTCTTTATCGGACAAGAAGTTTGTGACAGCAAAGAAGCAGAAAAATCGATAAGACTCGGCCGCTTTCTTGAAGTCTACTGAAAGTACTATTTCTTTAAGTAAACAACACAGCGCATTCAGAAATGCAGACAGATGACAACAAAGGTTCAACATTTCACCTTTGCCTTATTAAATGTGTCTAGTGTCTTGCTATAGATGATCTTGGTTTCAAATATTTTACTATTTTAGTACTGTTTATTTTTGTTTATTTGTCGTTGATTAATACTATTGTTCGATATTTTAATATACTTTGCCGAATGGAGGAGCGGCAACAGTTTTCGTAGTGGCGTATTCATATTTCATGATCAAGCGACGAAAGATCAAATTTGCGGAGTAACTGGTGTTTATATAAATAGAAAAATGATAATAAGATATCAATTAATCGACTATATATTGTATAATTTAAGCACCCAGTTTGACGATTATTAAACGAATGGGAACATCAAAAACTTTCTTCATTGTAAACTTATATAAACTAAAAACAATAGCTGTCAAAACAACTTGTTTCAATTTTAAAATCGTATCACCGGTTTAACGATTATTTCAAAATCTAATACCAGAAAACAAAACAAGATACGTATACATGCATTTCTTCGACTATTCCAGCGAGGTCAAGCATTGATACGCAGGGGACACTCCCACAGTCGAAAATTTTGATAGATGACACGTGACCAGCGTGTACCAGGGTCTTTCCGCAGCGGGGGGGGGGGGGGGGGGGGGGGGGGGGGGCGGAGGTAAGACCCTGGGTACGAGGTTGCTAAACGGCATGATTTTGTTCCGTTTTCAAATTGTACCGGCATCGTGTAAACGGGGTCTGAGGCGAGAAAATCAAAGCTAAAGTTTATGTAAATCAGGAGAATGTTTTATCACATATAAAACCACGATACGGTTATGATTTTTCTTTGTGTTTTCCTCATGAATTATTAATGAGTTTTTAAAGAATGTTTTATCGACAGGCTTTTGTCACTGCAGTATGAATGCTAATTAAACCAAAGTCAAAGTTACTTTTAAAAACACAGGCAAAAAAACATAGTTTTTCCATATAATAAATAACTTATTGACCGAGCTTGTTCGGTCCGGATAGAAAGATATTGCTCTCGTTCTTTTTCCCCTTGTATAAACCTCGTCTTCGGCTCGGTCTATTCAAGCGAAAAAAGAACTCGACCAATATCCTTCTATCCGGACCTCACACTCGGTCAATAACATATATGTATGTAACATAAATAAATAAACTTACCCTCATAATCACGACAGCGAGCTCTTTTATTAGACCAAGGTCTGCCTTTGTACATACGATTCTTACCAGCTCTGTTATCATATTTACCTCTTGCAGAATTTTCAGATCTACGTTGAGTATTTTCTCGATCTAAAAAACATTACATAGGAACGGCATCGCGATCAGATGGTAGTGTTAACTATTGTAGTGTCAACTCTATAAGTATATTCATACAACGTGGCTTCTGTGTCTGTGTGCATTTTCATTGGTTCTTGCCTGTATTAACGGGCATGCACATAGATGACGTCAAATCCACGTCAGATCACCTCAGTAGACTTGTTTTGTCTATTTCAATGCCACCCTACGCCGGTGAGCGGAGATAAGACCTTGAGAGCGAAGTTTTGACTGCCCCCCCCCCCCCCCCCCAAAATCCCGAAAAATATCCTGTAAACCATTTGAATTTTTATAAAACAAATAGATTACATATTTCCGCGCGTGTGTACTGCATTAGATCACATACAACGTCACAGCGTGTAAAAAAATAACAATCACGTCACTCGACTTCGTCTCGTGTCGTACTCTTCTCATCTATACACGCTGTGACGTCATCTGGTGATCTATTACGCAGTACACACACGCTCAAAAAATGTAATTTATTTGTTAAATAACGTTCGTTACAGAGCCCGAACGGAGGATAACACACACTGATAACTACACGTGTGCAAATCGAGCCATTCATTGGTCGGTCGTAAAACGCTACGTCACAAAACGTCATAAATCTTAACATCCATCTCGACGGAATTTTTCACAAATCGAGATTATTGTTGACCATACATAACTCGGCAAAGAGGTCTGGACACTAGTCACAGGGACCCAAGCCAAGATTAGTGAGGATAACCTGAGGATAACACACACTCAACAGAGTCAGAATGGAGAACGATTTAATAAAATTACTAACATCCAATCCGACTTTGCTACGTCCGTCAAGGTAGCAAGCAATATGAACGCTACAAGTAGACACGCAAAAAAACCCCGCACACTTTGTGTCAGGTCTGACATAGCGAACACTGACCTATATATAACTGGTCTTGTTCAAAAAGTGATCATGGTAGCGACATAGATAAAGAAAGCCACGCTGTTTGACAAGCCGATCGAAATAAAGTAAGGTTAGATATACTGCCGAAACAGAGAACGTAGGAATCTAACGTAGGAATCTAACGATACTGTTGGGACAGGTTTAACCACTATATCAGTTTTAGGAGTATGAAATTATTCATAAACTTTATAAAAGGGTATAAATATTTTCCTACATGTTTTTGAAAACTATGAACTTTTAACACATCCCACGTAAAATATTTATTTGCTAAGCTTTCGGCCTGTTGACTCAGGTCTTCATCAGAGCAATAACAACAAGCTGTTGGCTCACGTCGTTCATAAACTTAGCCAGGTAACCACTAAAGATTTCTGCTTTCTTATTGGTTGAAACTTTCGCGCATTCAAGTCATGCGCAGAGGTACAAGTGAATTTAGGCCTGAATGACGCAAGATTGTAATTAGTGGTTACCTGGCCCATAATTCTTTTGAAATTGGGACTGATCAATTAAATCACGTATATAAGAATACAATGGCGTATCACGTTAATGTTATTAATTAGAAAAACAAAATCAAAAATGTTCCCCGAATAGGGCACACCACGTGCTGTTTAATGGATGTCCCTTCTGAGAGATGGTGTTGATGTTTTGCAATCTCAATAGATTCCCTTGTTCTTCACGTGAAGTATTGCTTGTCGCTGGCTAAGAGTGACGACACTTCCCACTTAACACGATGGTCATACTTCCATGCGTGTTTGGCAACAGCAGATTTATCATGTCGGGCTTTTATGCAACATGTCTTGCATGTGCTCCTTCAGGCGAGTTGAGCGATTCCTTCCCGTTTCGCCGATGTATACCAAGCCACATTCACACGGAATGCGATACACTCCTGGCTTAGATAAGCTATCCACATCATCTTTATGTGTGAAAAGTACCTTGAACAATTTGTGTTGACTACTGTGAAATGCCGAAATACCAGCACGATTTAGAATCCTCTCAATCTTGTGGAATGCTGGTCCGAGGTACAGAAGAGAAACTGAAGGTGCTTCTTCCTGGGGCTGAGTATTCCGCTCCGGGTGTACTGAAGGTGTCATAGAAGCTTGAATCATCTTCTCAGGTATAGTGAAAACAAACTTAAGGTGATCTAATCCATACTGAAGATGTTCTTCGTCACAAATTGTTCGTGCTCGATGAACGAAAGTTTTGCACACAGACGATTTGAAAATAAATATTTTACGTGGTGTTTCCACAAAACTTATCTATATTACATTATCGCCATGAAAACGTTCAAAGAATTAAACACTGTAATTTATTTAAACATTTACACAATGATAAAAACAATAAGATATTGAACTGAAGCAACAATTCCGGTAGGGAAAAGAATAGTCGCAAGAAAAAGTTGTTGTTTTTTAATTATGGCTGCAATAAACTGTTAATGGTCGGCAGCTGCGTAGGCAGTGTTGAAATACAAATCAAAATATAGTTTAAGTACTGCCGAAATTATTGAACGTAGATTTCTAGCGTTTCGAGCGAAGGCCCTTCGTCAGAGAGAAACGTGAAACATTTTTAACAGGTCGGTCGGAAACTTGAAACCAACTATTATCCTTTTTTGGCCTTATTTACTTATTGTTTTAACTCTAGTTTTCTTACAACATGTATTTATGTATTTAAGTTGAACAAGTATCCATGCACAACCTAATTCATTTTGTACTCACCTAAAGAACTCTCTCTTGGTCTGTCAGGCCGTTCTTCTTCTATTGAATGTTCGTCGCTTCCCTCTTTTCTCCTAAAGCTATCCAAACTTTGTTTTCCCTTGCCTTCAGGAGGAACACTGTCACTGGAATCATCTCTGGAAACCTTGGATCTCGTTCCGCTATCATAATCAGATTCAATACGTCTTTTCTGTGCTTTGTATCCAAAGTGGGACTCACGGTTATTCGATGAAATAGGCTTCTCGTCAACATCTTCCGTTGGCTTTCTTGTCCTTTTGAAATCCCTGTCATCTTCATCCAATACAGACGACTAAATGATGTAGAATCAAAAAGAATATAAATTAGTATACTCAAAAAAGAAAACTTTTACCGCACGTCAAATACAATGAAATGACCGGGGCAGAAAAACTGTGGGAGGCATGAGGTGGCACAAGCTGCTATCACGCTGTCTTTCACCGCTGAAGTTAAGTCCGATCAAATGGGGGTTAGTACTCGGATGGGTGACCACATTAGCTTCATGTGAGTAGAGTTGTTGGTTGTCTCCTGTGCCTCGAGGGTTTTTCATCAGGTTCTTTGATTTTCCTCCCTCCTCAAAATCAACACCATAGTTTCCCCAAGTTAATTCTACTAACTAGTTCCATCAAAGGGTGAAGGCCATTGAGTTTCAGTATCTAAATATTGTCACGTTGATCTGCGTCCTTTGCAATTCAGCCACTGGCAACCAGTGAACTCGATGTAAGTTAAAATGTGATAACTGGAACGCTAACGCGTAAACCAAAAAGCGAGGCAATAAGTTCCAGGCCCCAACGCGGTTTGCAGGTAGGTTTCAGTCTCCAACAAAATGTTTTTTACACGGCCGCCCTTGAGCGAACTGCGAAAGCTCGAAAAAAGGTTTGAAAAAAATATTTATCAAATTATTTTGTCAGACTAAACGTGCATTCAATGGTTTCCCATTGTTGTGCAGTGCTGTTGTTGTTTTATTTGTTTTATTTGCTGTATAGTAGTCCAAAACTATACAGTAAATTAAGCTAGGGATGAAAACAGGCTGAGAAAACAGACGTCCTTTTGCTGGCTAGGATGGAAACAGCCAGCTGAAAAGGTGAGAACAAGAGTGAGAAGGCTATTCTTGTACGAGTTTGAAGACGTATTGATACTTGATATTTCATAATATACATCCGTCATTTTCTTATTTCTGCTCCTTTAATTTTTTTGTCCGAATGTGTTAAACGGCCTTTTGTAACTAATGATATTTTAAGAAATAACTGACAACTAGATTGTTTATTTTTCACGTTTACTCATAGCTAGTTGTTGTTTTCGGTACGAATGCGGAATGCTTTTTAAACAAAACGACACATGAAACTAGTACTAACGGCATATTCTATACTAAGTTTGTGTTGATTTTTTGTATCCTCTTCGGAGTAACGGAACTCTAATATATGGTTTATAACTTTATATTATAACGAAAAGTTTGATTTAATTTCTTGACTGACAAACTTCGTGCACGTTTTGTAAAGACAATGACTTTTACTATAGCAACAAATAAATAATTACTGCATACGTACTTTGTTCGGCAGCATAGCACAACCAATCAAAATTTAAAATGCACGTTTAGCAAAGCGTGATAAAATGATTCAATAAATAATTTTTCAAACCTTTTCGAGCCTTCGCGGTTCGCTCAAGACCGGTGGCCTTGTAAAAAAACATTTTGTGGGAGACTGAAACCTACCTGCAAATCGCGCAGTTATCACATTTTAACTTACATCGAGTTCACTGCTGGCAACCCACTGGCTGCAAGTAAGGATGATAGGCCCCAGTCCTTTATCCTTTATCAAGGACGAATAAAATCAATCCCTGAGATCGGTAGTAAACAGTGTATTGTAGAACAAGGAATTACACTAGAGAATGCCACCCAGTGGGTTAAACTATGATCACGAATGTTCGTGACCAGCCACGGACAATGTTTAGTAGAACCAAAAATCCAAAATACAGTCTGTAGTAATTATTCTTAAACAAATTACCTCAGCAGCTTGAGGCCTCAAGCTTTCATCTGTACTTAGCAACCTTTTTCCAACAGGTCTTGGAGACACAGGCGGATTACTTGGTTTAGGTGGATTACTTGGTTTAGGCGGATTACTTGGTTTTGGAAGACTGATTGGTTTGGGGGGCTCAGGCAGTGGTGTAGCTGGCGTAGGCGGAGCTGGGATATAAGAATTATCTTGAAGAACTTCAAATAATGTTTTCACGAAAGAAACCGTATCTACCAAACAGGAATTTATACAATCAGTACAGAGTAACATGACAACACATTATTCTATTTGTTATAACAGTTATTATAAAATAAACTGTCCTCTACGCACGCTCTGATTGGTCAGGCCCGTGCATTTATAAACTGAGTATGGAAAGCATGAATGACGTAAAATGGCACGGAATAGCATAGGATGGCGTCACCTGGTGGGGAAAGTCAGTCTACTTCCAAAACTGTCCAACTTTTAGCTTGATTTTTTGTTCTTATTTTATAAAACAAATAAAACATATTGCTCCTTTGCATATGTACTCTTATAAAGGGACGTACATATTATAAAGGGACGTTCGACGTTATCTAAACTCGAACTACTCAACTTCTTTCGTGTTCAAATGACGTCAAACATACCTTTATAAGAGTAGATACGCACGGAGCTTTATGGTTTTTTTAATTATTACGGCTTTTTAAAATGAGTACTAGGTTCCTTTTAATCAGTTCTGGTACTGGTGTACATTTTAAATTCTAAGGCAAACTCTTTATAGCCTATTGGCCACTGAAGTAGCCTGCGCCGCATATAGAGATCATAATATAAGACTGGAGGGAGCATTGGGGCCAAAAATGCAAGGAAAATTGAACGCCGCCATTTGTGGCCGCGTATTGGCAAGTCTCATGGGCAAGTCTTCAAAGGGCCTGGACACTAGCTTTTCCCCTCTAATGGCGGCCTTCTATTTTCCTCACACATTTGACTGGACCCAGCAAAGGAATGCCCCCTCTAGTCTTATATTATGATCTCTATGGCGCTGCAGACGACTAAACCCCGGTATAGTACTATACCGGGGTTTAGTCGTCTACTGAAGCGACCACCTCAAAACAAATTATTTTGGCTAATGCCACATGATTTTATTCACCACATAAAAACGTCTTGGGCTGGTTAAAAAACCCATAAATGTACATACAGTTGGTAATAACAATAATTTGTAAAAAATAAAGCAAAGGCAAAAGATTTAATATTTACAAACAATTTCTGACATTCAGCTTGTGGTTTTAGTTCAATCAACTGTAAACCGCCTTTGTGAGTGCACTGTAGCAGACGTTAGCCAAGTACCAAATGACTTCCCACACCCTAACATCATCCCCATTGACAGGACCAACAAAAAAGTGTAAAGCTTGCTTCTTTCCCTTTGTGGCTTTTCAAAAGTCTTTTTAAAAAGTGCTAGTAGATAAAGGTCTTTTAAAAACAGCACTTACAGTCGTTTGCACCTAATTAGCGTGTACACCACCCGTCAAAATATTCGGTTTTCATTCCATACATTCCAACCAATAAATTATTGTGACATGTATGTGCCCTTAGCCAATCACGACTCACAAATCTCACGGTGTCAATTTCAAAACGGTTAACTTCGGTTTAAATTTAGAACATGTTTTGACGGCCGGTATACACGCTTAGGTGCAAACGACTAATAATTATTGTACCGTAATAATATTGAGTGTATCTATAGAACTGATTAGTTGAGATAGTTGCCTCACTAAAAAAGGGACAAATTAATGTCCCGTCACCGCCATTTTAACAACATGCTACTATAGCTGTGCAGAAAAGTCAGAGAACATATACATTTTTTCAAGAAAGTTTCTTAATTTAAACAAGGTTAACACCACTTTAACTGGGTGACTGAGAGATATGTTTTATTTAAAAGTGCTTGCAATTTTTAAAACAGCACAGTATGATGATTTCAACCAATCAACTAAGGGTGCATTCGTTTGGGTTATTCCGGGAAAAGAATGGTTTCTGAAATACTCCGGGATAGCTTGATCTCCCGTTTTCCAAACGATAGGTTATTTTGGTTAATCCAGAGAACTTAACAGATGGTATTGTAAGGGGCTGTTTACATGGGAGCGGGGACGGGACAAGTAAGCGGGACGGGACGTTTTTCATCCCGGGTTTATATGAGAATGTTTTCAGGCGGGACAATCGCGACCGGGACGTTTCACAACACAGCTAGAAAGTTGTAAAAACCGCAGAATAACAGAGAAATAAATAGAAGTGAGGTATTATAAAGAGCTGTTGTTTATAGTTGTATGTTGTCTAGCCGTTCAGTCACTCATTTGCATCGAATAAACAGCTTAAGAATCAAAATAAATTCTGGAAACGGTATCCGGTTAGACGAGACAGAACATTTTATATGGCGAAAATTGTCTCTATCGAGCCGGGATCCTGGTTGAGCAAACCGAACGTCCCGTCCCCGCCTTCCATGTAAACAGCCCTTATAAGTATTCCAGATTAAGAAGAGCTTCTAAAGTAGTGTTCGCGTACTGTACGTTATTCTGGCTATTCCTATTCCGAAATGGTCCCAAACGAACGCACCCTGAATAAATACAAATTCTCTACTGTTAAATTTCCCTGTTAATTTAGTATGCTTTTATGACACTACCATTTCAGATTGGTTTTCCCCCTATAGGATAGCATGCGACTTGTGTTCAAGACATTCATATACCAGTAGAGACCTCACAAACTTTCTACTGTAGAAAGAGTCTAGACAAAGAGTATCAACAACTTACCATTAGCTAGGAACACTTCAAGTTGGTCAATACATATTTCTTCCAATTCTCCGAGTGGTTTATCTTTTCTAACTAATGCCACAACATATTTTGCTAAAGCAGCGGGGTCTGCATCACAGCTAAAACAAAATACAGAAACCTAAATTTAATTTACCGGTAGTCACACTTTTTGCAGGTTTTTCAAGTACGAGGAATTCGTTCCAGTCCGAGGCGAAGCCGAGTACTGGAACGAATTCCGAGTACTTGAAAACCCGGTCTAGTCCGAATTGGAGGCCTTTGAATGACTTCTCAAAATCACTTATAATTAGTGTATTCCCAAATCAATTAGTGTATTAGTAATTACACTGTGTGGATGGATGAAAACGCCGTTTGTGTGAATGAGTTTGTTGATGATTGATTTTAATTGCAAATGAAGCGTATTTTGGTAACTTGTGCCTCGTTAAACGAGTTTGAGGTTGAATTGTCGGCATGGTGGACGACGAAGAAGACTTCAAGCCGTTGTGCAAACGCTTTCGAAATCTATTCCCATGGCTCTTGGCGTCATATTTCAAGTCCTAGGACTAGAAATATTATTTTCTAGTCCTTGGACTGGAAATAACATTTCTAGTCCTCTTCCTAGTACTTCCCTTTTCAATTTTTCAATTTTTTATTTTACAATTTTTCAAATTTTCAATGGTATTTCAAGTCCTTTCACGTGGTAGAATTCAGCGCTTGTGATTGGTTGATTATCTCATGAATTATTAATGAGTTTGAGAATAATATACGAGTGTGAGTTTCCCTGGCAAGTGGCAATTTTATATTCCCCTGGTTTACAATAGTAACTTCTCGTACTGGTAACTAAAACTTACTACCGCATTTTCCGGACTATAAACCTCAACCTTTTTCCAAAATCTAACGTCATGCAGTTTATACTGTATATGGTGCGGTTTATATGTGAACGAATTCAAGACTTTTTTAAATACGTACGGTACAAGATTTTTTCTTTCATATTCTAAAAAAAATCTCACAATTACTGTAGACGTCGCACTATACACTGTAAAACTACGATAAAAGACGTTACGCTAAGTCATAAAACATTACGCTATGTTATAAAACTTCATACTACGTTGTACATGTAAGACGTTTCGCTACGTTAAGCTATGTTTAAAGATGTTACACTAAGTTATACGCTACGTTATCAGATAGAATGTCCACTAAGATCGAGCGAAATCGAAAATACTAGGTAATTTTGGTGAAGGAAAATTTCGAGTGTAGAATATATATATGTACATTATAAGACCCAACCGGGACCAGTTGCGAAAATGCAACATCAAGGCCTTCCGGCTACGAATTGAACGCGTGATCCAGCGATGCTAGTGCAGTGCTCTCACCATGCACTGAGCTACGGAAGCCGTTGCCAAGAGCTTGGCCACGAGTTCTGTATATATGTGGTAATGCCGGGAGTAGAATTGGGTAGATCACAAGTAATACTAGGTAATTTTGGTGAAGGAAAATTTCGAGTGTAGAATATATACATTATAAGACCAAACCGGGACCAGTTGCTGGTCTACAAGAAGCTGTTACCAAGAGCTTGCATGGCCACGAGTTCTCTATATATGTGGTAATGCCGAGAGTAGAATTGGGTATATTACAACGGGTTCCGTAACTCAGTGGTCAGAGAACTGCACTAGCATCGCAGGGTGACCAGAGGTTTCATTAATAGGCGGGTACCGGCGGTTTACCGCCGCCTGTTTTGCCTCTTACCACCGACTATTCTGGCAACACTTTGTATATATATATATATATATATATATATATATATATATATATATATATATATATATATATATATATATATATTTAACAGTTATACCATGAGCTCGAGTCGTATATGAGCTCATAGCCAACGAGGCGCTTCGCCGAGTTGGCTATTAGTTCGTATACGACGAGAGCGAATGGTATAACTGTTTTATTATATAGCCAAGCACTGTACAAGAGACAAAATTACATGCAGCGAAATGTTTCAAACGACAAACTTCCGGCATAGGCAACTAATACTTCCGTCATGCGTAATGATGCATTCACATAAAGTTTCTCGCTGAGCTGTTCGGTAAACAGCTTTGAAATGTTGCATAAATGTTGCTTGAGAGGCAAAAAATGTGTTAAGCAGATCAACAAAAAAGATTGAAAGGTACCTTTATGAAGTCAAAAGGTGGGTCAGTTGTTTATATTAGCGTTGCTGTCGTGAAAAATTTTTTGATTTCATGCAAAAATGAAACTGAAACACCTTCGGCAGTGAAACTAAATTACTTAGTTGGTTGTTTTTGAAAAAGAACATGCTTTTTACTACTCCAAATGCTTATCTAAATAAAAAAATGTGTCTTTACTGGTGATCTCCTACGAAATGTGTGTTGTAAGCTTGATTTTAACCGTGAGTTTCTTTGTTTGGCAACAAATTAATATCAACCCGTTAATTTAGTCAGGTTTTTGAAGTAAAAATACGTAATTTTTAGGTGAATTTTACCATTTAGCATGCTAAATTGTGTATTTGTTAATGTATTTTTACACAATGTTGTTTTTTTATACATTGGTTTGAGGGTGTTGATGTTTTTCTGTATAAAAATCCGTCAATTTCAACTCTTTTCGGCAGTTTAAAAAACGTGCCGCCATCTTGTTTTTCCTCTACTAGTAGGATATGAGCTGATAGCCTGGTAGTAGGGAACCAATCAGATTACGCAAAAGCTCATATCCGATAGCATGCTATATAATAAATATATATATATAGTGGACACAGACGTCTACTTTTGAAACGTAGCCTGCTATGACAAATAATAATGAAACCTCTGGACCCAGGGTCGCGGGTTCAATTCCTAGCCGGAAGGCCTTGATGTTGCATTTTTCGCAACTGGTCCCAGTTTGATCTTATAATGTATATATTCTACACTCGAAATTTTCCTTCACCAAAATTACCTAGTATATCCAGTTTAATTGAGTGAAATGCCAAATATTACTTGAAATCGAAAATATGTGGCAGACGGTAAAAAATCAAAGTTCTTCACATTTCGTCCAGAGATTTTTTCTGCAATTTTCTTTTTAAACCCGAAAAGAAAATTAAATTTGTGACGTCCCCATGCGTCTTCAAAACATCGGAAATAAACGCGACTCACACCTTCTCGTATTAAACTTCGCTCTGTTTAATTTGCATCGTAGAAAAACCCTGTTTTGAGTTTGGAAATTTGTTGTCGAAATGTTTACGAGTCATGCATTTAAACCAATTCTAAACTTGTGGATTAGTTTTCAATGGCATGGCGAGCTGTACAAAAGCATTAAAATTCACGTTATCAAAATTCTTAATTTGTCGCAGTTTTTCAAGAGGCATATTTCCTTCCAGGTAAAACACCGAATCACTTGAAGTTTAGATTTCTTAAAAGAAGAAATGTTGTTTTAAACCCTGGTATAAAATTAGGGGGAAATTATTTATCAGCACCGACTACAAACGCTTTGAAATTTCTGATATTCACAACATTAACCTGTCAACTACAAACAATAGGCACACGCCACTTGTCAAATTGCCAAAAACTATGGAATTTTTTTCTTGTTTTTTCTTCTTCTGGGGGCTGTAAACTACAGTACACCAGAAAGGTCATGTGTATCTCACTGTGTGTATTCTGTTGTTATTATAGCCACCTGGAAGAAAGGCGCAACTACATGTAGGGTTCTTGAAATGCAGATCGTTTTTAGCACAAAGTGACGACACAAATCTGGGGGGGGGGGGGTTCGGAGGCATGACCCCGGAAAATATTTAAACTTTGGGTCTCTAAAGCCTGGTTTCCATGCATAAGATCGTCTCGATCGCCCCAATCGTCCCGATCGCCTGAATCCATCCAATCAGATTGGGCGATTCGAAATATCTCTAGTCTGATTGGAGAAATTTGGAAACCAGGCTTTAAACAGCATTTTCTGCACTCTGAGGACACTTTTGACTAAAATATAAAGGTTTTAAATCACATCTTTTAACCATGCATCCCACTGTTTTAAAGAAATATTTCGGCGATTTCGATCTAAATAAGATTAGACTATTAAATAGACTTTTCATTTTGCATTTCATTTTAATGTGGTTTGAGAAAACTTTAGATAATGTGTACGTCTAAATTAGCCAAAATAGCGTATTAATCATGGGCAGAGTTTTCTTTCAGGTTTTAATTGTGCTCATGTTGGAGTGTTAACTTGGTATTGTCTTGGTCACTGACTTTTCCAACGGCTTTAAGTTTACGGGTTCGCTCAAACAGATAGAAAGAACAAAGAGATTCTTCCATATCATCCACTGCCTTGCTCTTCTTATAATTTGAATAAATTCCAAATTCATCAGCCCAACGCTAAAAATTCCAAATATCCATGGACCATGTTGAAATATTGACTGGTGACTCGTGACTCGTGTTCGAAAAATTCGCATAAAACAAGATAGCTGCGTACCAATTAGCCCCTGGCCCAATCAAAGAATATGGACCAGGTAACCACTAAAGACTTCTGCTTTCCTTCTGGTTAAAATTTTCGCGCGTTTTTATTGGCTATGAGTGAAATTGCAATCGTCATCGGGGGATTTAGCCCTGATAACGCGAGAATGAGAGTAGTGGTTATCTGGCCCTTGTTTCTTTTGAAATTGGGCCAGGGTACCAGGCTACGTACCGATCTCATTCCCAGAGCCTTCAGGCCACTCACTGTCCAATCCTTTTATAGCTTTACCCTAACTATGCTTTACCAAAATGTAAGTCGTAAAATTTATTTTTTTCTCCCAAATTTTGTCATCAAGCTTCAGCGAGTCTCAAGATTTTAGCAATCTTCTGGATACCCTAACCACAACAAAAACCTTAACCCTAAAAAAAATCTGGTTTACCACCTAGCTCTTTGAAAATAACATTTTCACGGCATATTTTGGAAAAGCTGAGACTGGCCAGGTCCCTTTGAGTCATCCCTATTAACCAAAATCAAACTGTTAAACATTATATTTCCCTGGAGAGAACTTACCTGAAGGGAAGATCGGGGGGTTGTCATTAATTTTAAAAGTAGCAGGCACATTTGAAGAAGTACATGTACAGTAGGCAGCTGTACTCATATTACGATCATCATGACACATTTGTAGGGGGATCTGGGGCATTCTTCTCCAAAACTGTCTGAAATTTTGGATCTCTGAAACGAAATTTTGGGTCTTTCCTGCATTTTGACGTCACTTTTGAGGACAATATAAAAGTCTTAAATCACATTCCTTAACAGTGTATGTTATTGTACAATAAACTGTATATATCTCTTCTGTTATCATACATAAAGTTAACCTATGTACAGCCTGAATACACTAAAATAATTCAGTCTGTGAAAACTTGCACGAAAGCTTGTCAACCCCCCGCACAGCTTCTTATAGATTTTGATTGTCTAAATCACAACCTCTGTCTTATTCCAGTTACAACTGGGTTCTCTAGGGATTCTCATCAGATCAAACAATCCAATCAAATAAACAATTATGAATCATAGTTTTCACAGACTGAACTGTACAGGTGTATATTCAGGCTGTACATAGGTTAACTTTATGTATGATAACAGAAGAGATATATACAGTTCATTTAATAATAACATACACTGTTAATGAATGTGATTTAAGAACGTACACAGGCTAGCTAACATAAAGTACCATACCCCAGCCATTCAAGAAACCACTGTACAGAAGGTACTACAGCCCTTTAGGACCTTTAGTTGTAAGATTACACAACAATTGTGCTTTCCCTATGCTGATGCGGTATTAATAAAATATCGAATACCAATGCTGAAGAAAACAAACCCCCAATAATATCGAATATATCAGTATTTTTACAGATCAAATTTTCGAGAAATTTAATCGCGTTTCAGATTATGTACAGTCATTACACGGTTCGCGAGGTAAACTTGTAAATAGTACTTCACTTGTGTAAGACGTTATAACTAGCAGTCATGCATTCATTAATCCTCAAGGGACTGCCTCCCTTGTGTTTGATGGCCTTCTTGCACAATGACAGATCATCATTGGTATCTGTGTTGCCTTTTTTTAAATAATTCCAAAGTGGACTTCACACATTAGGCATGATGAACACTGAACAGAACAGGACTGAAGAAATTGTGTTGCAGTGTTGACTGCAGTGAGCTGTATAAATTCTGACACAGTGACACTTTGCTTTTAACCAAAGTCCAAGCTGTGAAATCACTTTAAAAGCACTATAAATCAAATTTTGACAGTTGACTGAGAAGACACCCTTTGTCTTGCTATTTGCAGTCTCACTTGTTTTTATAGAAACGCCACCTCCACAGAATCAATCATCCTATTCAATAACGCTAAAGTTGTCACCAACAACTTTATTCAGATCTTCAGATTGAAGTGCAGGTTTTGGCTAGAAAGTGTTGTCCACATTCTTTCTAAGAATATGCGAAAAATTAAGTGCACTATTATCCAATAATATCAAAGGTTTCAGTATTTCCAATATTTGAAAATTAGAATATCGAATATTCGGTATTTTGAAAATACCAATAATTACCGATATACTGTATTGATATACCACATCAGCCTAGTTTTCTCTATTTTGTTTACATGCTTTGCTTAGTTCTATTGCTTTCCTACTTTTTGAGGACATGAATACCGTACTGGCGCAGGTATACGCCCTCTATTGGGTATACGCCCTCTATTGGGTAAACGCCCCCTCCTGATTTTCATCCAAACTCAAGAAATTACGGGGTAAACACCCCCTGCCTATCCTCTGGTAAAAAGGTTTGAAATTTTGTTTTCCCACAAGAATTTAGGGATTTATAAGCAGCAGAAACACAAGCGTCTGCACGCAAGCAGGCTAACGAGAATTTTGTTGTAAGCATTACTTCTGATTTAATACCGATCTCTGGAGAGCGTGCTGCCAAAACTTTGTTATTTTAGTAGGTGCAGGATGTCAGTTGCTTTTATAAAGCAAAAGACAACTGATAAAGTTTAGTGTTCAAAAAGTAACAGTAACAATCAGTGGCGTAGCCAGGGTTGACCAATTGGGCGGGCACAAAGTGACATTTCTAAAGAAGGAGGTAGCACACCCCGGATAATTTTTGAAATTTAGGGGTTTTGAAATGCCATTTCCTGCATTTTATGGAAAGCATTTGTAGAATTCTGAAGATTATAAAATACGAAAATTAAATATTTACATTATTTTTTTTGAGGATTGCAGCAAACATTTTAGTCAGTTTGATTATGTATTTATTGTGCATACAAGTATGTTAGTGAAAATAGCGTGCGGTATAGATTCTTTAGCCACGAGTACACAAATCACGCATGGAAAACATGTGGCCAGGCCACGGACTGGCTAGCCACGGACTAGCGTTGGAGATTAGAAGAATAATGAATGACATCATCCACCCTTGGCTACGCCACTGTTTTGTCATTCTCCCACTGTTTGATTACGCAGACATTATATGGGGTGACAAAAATAACTCCACTCTTATGGACCAACTGCAAATTCTTCAGAATAAAGCTGCTAAAACTATCCTTGATGTTCCTCATTTATCTTCCTCAACTGAAGCCCTAAACAAACTACACTGGCATCCACTTACAGTATATACCGGCGCTATTTACATTGCATTTTAACGATTTGCAAGTGTAAAAATAATTTAATAGATTTTGATTTCGAACTAACTAATATTAATCATACTTATGACACAAGACGCAATGACGATATTTAGCTCAGTAAACCCAAGACAAATTGGGGGAAGCAGAAACTCACTTATCATGCTTGTAAAGAGTATAACGCTTTGGATCCCAATATAAGATCAATTGAACAATTGCCTACATTTTAAAAACGAACTCCTTAAATTACCACGCCCATAATGTTACTGTTTACCTAGTTACTTGTTCTTTCTTTTGTAATATAGCTTTTCTGCTATATTAATCATTAGAACGTATATTCTTACTTCATAATTTTGTAATGCATATCCTGTATTTTATTTCTTTTTATATTTTGTATGTTTATGTTTCTCAGGAACCTTCTGAAAAACACTTTTTGTGATGTTGGTTTTTCCTGAATAAATATTATTATCAATCAATCAAACAATGCCTTGTGTAAGACGTTCCTTTACAGTGAAAGGAAAGCTGGAGATTGTAAATTGGTACCTAGGAAAACGGAGAAAATTTTCATGCCACTGAATGTGAATTTGGGGTTTCTCACAGGAGAATTTGAGAATGGAATCAGAATTATGCTACTTTGTTATGCACACGAATACGATCGCGACAAGTTTAAGCACAAGGCAGAAAGCCCTTTTCTCATTTGTTAGATGTGGATCTCAACCAGATTCCTCAATGCGAAGCTGTACTTCAGACTTCACGGGATTTGATAAAGACGACTTTGAACTTTGAAAAAATAACCAACAGACTTTAAACGTTATACTTAGGATAATTTGTCAGTTCTTATATTTTATTCCAGTTAATTTTCTCAGTGGAACTATGAACAGCTGTTGGTTTTTTGGGCCCAAGTCCATGTGCAAGATGAGGGGGCGTATACCCGAGCCAGTACTGTAGTCAAAACCATTTTTATATCAGGAAATGAACAAACGTTATTTATTCTGAACAAATGGCCTACAAATAGGTGGTGATTTTTGCCGGCAGCTGGCTACTTTTGTCTTTCACGCCTGGAATTTTTTTGGATTTTCTACATGGTACAGTGGAGCCTCACTATAACGCGGTAGTTGGGGTCCTTAGTGGTGACCGTGTTATAAATGAAGTACATTATTACAAGGTATGGCCAAATATCTCATTCCCAGTACACTTCCCACTCAGTTCTGGTGCAATATTGTGGGCTGAATACTGGGAGCGAGATTGAGTACCGCTAGAAGCACTTTCTGTTCGATTCTAACAATCCAAATTACAACTGAAGAAGTTTGAAGTCCGCTCAAAACAGACTTGAACAAAATGGAATTGAAATAAGATTTTTGAGCATGGTTTTCATTTCTTGCAATGATTGCATTGCTGTGTTGTTGTTTTATCTTGTAATGATTGCGATTATTCAGGATGATCAGTGATCGTCAGCCGACAAGATCAAATTGTCTGCAATAAGCAAAATCAAAACTTCAGTTTCAGCGTCATATTTATTATTACATATCAATTCTGTCTCTATTTTGTGGAATTTAGTGGTCTGTGGTGAACTTTAGTACTATTGGTAAGTATAAGTTGTCAAATGACAAACCAGGAAAAGTAAAATTTTGGGGTCCAAGGATGAACCGCATTATACCGAGTCACGCATTATAATGATGCGCGCTATAGCGAGGCTCCACTGTATTCTAAGTAGATAGCACTCAAACATCTTAAAATGCAGTGTCTTAACATTAGGTTTGTGCATAGAAATTAAGACAAAGCATACAGCAGCAAATTGCATTTTCCATTACAGACAAGAGCATCAATTTTTTAAGTAAAAAGATACTCCAAGGTCTCTACCTAATCTTTAAATGTTGTCACAGACCAGATCTTGTGTAGAAAAGAAAAATAGGACCAATGACAAAAAGTATCGCAATTTCAACTCAATTGTGATGGAAAGATGAGAATTCTGACCAATACATCTATATGTTTTAGCGTGAGAATCAGTTTTGAACAAAAGTCTCATTTAAGTTAAGTTTCATTTGAGTCAAAATTCTCAGGTGTTTGGATGTAATAATTATATATTATAGACGAGAGACATTTGTTGAAAACCGAGATTCAGACGAAGCCGAGGTTTTTGAATAAACTTTGAGGTGTTTGCAGGTGTTTCCATTACAGACAAGAGCATCAATGCCAGTGACTTACATATGTTGCAAAGTAAACAACTTGCATTTATAAGTATTTTTGTAACATTATTTCATGCACGTTTTACAAGCATGTGGTACACTGTCATTGTACGTTTTAGTATTTGTATAGATAAAACATGAGTGCCAGTCCCACAGTGTTCACAACATTTAATTTTCTGAGAATTGAAATATAGTAAAGTTGGATATACTACTTGAACAGGGAACGTAGGAGTCTGTCTAACGTTTCAAGCAAAGGCCCTTCATCAGAGAGAAAACATAGGCCTTCACTCCTAAAGCCTGGTTTCCATATAATTACTACGATCGCCACGATTGCTCAAAAATTAGCTCGGCGATCGCAACGATCAACAATCATGTTGCTGTTTCCATATGATCGCTAAAGCGGCCATGGTTGACCGTGGCTATACTGATTGCCAAGATCACTGAGATTGCAAAATCACCATTTCTATATAAAATGCAACAATCGCAACGATCGCTGAGATAGAACATTTTCTATCTCGGCGATTGTGGTGATTGTAGCGATCGTTGTGTCAGTGGTTTCCATATGATCACTACAATCGCTGTGATCACCAAGTTCATTTTTGAGCAATCGTGGCAATCATAGTGATTATATGGAAACCAGGCTTAAGACAGAAATGTTAGACTTCTATGTTCCCTGTTTCAGCGGTATATCCAACCTTGCTACCATCGATTGCATCTAAGGATGGGCACCATTGATAAAAACATTACCTCCACCAACATCAAACTTTAACATTCCCAGGAGCACTCAACAGGTTTCTATTTAGCTCAACCAATCACGTTCAACTAATCACGGTGATTGGTTGAGCTAATATAATAGAAACCTGTCAAATGCTCCTGGGAAATGCTAAAGTTTGATGTTGGTGGAGGTACTGTTTTTTTATCAACAGTGTCCATCCTTAATAGATGCAATTGATGATATATTTCGATTTGTGTTTCAACACTGACTACACAGCACACCACTGATGGACACCCAGATAATATGAACATTTCTGTGTGTCCTTTTGGTGTCCATATAAACCAGGTTGCACTGTACTAACACATAATTCATTTCAGTTGTGGTTCAAGCATATAGTCTAACTTAGTAACTTTTATGGCCCCTATAACTTAAAACGTTTCAATGTTGAGTTTTTACTTACATTTTCTCTAGTCGAGCCGTTAACCATGTTTTCAAAGCCTCTATGTTCTTGATTTGCATCACTACTGAAGTCCCTAAATGTTGATGTTTGGTACTAATCGATAATATATAAATCCAATTTGAAGTCCCCAGCGATGTATATATATAAACTTTTCTATTAAAAACTTGTTGCTTCGAACGCTTTTCAATACATTATTGACACCACATCTTTTTTTCTGCACTTCTGTATAGAATCCGTTTAAAAATATACGTTTTCCCTCTTAGAAGAAGTGTTTTATACTGGTTTGAAACTTGTTCCAAGCAAATATATTTCGTCCGCCATGATGGATACACACGAGGGCCCCCCACTGATGGAGGCCCCCCGTGAGTCGCGCGAAGTCGCGTGCATTCATCCAGTCGAAGCTTGGAGACTAGCCCGCGCATTATTTTATGGGGAACTGGGCAGGGTTATATCTAAAAATAAAACTGAAAAACATGTGTTGCGATCGGCCGTCGGGATCTGAGATCTGAGGTGGGACTTTCTCTTTGGAGGGTACCGTTGTAATTAGGTTTAGGGCTGCCGGGGGGTTAAAGGATAAAGGATAAAGGACTGGGTGGCTAATCATCCTTACTTGCAGCCAGCGGCTGAATTGCGAAGGACGCAGATCAACGTGGCCGTGTCGAGGCATATCAAAGGCGCTCCAGGCAGCCGCCAACGACACAGTTCAGACCACGGATCACAGCTAAGATGTTAGGTGTTGATTTTATGGAGGGAGGAAAACCGGAGAACCCGGCGAAAAACCCTCGAAGCACAGGAGAGATCAACTACAACTCTACTCACATGAGTCCAAGCCCGACAACGAGATCAATCCCAAGCGGTCACCCATCCAAGTCGTACTAACCCCGTCTAACCGGGCTTAACTTTTTGGTGAGAGGCAGCGCGCTAACAGCACCCGCCACCCTGGTTAGGTTTTAGGGTTGCCGGAGTACGTTCAATCTCGTTCCCAGAGCCAACTTGCCGCACGCGTATGGGTCTGGGTACGAGATTGACACAAAACCCGGCAATGTCAGCATCAGAGATGGGGTTAAGATCAGAGTTGGGGTGGGGGGTTTCTTAAAAATTCAGGAAAAAGATGGCGCGGCGGTACATTTAAGTAGCACAATGCTTTGCGATCTCAAATCAGCTCAAATAACATGCAACTAAACATTGTTTCACATAGCAAGAAGTTCAAAGTTGATCGTTTTAAAGCCATATCTTCCAATAATTCTGCAAGAAACAATATTTACTGCACGCAAAGAATTGTGGTTAAATGTACAAGTGGCCATCTTTTTCGGCATGGTCAATTCTGGATGAGAGGATATGCTGACGTGCTCCATTTCTAATCACTGGAAAAAGCGCGGGAAAACAAGCAAGACTGAGAAAAACACTCTTGTTAAAAACAAAGCAAACAAAGGTCAACAAGTTACTATACCTCTGTGGACCAATTTTCAGCTCTCATGGGTTCAACCGTTTAGCCAGTCATAGGAAAAAAACAAACAAACTAACTAACAATCGTCAAATTTAGGTATATAGATACTCCAAGGTTTCTACCTAATCTTTAAAGTTGTCACAGACCCACTGCACAGACCAGATCTTGTGTAGAACCAATGACAAAAAGTATCGCAATTTCAATTCAATTGTGATGGAAAGATGAGAATTCTGACTAATACATCTATAAAGTCTCATTTAAGTTTCATTTTAGTTTCATTTGAGTCAAAATTCTCAGGTGTTTGGATATATCATAGACGAGGAGGAGTGTTTCATCAAGACTATCCAAACACCGAGACGTTTGTTGAAAACCGAGAGTCAGACGAAGCCGAGATTTTTGAATAAACTAGTCGAGGTGTTTGCATACTATCCTGCTGAATGACACTCCTCCGAGTATTTTAAAGCAAAGCGCATCAAATTGTCTACTGCCTATAGGTCCCTTACCATGCAATCAATTCCTTCGGTTCCCGCTTCCATCCATCAATATTTCATTTCATAATTCCCCGAAACATTTGGTAACGCATACTGATATATAGCCTCCTTCGCAGACGTTCTTTGTGGTGTGACGATTTTTACGTGCTGTCCAAATAAATTTGCTTGATGATTCTAGTCTGTGAGGCACTAGGCTGCGAACAGAGCGAAACCAAAGCGAAAACAATGAGGAAAATAGCCGAAAGATTAGAGTAGGGAAGTGGTCGGTCTCGGCACTTACCGGTATAAAGATTAAAGCTAATATAAGTGCACTACACACTGAAACTGATCAAGTTCCAGTTTAGCTTTTTATCTTTACTGACAGTACTAAGAACACACATTTTTTTTATTTTGCTACAATGAAATTAAAAAAAAAAATTACAATTTATAGAAATTAAATTAGGTGCAAGTAAAGAAGTATTCGTTTGCATCCAAGATTAATCAAAACTATTTAGTTCTATATAGAAATATTAATTATTTGTCAAAGAAAGTTTTTTGAATCAAAGTCTTTTTGATTAGTTGGCAGTTGAATTTGAAATTACAGATTATTAATTAATGACAATGCAATAAAAATTTTAAAAAAATATTGCTTGTCAAGCAACCTAATTTAATTTCTATAAATTGTAATTTTTTATTTTTATTTCCATTGTAGCAAAATAAAAAAAAATGTCAGTTCTTAGTACTGTGAATAAAGGCAAATAAAAGTTTGGATTCTTAGTTCTACAAAGAGCACATTTTTTGTCAAATTATATGTTTTATAAAATCAGTAATAGATCAGATAGTGTATCTTCCGCGACCATCCACGGATAATTCAGCATGTTTCAGCAGACGGACCATTCGAACAAGCATGGTATTACTCAACTGATCGTAATATTTGTGCTTGGAAAGCAATTCGGCAGTATACACTACACTGACCACGTCGGCTTTTATCAATTGAACGTGGCTCTGAAAACCATTCTGTTGTAAATACTGAAAACTTATTTGATAAATGCCATCAACTGGTGCTGTAAATTTTCCTGTACTGGGATTATAACCACTTCTAACATTGATTGAAACATCGTTGAATTTGATCGCATCGTCATTCGTCAGCATAATTTGGTTTAATTATACCAGTGGTCAACATTGAAAAAAACAGACAGGGATATGCTACAACAATAAAAATATCAGATGAGAAAATATTAAAGTAGTTAAACGAGTTTATATATTTTTTATATAGATGCGTATAATACTAAATTATTAGTATAGGTAATAGCATGGTTTCGAGTGCAATTTGGAAAAAACATGCACGAGTGAGTTTTTCAAAGACTATCAAAATTGCACGAGTCCAAAGGACGGGTGCTATTTGAGGTCTTTGAAAAACTCACGAGTGCGTGTTTTTTTTTCAAATTGCACAAGAAATTATGCTATTACTTATTAATAATATACATGAAAAAAATTAACAGGAGGAGAATCTTTCGGCAATCAAAATGCTTTGTGCAAATAACAAACATGAAAACATTTAATAACAGGACGAGCTTTTTTTAGTCAAAAATGATTTTTGTACAAATTAAAAAAAATTAAAAATTTGCACTGTATTTCCTTTTTTCTGGACTGTATTTCCTATATATATATATCTTATTAGATGTTTTGGTGTGTAGTATCGCTGTATATTTTTACGAGTTGTGTCGTATTTTGACGAGCCCGCAATTTATTACACAAATGCTCTGATCAACAAATTTTTATGGAAAAAGAAAACTTTAAAAAGGCCAGAGAAGTAGCGTGTCTTGCATCAGGACAAAATAATAAGCATACATGAAGTAGTCTCCCGTGTGATAAATTTGATTGGCTAGCTAACAATCCAAATAACCAGTGCAAATAACTAACTATCCAATTAAATATCGCTGTATATTTGCACTCATTTTTAGCGTTATTTGGACAGTTTTTAATGCAGTTGTATAATAAATATATTTATTATATGGCTTTGTAATAGCCTGAGTTCTGATTGGTCAACGCACGGTCGTAAAAATGCGTATCCGGACCACGGTCCGTCTTTTTCCGTATCCGGACCGCTGTCCCGGATGTTGATTTTGCTCGCGTGAATTTCTAAGGTTTTCACACTAAGTTTGATACAATAATTATCGAAAAACTTGAAATAGCCATATAATAAACGCTTTATTAACCTCGTTTACTCGGTCTGTATGGGAAAATATCAGACGTCTGTCTTTTTTGTACGAACCTCGCCTGCGGCTCGGTCCGTACTGTCAGGACGTCGGTCTGATATTTTCCCATACAGACCTCGTTCTCGGTTAATAATCTCTTATTATGTATATATATATATATATATATATATATATATATATATATATATATATATATATAACAAACAAAGTGAAAACACTGATTACTTCATTGGAGTTTATTCACAACAAACTTGTTTCGTATGACAATCCGAAGCTTGCCACACTCATCAGGTGAATGATATATAACTTACAGCGCAGTAGAATATATGAGATGCATGCGTCAAATGGGGATAGTGTTACAATTACATAGGGATTAGGTGGGAAATTTACATAACGGATGTTATGCAGGTGGATATCAGTTCATTTCGTTTGTTAAGAGAGCTTAGTTCGGGGTGATATATAATTACAAATTTTTCATGTAGGCATAAATTACATCGTTTTGACTTGTTAGAGTAGGGTTGGCATTGTTTTAGGATTTTCCAATTGATAGTATAAGGGGTGTTAGTTTCTTTTAGTGTCCAAATGTGTTTGCTAAGTTCGGTAGCATTTTTCTTATGCTTGATACGGAATGAAGAGGTGTGATTGAGGTATCTAGTTTTGAAAGAGGTCTCTGTCAATCCGACATACGTATGGTTTTCGTTGTTGTCGGTGGTGGTCACAGTGGCTTGGTATACTACGGCTTTGGTAAGGCACTTTCCGTTCAGCGGGCAGTTATTCTTTTGTCGGCAGTTACATTCTGGATTTCTCTCGTTGTGTTTCTGCTCTTCATTTGGACACTAAAAGAAACTAACACCCCTTATACTATCAATTGGAAAATCCTAAAACAATGCCAACCCTACTCTAACAAGTCAAAACGATGTAATTTATGCCTACATGAAAAATTTGTAATTATATATCACCCCGAACTAAGCTCTCTTAACAAACGAAATGAACTGATATCCACCTGCCGTCATCGAAAGAAATATCTGTTATGTAAACATCCGTTATGTAAATTTCCCACCTAATCCCTATGTAATTGTAACACTATCCCCATTTGACGCATGCATCTCATATATTCTACTGCGCTGTAAGCTATATATCATTCACCTGATGAGTGTGGCAAGCTTCGGATTGTCATACGAAACAAGTTTGTTGTGAATAAACTCCAATGAAGTAATCAGTGTTTTCACTTTGTTTGTTATTTCGCTCTGCGTTTACGTATTGAGCACTCTATCCTATGCATATGACTTTGAACCTGATAATTTTTATCAACATACTTCTATATATATATATATATATATAATTATAATTATCAATTATTGGACGAGTCTGAGCAAAATATCATGATTTGCCGTCAGTGGTGAGCTACCAGTTATTTGCCGATGCCGAAGGCAGAGGCAAATATATAACTGGGAACGAGACACTGACAAATCATGGTATTTTGTGATAGACGAGTTTAATAATTGTTTTATCATTCATAAAATAGTTAAAATTTTAAAATGCCTGAAGTTAGAGGTCGCCATTCTTCTTTCTCTCTTCGGCATACTAACATTTTCGTAAAACTTCCTTTTTGTTGGCACGAGTCTTCCTTTTTACCTCACCAAATCTTTCTTTTAAATATTTCTTTCCTGGAGTATATTGTCGTTATGGATACTTTTGTATTTCGTGTTATGGGCTTGTCCTTGCTTCCAAATACAATCGAATACTTACTCGGACAGCTGAGGGAAATTAGCCACAAAAGTTTACGAAAATTTGCAGCAGCTATCGCTAGTGCGCATGGTCCGCAAATTATTTGCAGCAGAAAATCATTTGCACTCAGTTATTTGCAGGTGAATTAACCAATCAGAATGTACCCTGCGAGCAGAGCCTTCTTTTCCTTATTTCTTCGCTGAGAGAGAGGAAGAAAAGTAGGCTCTGCTGTATTCGTGACTGGTTTCCATTGCGCATGCATGTCAGTTGCTTGGTTACAATCTCGAACCCAGTCCCAATCAAAGCAGAAAACAAAACGAGAACCGGTTAAACGGGTCTTAAACGGGTTACTTCGTCCTAAATCTTGGACGAAGCCAAACACGAATACAGCAGAGCCTACTTTTCTTCCTCTCTCACAGCGAAGAAATAAGGAAAATTTTAAGAAGGCTCTGCTCGCAGGGTAGTCAGAATGCGGGATAGAGACGAAATGGAATGATAATAATAATTTATGAATTTATACTGCGCAAATATCAATATAAATATTTTCAATATATAATATATATATATATATATTATATATAGTTCAATCTACAGACACGGTGTTTCGCTGTACAACAGCTCATCAGTGTAGCTTGGAACAATCTGAATGAATTTCATCAATTACTTACACACATGCGATCGTCGGTGACAACCGCATGTGGGACAGCAGCGGTGAAATACATTCAGATAGCGTGAAGTGCGCATGGGCCCAGAGTGCTCAAACTTCCACAAGGGTAGTGAGCGTTGCATTATCGCTAATAGGTACCATTATCGCTTAATATATATATATATATATATATTAACTCAATTAAACTAAACTATAAACTAAAACTAATATACACAATTCCCAGTTTGAAAGCAGAATTGCTGATTCAATCAGAAAGAAAGATTGGCACAGTTGATGACAGGAGGTATAATCCTATCAAGCATGCATGCATGCATGCATGCAGGTACAGCTTAAAAACATGCACGATGTTAGAACATGTAAGCTGTTCTATCATACAACTAGAAATGGTGGAATTGAACACTTCAAGGCACTTGTTGCTCGGAAACAAAGACGCTGAAGCAACGGTGAAGATTTTATGTATTGTGCAATCAGTTATAAAGTCAGCAGTCATTGTCATCAAAATATAAGCTGCGTCGCTACATTACGAAAATGTGTGCAGATGTTGCATGGAAACATGGGGCATAGAAAAAATCAAATGTAATCCATGCTTCAAGCTTTACGGTGTTTGCAGAAGCAAACACCTTATGTCCTGCCAATATGCCTTCACTAACTGGACTGCCCTTTTGCACAACCTTCGAAAGGCCAAAAACAGACATTCCAGTTGATGTCCCCCCCCCCCCCCCCCTCCCCGTTTACCCATTTTGTGAAACAGGACTTCATGCAGGTGGCACAGTAGAGCTGACGAATTAGCGGATCAAGTTGCATTTGCTTTTAAAATAACAACGTTGAAGCTAGCTGCCAATGAACCAGCTGATGGTCAATATACCAAGCAAGATCGAATGTTTTTGCAAAAGTTAAAATCTGTGCAAAAGAGACAGGCCAACAGGCTCTACCAGCAAAACACGATATCTTTTTTGTGGTTATATACCCTGAAATACTGCTTACTGGATGGACCTTTGCATGACAGACATTCATGAAAAGAGGAGGCTGGAGAGTTTTTGTGGCGTTTTATCAAAAGCGCAAACCAATTTAATCAGTGCAACAATCGAAACGTGGAAAACTTTCTCTCTGACGAAGGGCCATCGCTCGAAACGTTAGACTCCTACGTTCTCTGTTTCGGCAGTATATCAAACCTTACTATATTTCTATTGTTGTTTCAACACTGCATGCCTACGCAGCACGCTACGTTTATTTCACAATTTAATGCAATACTGCATGATTTGGCAGGGAAAAGAAACATGCTGAATATCAGGGTTTCGCAAAGGGCAATGCACATGTCACAAATGTTTATTACTGCTACAACAAAATTCCCAAGCAGCTCTTTCTCCCAATTTGAAGCTGATATTGGCAAGCTATATGAAGCCCTGAGCAAAGAATTTTCAGAGATGAGAGAAACAGCTAGGCGACGACGAAGAAGAGCAAATTTAAATTAATTACATGGTGGAAGGTTGCGATTTCTGTTTAGATCTTTGTGAAATCATAGACAGAATTTTGTCAAAGCCAATGGAGGTGATTATAAAGATCCATGCAGCACTTAGACATGTACCCCTTCGTCTGTTACAAAATGGTGGCCTAAAGTAAAAGCCATTCTAATAACGATGATGTACGAAATAAACTTGTGCGTGCCCTTGCCATACTAGCTCCTAAAGCAGACGTTGTGAAGCGCTTCCGTCACTCTATTCCCTCACTATAACGTCTGCACAGACGAGCGATAAATTCCTTTCTCGTATGTTGACCAATCAGCGCGAGGTTTTCAGAATCGTGGGGCCGGATATCGATGACTGGAGTTAATGTAAAAGAAAAGGTATTGATGTAATTAACTCTATAGGATTTGCAGCCAGTGGGAACAAGGATTGATTAGCTGGTAGAATTTAGAAACCAGGAACGTCTAAGGCATTTTGGTTCTGATTTATTGGGTTGGTCCGCTACGGTTAGCCTCGCTGAACTTGACACTTGTGTCTTCTAGTCCATTTCAAACTAGTTGAGCGCTGGCTTACGGCTACTCCTTAGCCTCGACTCCTGCGCTCTTTTACATCTTTGCGGCAAGGTAAATGCTTCTTTTAGTTCCTCATTTATTGCCTTCAAATTATTTTCACTGAACACTATAGAAAATCATTTCAGATTATGAAAACTATATAGCTACACACATATTATAAACTAAATTAAAGCGACGAATTGTATTCAGCAAGACACGGACCTGACGCTATGTAGGCTCACTGTTGTAGTTGTACATGAGAATTGTTATTGGAAAATTGTTGGAAAAATTAAATGTTTCCGAAAATAAACCTAACGTTTATAGAGGGTTTACGCTCTTTGGAACTATACCCACTACAAGTCTCAACTCACTGAAGGTCTGATAGACAACATCGATCAAAAGTAGTTGATTTTATCAATACGGAACTATAAGTTGAAACATGGCAACAGTGTTTTGTTCCATCATTTTGGATTTCTCGTATTGAACATGATATCTCACCCATTTGCAAAATGTTTATTATATAAAAAGTAGACCTATCAGTGCCCCACAAAAATAGAGTCAAATGTCTCTTATGATAATTGACATATGTGAATTAATATTCACGATAATCGGTCATGAATCTAATAGTGAGATGATATAAAACACTCTGACTATGTTATAAAGTGACAATTATGTTTTGAGATGCACTTGTACGGCTACATAGTCATATGGTATACATGCAGTGTACGTATATATATATGTCATGACCTACAGATTTCAAAATATGCACTAAAATCTTATACGAATAAACAATTACCCTTTTATAAATAGTTTACGTCTTAAGTACGCGCAATATAATCGTCCAGTTATGACTTATGACCGTGTTTGTATCACAATTGCGCTGTATACTGTATGCAAAAACATAATGTCTTATTAATCTTATTTTCTGAAAGAAATAGTATATATATATATAGCGGCTACACAAATACGCCGGACAAACTTTTGTGCATGTAAACAAAGTCAATGTCTTGCGGAGTTAAAGAGGAAACATTCCGCGGCATATCAGTTATGGATATACAGGTGGGTTTCATTTTCTCTTCTTTTGTCCCACTCGATTATTATTGAACAATAAACGACAGGTTAGTGCTAAAGGAAGCTTTTTACTTAACAACGGTTCAGACGCCACGCCACGCCTTTTAATAGCTCAACTAATTACATCTAATTAACAACACTGTATCTAGAAAAGTCGAGAAGACACTTTAACTTGTAAAGTAATATTGATTAACACTTTTCGCCGCAATTTCATTCATGGTGCTATTTGGAACTTTTGTTATTACTATTACAGCAAGCGCGAGCATATACAGGCATGCAGCAGACCTAAATAATATAGTACCTTTTTCCAATCTTTAATTTTTAGCGTATTGCATTCGCGTCATTGCATTGTATAATTGAAAATGAATCAACTATATATATTAAACCACAATATTTACAATGCATATAAATCGGTAACCGTCGAACTTACGGCTTGCCGCCTGAACCAAACTCAGCTCCTTTACTGTTTTACTTCAACGCAAGACGATTTTACTCAATGACAATTGCAAGTCAAATCCTTATATAGGGGCCGATTACATGAGCCGGGCTCGCCCGGATAACCGGGATGACTCGCGTCACGAAATTCTTTCCTCGGCCACAAAAGGAGATTTTAATCAACATTAGGATTCGTTTACAACTTCTAACAACTTTAGAAGACCTTTAGATCGTTTTGCTGTTTAATCTGAGCGGATAAAATTCGAAACTGATAAAGATGGCCCTCCTGCACGCGATGTTCTTGATTGGTGTGTGTTCTTTCCTCGTATACTATACTTTATATAACGCCAGACGAAGGCATAGACCTCCTGCATGACATGGTCGGAGCTCTCCTTTATTGCTTTAACCTTTTCTTCTGCAAATGGTGCCATTTGGCATTTTGTTGTACTGAGGCATGCATGTATATATATGCATGTATGTGTAAACTGCGCTGTGCCGGTTTATTTAATTTTCTGAGTTATGAGCAATTGCATGAGTCAACTCTATTGAGCTCGATTAACTAGAATGTTCGTAATAATCACTCCAATTAAGTGACTCCAAGTGACTCCAATCATTTTCAAAGCTGCATTATAATAACAAAGAAAGAAAAATAATTTCTTTGTTGTATATATATCTTATTAGGCTGTAAAGCAAACAATATCCCTGGAAATATATCAAACGAACGTATACAGTATATACTAACTTACTACAATACCCGAGAGCAACATCTAATCTTTATGAAGACTATATATAATCGGTACTAAATCCAACAAGACATGAAGATAAATACAAATTTATAGGTCAGTTTAAATAATTTTACCAATTTACAAGCTAAAGGAACCTTTCGGCAAGTTACAATATAGATAAACCTATACCGCCTACCGGGAAATAAGCTTCCTTCAGCTTGTTGCTCCAAACCTTTTGTTGTAAAGAAATATCAGTTTAGTATATTGTTATTTTCTTAAATTGTTCTTAGTATAGGTTTTGTGCTTGAGAAACTGCATCGCTTGCAATGCCATAGGGTTTGTGCGCGCCCACTTGACGAGCGACTCGGCGACCGGTTTTATGGCTAGTATAAAACCACAATCTTAACACTAAACACCATGGCGTTCCTTATGTACTTATTAATATCTTCAAACGGATTGTATATCTTTGGGCGCTATATCTTTAATATTACAAAATAACAAATTTCTTTATAAATACATGTTTTTAGCGCATGTCCTTCAAACCGAACAGATTTCGGCGTAGTTTAATAAGCATATATGCATATATATGTCAAAGCCGTGCCCGTGACTATCTTTTGGTTCTCGTGCAGCTTTCAAGCAAGCTGCTCGTGACTGAAGTTTTGTCATTTTTTTGTAAAATATAGTACCACTCACAATTTATTTTGAAATTCTCGACAATTTAGCATTTTAGGCACTATAGTATCAATTCTCTTGTCTTTGCAGCTATAGTTTTACTCAACTGTCTTGTATATAACGCTGCATGCAGACGAAGGTAGATGGCTCCTGTAGCGGGAGTGAATGAAATAATTACTTTGTTGTACAGTATATATATATATATATATATATAAACTGTATAAATATCCTCGAAAATATATCAAACTTACTACAATATTCCAAGAGCAAATTAAAATCAAAACTTTATGAAGACTATATAATCAGTATCAAATCCAATAAGACATAAAATAAATACAAATGAATTAGATTAATTAGTTTCACAATTTACAAGCTGAAGGAAGCTTTCAGTAATTTAAAAATAGATAAAATACTTCCGAAAGCTTCCTTCAGCTTGTTGGTATCTCCAAACCTTTTGTTCTAAAGAAATATATGATCAGTTGTTATTTACATCCAAACTCTCGATGCTTATATAAGTCGAACAACTTTAGAAGACCTTTAGATCGTTTTGCTGTTTAATCTGAGCGGATAAAATTCGAAACTGATAAAGATGGCCTTCCTGCACGCGATGTTCTGGATTGGTGTGTGTTCTTTCCTCGTACTAGTCGTACCACGCCAGTGTGTGGCAAGACATGTCTCTCAAGCACTTACAGAAACTCTTGATAGTCCGCAAGAAGATTCGGTGATCGGGAAAAGATCATTAGGAACAGGGGTATATATAAGTATTTTGATTATTTAAAAAAAAATTATTGCAACAATTCATGTAGTTGTTATTCATATTAGGCATGCAGTACTGATAGAGATATTAGGGACTTAAAGATCTACGACGTCAACCTCGTATAACCACGATAACGTCCTTTAAACAAAAGAATTATTTTTGCAGAACAAAGGAACGAATAATTTTAGACCCAAGAGTAATCTCAACACCGTCCTCGTTCTTTATACAACGCCACTTTAACTTTAGACTCACGTCTTCAGGACGACGTCAACGGCCAAAAGATGAGAACTGTTGCTTAAGAATTAGTATTCTCGATCGGAGTTCTAGCTCGCGAAATAGAGTATGATATTGACCATATTCCTGTCTTTGCCGAAATATTTCCTCTGACGATACCTGTGGTATAGAAGTAACAGCTTAACTTGGTAGAGCAACAACAACCGTTTGTTCACGGCAAATTAAGTTACTACATGTAAAAGAAACCATGGATCAGGAGTCAGGACATCGTATATTCAATTGTATGCTTTATGTATTTTGTAAGACCTTTAAAGGGCAACCTGCATAGCTTCGACAACGTGGTGTATAGTATAATAACGCTTAAATAAACTAACAACTTTAATTTGTGGTTCCTTGCCACAACGTTGTCTTGAAAACGTGAAAACGCTTCAGTTGACCTTGTATGTGCAACGAGGACGGTGTTGTGATTATACTCTTGGGACTGTAAATTATTCAACGCTTTGTTTTGGTTGAAAAATACTACTGTACTTGGGTCGTCGTCGTGACGTTCGTGTTATGCTTGCTTTAATAATTTCCCTATTTTTAAAAGTCCCGCAACGCCGCCGAGGTACTCGCGAACCAGACGCAAGCACCGCAGTCACATTCTCAACTTTGCCGGCGATGACTGCGGTCGGCAGAACGCCAGCACGCCGGCGGCTCTTGCGGCTATATGGAAACCAACTTGTCAGTTATTTAAGTAATTATTTCGCAAACATTTTTTCGCCGTTTATTTAAAAGAGCAATTGTAAGAAGAGCTTAAATCATAATCTATAAATTACAAATCCAGACAACTTAAAACTGAGCTGTAAAATATGTTATTATCGACCTGGCGATTGCTGCTAACGAGTTGCATTCTTTTATTTATTCAAATAGAAATCGGACTTAACATTCAATGTTCAAAATGGAATGAGAGATCTTGTTATCAATGGCAAAAGCTTGAAATTCGCGCAGGTATATATATATTATTTCGATCACAGAAAATAACTTTCCTATCTTGTTACTCAGTTATACAATAATATATATATTAAGCAGAATTTTTAACAGTCAATATATTAAACCATTGCATGCAATCGGATTTCGCTTGAAACGACTTCATGCAGTGATAATTCCTCTTTAGCCAATGTATATATATATATATATATCCCTCCCTCTCCCTCCCTCCCTCTCCCTCCCTCTCCCTCCCTCTCCCTCCCTCTCCCTCGCTCTCCCTCGCTCTCCCTCGCTCTCCCTCGCTCTCCCTCGCTCTCCCTCCCTCTCCCTCCCTCTCCCTCCCTCTCCCTCCCTCTCTCCCTCCCTCTCCCCCCCCTCTTCCTCCCTCTCCCTCCCTCTTCCTCCCTCTCCCTCCCTCTCTCCCTCAATCCCCCTCCCTCTCCCTCAATCTCCCTCCCTCTCCTCAATCTCCCTCCCTCTCCCTCCCTCAACCTGTCTCAACCTCCCTCCCTCGCCCTCCTCTCCCTCCCTCCCCCTCCCTCTCCCTCCCTCTCTCTCTCTCTCTCTCTCTCTCTCTCTCTCTCTCTCTCTCTCTCTCTCTCTCTCTCTCTCTCTCTCTCTCTCTCTCTCTCTCTCTCTCTCTCTAAATCAATTCACGATATATATATCGTGTACATCATATTCACTACAAATTATGTTCAAATCCATCAAATGTTTCAACTGTGTGTTCGCTGAGTGAAAGCTCTGCACAATTTCGGAAAACCAGCAAACTATCTCGTATACATGTATTCTATCTTTTATATACATGTATTATACTTGGAGAAGTGCGATCATGCGCATACTGGGCGTCGTAAGCTTTCCTGTGTGCCTATATATGCATGACTGCGAGGTCTGTATTTCGCTGCAGTTCAGTTTTAGACTGCATATTTTAGTAGCTATCGATTATGTCTACATATACAGTGACTGCATGCATACAAACGAATATTATAAGGTGACCATTATCTAAAATTTCTATAAAATATATAAAAATAATGTTAAACTATTTGAAGTGTAGATATAATTTGATACAATTTATTAGATACAGTTTTGCCGCATTTCGACTGGTTATTCTTATAATTAATATATCATCGTGCGCAGTGGACAAAGTAGCGTACATGCTTTCGAGTTGTCCTTTTTTTAAAAAAAAAGAAATGCTGCCTTAATTGGCGGCTATTTTCAGATAGATTGATTTTGAGTCAGTCAAGACCGAAATTTTCTGTATTTACGTCAAATTCTGAACAACATGAGGGAAAATGTCTCTCTTTTAATGATCGTTGACCAAGGATTGCCATAAAGCATTTTGTCTAGCTTCTATATTATAATAGTGTATGGGAGTATTGGGATGTCAGAAATAAAAGAACAGATTTTAAATAAATACCGTAAAAATTTAAATTAAGTTTGACATTATTTTATATATTTAACATGTAGAGAATGAGCCCGACTGCCCTAGTTGTCTATGAGCAATATAGCCAACGAGATGCAAGTATATAAATTTACCAACAAAAATATATTTTTGACCATGTTACTGTTTCTTTTTTTGAAGCATGTTTAATACATTAATTAACTGCCAGAAACAAACGTTTAAACCTTTCACAGTATTTAACATATTTTTATTTAGAATTTTTCCAAACTTTTTAAACTTTTTTAGTCTTAGATATTTGTAGTTATTGATTATGTAAATTTTAACACATCCTCCATTGATAAAAGTATGCTTAATTATACTGAACTTGAGTACACCTGTTATAAATATTGTTAAAGGTGCTGTCTAGTCCGTTCTGCGCATGATCCGCATCTTCGTTTATCTGGATCCTCAAACATGTCATTCGTAGATAATTACATGAAGTACTCTGCTCAATGTAAAATCGTTAGAAGCGACATGGCAGAAAACCAAGCGATTCGGTGCGTCTTTAACCCTTTTTCTTGAATTGACGAGAAAAATTGTCTGGCATTATAGCCGGACAGAGTAAAAACATAAAATTGTTGCACAACAACAATGCAATAATATTAAGATACTCATAAATTTCAAGCATAATTTATATAATTTATTAATAATTTGACATGAGTTTTTAAATGTAATGTTCATTTTCTCTTATATAGAGCATCCCTGCTTTCTTTGCAACGCTGACCAGTGGAAAAATTGGACCAAATTATGCTGGCGGTGCGATCAAATTCAACACCGTTTCAATCAATGTTGGAAGTGGTTATAACCCTAGCACAGGAAAGTTTACAGCACCAGTTGATGGCATTTATCAAATCAGTTTTTCGTATTTACAAAAGAATGGTTATTACAAGCCACGTTAAATTGATGAAGGATGGTGTCAAGTATACCGAGGTGCATGCTAATCACAAAAGTTATGATCAGTTGAGTAAGACCGTGCTTATTCAAATGAAGAAAGGTCAGACAGTGTGGGTCCGTCTGCAAAACCTTTCCACTTACGCTATTTGTGGTAGCGGACGATATACCACCTTTGCTGGGCATCTGATCTCCTACTAATGCAGAAAACGTATACGTATATTTTTGACGAAAAACTGGCACTTCGTAGAACTAGGCACATATAACTCTCGTATAACAAACGAATTTTTCATCACTTGTATTTTTGCATGTATTCAAACAAATAATTATAAAGTTTCTTTTTTATTGTACCTATATCATGGGTCTTTAAATTGTTTTTCGACAGCGTTCGCACCGGATAAAGGCAGTTCATTTAACCATAATGCTTTGCAACTAATTCTTTCTTACTAAATTTGATTTTTAAACTTCTATGGATAATTCTACAAGACTGAAGCAATGTTTATTCTTCGCAAAGAATTTGGTGGTTTAGCCATGCGGGCACTTCTTATATAGTATACAACAATCTTCTGATCCACTTCTAAGATTTAGTCAATATATTTTTCCAAACCCTTTTTTGACGAGTTCCAGAAAACAAGAGACCCTGATCTTCAACGGAAGGGCATTGTCAAGCTGTGGGTAAACAGATTTTAAATTGCCAAGCAACACTATAGCTAGCGCTTTTAGTAGAGTGAAGCGTGATTATGACTCAGTTCACACCAAAAGGAAAAAAAATAGTCTGCGATCGGAAATGGCCAACAAAGAAGTATTCCCAAAGCGAGTTCGAACTGCAATGAGTTTCATCATTTTAATCTCCTCTCAAATCGAACGACTTTATAAACAGTGTCAGCGTCGGTGACTCCAGATGGACGTAATCCAGAAACATCCAATGTGTTTCAAAGTTTCATATTTCGATTGTTCGCCTGACTTTGAAGAAATCAGGGCCGCATGCAGGTATATTCAGTGTCCTTAGAATCTCACTCGTTAAGCAGTTTCCTCCGGACTCGATCACATCGTCCACAAGGTGCAACTATACACGTGGTACTATAAAAAATGCATTTGATTGACCGTAATAGTTTGAAATATATATATCTTGAATTGAAATACTGTTTACATTGACTCTTTTCCGGACGGATTTCTAAGAGGTCTTAGACTGAGTAAAATGAATGGAACTATCTATGATGGAACTAATAAGTTGGAAAATGGCAATCAGTCTAGTTTGCGTATAGTCGCCATAGTAACAATGGCTATTAGGTAAACAACAAAGGCTACTAAAAGAGAAACGTGTTTATTTAATCGAAGATAAACGACGATTATTGCAAGCGGCTGGTCTTTTTGACTTATAGAATCACTCCAGCCTAATTTACTTCTTGGAAGAAAATTGGAATCCGCCAAATCTTTATCCAGATCATATATTTCTAATTTGTAATGTCTGCTCCTCTGACAAATGATGGCAAAGAAGGTCAAAATGTCTCTATTCGCGTACCTTGGGGAACAGACCCTGGAACACCGGAGCAAGGTTAGTATTGCATGGAAATAAAAACCAACAATTTCATCGTCTCTTACTATAAGAAGTCTTGGTTTGGGTTATGTAAGCTGACAATGGTTATCAGGCTACAAGCTAGTTTACATTTGTGAAATCTTATATACTGTGCATATGGGAATTATGTTACATATGAATTACTCGTATAATGAAACTCGTTTATACATTTCTATAACTGGTAAAATTCCATACCCTATACATGTATATAATTGTTTGCTTATTAATACTGTATTCAGGTCGAATTTCAACGACAAGTACAGGGTTCAAAAAGAATAAGCCAGGATTTAGAACCATCTACACATTAGATTTTCAGGGTTTACCAAGTTCTAGACCGCAACCACAAAGGTCAGTTTAAGATAAACACTTGATGTATTGATGTTTATTTAATCCAGGCATGTTTACATCGGTTTTAAATTGTTTGGTCTGCTGTCTGCATTGCATGGAACGCCATTATAAAGTTAGTATAAACTTAAATGCCAAGTTCAAGACTATACGAGGTGCATCTGAGAGACGAGAAGCATTTTATAATATATGCTACGGTACCGGTTCACACTCATATACGGTATATATAAGTATAAACTCAGTCTGGTTCGACCTTTTTCCTTTGGCTTTGCGTCGTCGCCGATAAGTATGTCAGAAGAATCCCTACGTTTTGGTTCCCTACCTCTGGTTCCCTACAGTGTCATCAAATATGATTTTCCATAAAGCTAGGCGGTAAACCCAGTTGCCCAACCTGACGCAAGGGTTATGATAATTGTTATTGCCGTATTTTAATTAATAGTTCCGCATAAATCAATAAAATAAACTTACTTTGAACAGTTCATCGCTCATGTTGTCTCTCATGTTGTGAGTTGAGTAATATAATCAACGTTTAACTATTACCAATCCGTCTACTGATTTCTAAGCCTTTGAAATTTCCACGAATCAATAAAATTTGTTGTGTTTGTAATTTTGGAAATATTATTTTATATTTATGATAAAACACAATTATCAGGCTTGTATACATGCATTCTTTATTTTTGGAGAATATTGAAAATAAGTTTTTGTAACGAACTTTAGTTAGATTTAGCTATTTTAACTCCCTTCACTACCGAGGGTTCTCCATTTGACAAGTAAAATCGTCTGGCGTTAGACACTTATTAGAGTCTTAGACGACAGAGTAAAATACTAAAGTCTGCTTGGTTCGAAAACGAACCGTATACGGTAGACAAAGAGTTAAAGTATATACTAAAAACAAATGAAAAACTGTATCTCAATAGCTAATTTTTTGAAGACATTAGTTTTGCATCAACATCTTCGTACATGTATGTAATTATTGCTAGCATATGCTTGCATGCTGATATAATATATATGTTATCTTTTGCTGCCAGTCATCTGATTGCATGAACCGGTATTGCCAGGTAAAGTATGAACCCGCGGTAAAGCGCGCAGAAAATTTAAGTTGACCAAGTAAACAAAGAAAGTTGACAAGAAACGAAAAGCTTTGGCTATAGGAAAAAAGTTTTCAGTCAAGATTTAAGAGCAGATAATTACAAATCGAAGTTTACCAAAATCACGCAACATTGCCTTGAACTGAGTTGGAGAAAACTCGGCTTACCTGGCCTATTTCCCGAATCTCCTCCTACAATGTTTGCCCTAGGTGCCAGATCTAGAGGTTCTTCCACGCTCGTAGGGATAACGGGGACACGTGAGGATGCGAGGTGGTAAAGTGGGTGAGCCAACCACCCGGATATTTATTTGTTAACTCATTTTACAACATGTATTTACCAGTGAGCTTCATGCACATTATTTATATCTAGAGCGCTATTAATTGGGAGAAAAATAGGCGAAGTCAAGCTCTGTTACGTCGCTTTCAGACGCCCGATATGATATATAGCGTATAGATCGTTGGCTTCTGATGTCACGGCGGCCATATTTGTGTACCGATTACCGAAACAAGTAAATGGCGGCCATATTGGTGTACCATCTCTATCCTATGGGAATTTAGCTATATTCTTATTTAAAGATTTCGTATTCGGTTTCACCACACTAATCGAGCCTGGAGATAGTATAGATTGCGGGCTTACAACAGGAATCACTGTTTTGATAGTGTGACCACATTTGATTTTCAAAATGGCGGCCCAACCTGCTTCTTTGAGAAAATTACTGCTTTGAATTAACAGAAAAGGAGAATACGTTCAAGACAGAAGTGTTTTTGATAGTTTTGGTTGGCAGGTTTCAGACAAGCTTGAAACAATTCTTTACAGTTAGTTTTTCTTGAGAGTCACTCAAAGTGACTTGTCCCGTTAGGGTCACTTGAGCTTTTGGCCGGTTGAGCCGCCATCTTGGATCCCCTATACTGAGTGGTCACGCAAACCAGAGCCTGAGTCCGCTATATCTATATCAGTGTCCTATATCTATTGTGAAAACGATCTATAGGGGAAAGCGAAGCAAAGCAAAGCAAATCCGATCAAATTCATTCATTCATTCACTCACTTACCCACTCACCCACTCACCCACTCACCCACTCACCCACTCACCCACTCACCCACTCACCCACTCACCCACTCACCCACTCACCCACTCACCCACTCACCCACTCACCCACTCACCCACTCACCCACTCTCCCACTCTCCCACTCACCCACTCCCCCACTCACCCACTCACCCACTCACCCACTCACCCACTCACCCACTCACCCACTCACCCACTCACCCACTCACCCACTCACCCACTCACCCACTCACCCACTCAACCACTCACCCACTCACCCACTCACCCACTCACCCACTCACCCACTCACCCACTCACCCACTCACCCACTCACCCACTCACCCACTCACCCACTCACCCACTCACCCACTCACCCACTCACCCACTCACCCACTCACCCACTCACCCACTCACCCACTCACCCACTCACCCACTCACCCACTCACCCACTCACCCACTCACCCACTCACCCACTCACCCACTCACCCACTCACCCACTCACCCACCACTCACCCACTCACCCACTCACCCACTCACCCACTCACCCACTCACCCACTCACCCACTCACCCACTCACCCACTCACCCACTCACCCACTCACCCACTCACCCACTCACCCACTCACCCACTCACCCACTCACCCACTCACCCACTCACCCACTCACGCACTCACGCACGCACGCACGCACGCACGCACGCACTCACGCACGCACGCACGCACGCACGCACGCACGCACGCACGCACGCACGCACGCACGCACGCACTCACTCACTCACTCACTCACTCACTCACTCACTCACTCACTCACTCACTCACTCACTCACTCACTCACTCACTCACTCACTCACTCACTCATTCATTCATTCATTCATTCAAGATTTCATTCATATCATTCATTCATTCAAGATTTCATTCATTCATTCATTCATTCATTCATTCATTCATTCATTCATTCATTCATTCAAGATTTCATTCAAGATTTCATTCAAGATTTCATTCAAGATTTCATTCAAGATTTCATTCAAGATTTCATTCAAGATTTCTTCCATTTTGTTTCCATTCATTCACTAGTTTAATAACATTATTGTATAGTTTGAGATGATTTTACAATTACATGGCAACTAAGTTGGTACCTATAAAAATTAGCCTTATCTTGTGATAATAGATGTAATTTTGAAATTTAATATATAAATTTAAGGGCTGAAACAAGCGATCATCTTCCTACTGGATGGCCATTCGAAACAACGCACTATAGCTCAACCTTTACTCCAAAACAATACAGTCGTTACACAGTTCAACCGGCCTCAGTTCATCGAAGGAATAATCCTCACCCAACACTGTACGATCCATGGAAGTATCCTGACATGGTGAGATAAAAAGAACTGTATATTTTCTTTTTATACTGACTATTTAGTCCCAATGGTAAATGCTACGTACGGTACTTTGTCTACAAGTCGCGAGATCTAATTATATAGTATTAAGTTTTTGCCACCATTGCTGACAAATGTCTCTCTAATTAGTGCGCTTGGGATGATGATTAGGGTTAGGTCGTTAGGATTAGTTTATTGCAGTAGTTTTCAACCCGTTTTCCCCAGAGACCCACTTGGCCATTTTGCTTGAAACCGCAACGGACCCACCTACCTACTACCTATAGGCTGCTGTTCTCCTTCCTTCCTTTCCTATGTTTACTAACGATAATAATGTCTTACAAATCACCACGGCTTCTATATACTGCCGAAACAGAGAATGTAGGAGTCTAACGTTTCGAGCGAAGGCACGTTAGACTCTTACGTTCTCTGTTTCGTCCTACGTTCTCTGTTTCGTCCTACATTCTCTGTTTCGGCAGTATATCTAACCTTACTATATTTCGATTGTTGCTTCACTGACTGCCTACGCAGCACGCTACTTTTATTACTCTATATACTGACTACTAACTCCGAGTACTAGGAGGAAACCTGTAGTGCTTTGTATATAGAGTCAAACTAGAAGCACTCGTCTAGTCGTCTCATCAGTGGTGAATGTGAGATTTTAATCAGATATAAACTAAATCGATCGATTAAGAATCGATTCCGGATCGCAAAGTTGAAAGGCACGTGCGTTAACCACCACTGTGCCACCAACACCTCTATATATATTGGGTTATTGTATTTTATTATAGAGGTATCAAATTTGGAAACCGCGTGCAAATGCTCTGGATACAATAAGAGAAAGTAAATCAGCACCCAATTTAATACGAAACAACAGAGCCAAAGGAAAATCATGGTCAACAACATATGATGTATCATTTGCTGGTAAAAATTTTGGTGAGTACAGACGGTAGTAATACCTTGTTGTGAAAAAAAAGCAAGCAATCGTGCAGATAATCGAGGCACTGAGGTTGATCTGAGAATGATTTATAGTTAGAATGCATGCAGAAATGCAGAAATGGCATTTCCGCGGGACATTAAATTTACAAACTTTAGAGGCATTTACCCGGACCCCCTACATGTTTCTAGCGCCTTCACGCCCCCGTTTCTAAAATCCTGGATCCGCCTCTACCACCGTCCCTATCTTAACATTTGACTCCTGGGCTTCTCCTAGCTGTGCTGATAACTGAAATACTAAAGCCTCGCGTCTTCAGGCTTCAAAGTGTTAAAGACTAATTATACCAATTAAAAGTTCTATTCTTTTTTCCCAGTATATTTTCAAATGGTTATTCAAACAATTTAAAAAATTTTCTTTGCTTTTTTTCTTAATAGATAACTTTCCAAAAATAAAACCAAGAACTGCTACTGGAAAAGCACAAAATAAATGGAACGGTAAATGGCTTTCTATTTTTTATTTTATCAGTTGAAACTACGGTGGAAGCGGAACCCTGTTATTTTGCACCCTCAAAAGAGTTTAAGTAGTAGTTAAAATATGAGCGGCCGGTCTTTATGGGCATTTACAATGGCGAGAGCCGAGGGCGAGCCTCGGACGCGAATATTTTAACTTACTTATCAAATTCTAAGTGTACATGATGAATACTTTGTTTAAGAGTTGTAAGAAACGTTAGATTATAAGATCATTTTAACTCAGAAAAATCTGAATTCATGAGCCGCTGTTTTATTAATCAATGTTTTAACAGTATTTACAAACACCTGATTAAACATTCATTTCTTTTGAATTTTCCTTATGAATTTGATGTATCTGACTTGCAAGGCGAGCTGCAAGTGAGCCGTAGTAAATCAGATACAGATCGGCTGCGAAAGCTTTATCGTACTTATCAAATGGACGCATCTAAATAGCCATGTTTTCAAACTATTTTTCAAGTTGGAGTGATCTAGCTAAGTAAATTGAGGGAAAATGCCATTGAGGTAGCCATGTAAATCAGGACGAATCTGTACGCGATTTACAGATATTGACTAAATATTCATTTCTTTTGAATTTTCTCATGAATTTTTAATGATTTGATAAGAATAATTATATGAGTTAGTGGGATTTCGAGATAACGTTGTAAATTAGTGAAAAGTGGTAAACAATGAAAAAATTAAAAACATGTTAGAGGGAAATCAACTCTTGTTCGAGATAGCGAGGTTTTCGAGATAACCGAGTTCGAGATTGAAATTTTCAATTTTTGCTGTGACTTAATTTTCGCGATTTTCGCAACAAAATTTACACTTCTGCTACAAGTTCATGAACGAGTCAGGATTTTCAATGTTGAAGTTGATTAAACAATTACGATTCAGTTATTAAATTAAAATTAGCAAAAATAAGATTCAAATCCTTCAATCATGGTGAGACAATGAAAACAGTGTAGACCAACTGGCACATGCAACATGCGCAATTTTGACGAAATTCCTCAAAGTTTTGGTGTATTGTTGTAACTGAAAGTCTTGTCAAATTCAAAATGGCTTGAAGCAGACAATGCCAGACATAAATCGCAGGCTTAAGTATAGTCGTTAATAAGTTTTAGTTATGGAAATATATATAGCTATTATATATAGTTACTATATATATAATATTATATAGTTTTAGTTTTAGAAATGGAAAAAAACGTTTTTTAGTAGGATGTTAGACAGACTAAATATTAAACTGTCCATTGTTCTCAGGAAGCTGTTAAACATACCTAAGAACGTGCCAGTATAAGTAGTAATTTAACATAATAACTATATAATTAAAGTATAGGTTAGTTACCTCAACCGCGAGGTAGCTAACTGACATAGTTACGTAGCTAACTGACATAGTTAGCTAACTGACATAGTTACGTAGATAACTGACGTAGTTACCGAGGTTATCACCGAGGTTGCCTAAGAAAACTGTTCGTTATCACAGAGAGATTGTCTAAAAACACTTCGGTCGCGATGATAAATCCTTTATCACATATGTGACTATGGATTAAAGCTTATTTTCCCAACCACGCATGAATCAAGTTAATTGCCGGAGGCTAATATATATTAGCCCAGGACAATTAACTTGTCGGGAGTAACTATTAAAAATAAACAACCGCGGTACATCAAAGAAAACCGAGGTGATAATGTACTAAAATGTATTAGCAGTAAAAAACATTAAAAAAATTTTATTAATATTTTGATTTTTTTATAAATTTAAGTTTCCATTCAAACTCCACCTTTACATATGATGAGCATGTATCGTCACGACTTTATTGGAGATAGAGGACGCCCAAGTACAATTGAAAGGTGAGTAAAAAGACAAAAAATGGGATGAAGTTAGGTCTCAGTTATGCAACGTTTCATGTCAACTGTATATTATATATAGCCTTTACTAAAATATATTGAACATTCGACTTTTAAAACTACAAAATTGCAATATCGATTGAACCGCCTTTAGATAATATTTACATCACGTGATCACCCTTACAGTCAAACCGGATGTTCTTTCCCGCGCGACCTTGCAATATTGATAGCAACATTGCACTTAGTAAAGTTGCTAAAAATTCGCATTTTAAATATCGAACTTCATATAATATGAAGTTCTATTGAAAGTCAGAACAACTAACTTTTAAGTAAACTTCATGTTATGTGAAGTTCAATATTTAAAACGCGAATTTTTAGCAACTTGCCAAGGAGTCGCCGTGTATATCCGGTTTGACTGTAAGAAATAGAGTATATGTTTTCAAACTTTTCATAATAATGTTTTAAAAGGTTTTGCAAAAATAATTATTCATTTAATTTAACTGCATTCTATATTTTTGCCTATTTTTTCCAGACCCTGGGACAGATCTTTTCAGAATTTGAGCATGTGAATACAGGAAGCCAGCGGTTGCACGGACGTCAATTCATTGTGGATAAAGACTCCAGCAAGATATACATACTTGTTATTTAGTTGTTAATGTTAAACTTCTATCTTCTGACTTTATATATAGCTCCTCTGCAGTGGTTCTTTGGAGGGTTTCGGAGGTTGTCACAAAGATTTGTCATAGACCACTTTCATAAAGGCCACCTACTCTAAATGAGCCTCTCTGGCCTCCTTATGAAACAAAGATTCTTTTGATTAATTCGCAAACACTCAAACGAGGCTAGAAAGGCTTATTAGGATGCACATAAAAGAATATTAAAATTAATCCCCATTATCAAAGTGGTCTATTGTCAGCTGAGTATATTCTGCCCGCAATACATTATGTCCAGCTGACATCACCGATCTTCGACAATTTACGAAACCCTCTGAAGAACTTCTGTATGGGAGAAACGTTCCGAGGCAGGATTTCCAGCAAAGACCTATAAGTGACCAATCACATTGTCGATTATCAATTCGTTCCCATGTTCCTTACCGATTAGGGTTAGGGGAGGTTATCTAAACCAATCAGAAGTCTACTTAGTACAAGTAAGTCATGATGACCCAGGATTTCACCACAGACAGTCACACATTATTTTTACTATTTGCAAATAACCCTTCACTCTATATTCAATTATTTTAATACGCGTTTTAGAACCTGTTTACATAGATGTATGGTGTCCTACCTAGCTAGATTGGTCACTCTTTGACGAAGGGTTACTTACCTAGTTATTCTCATTGACTGCGAAGTTAGAAAATCGCACAGAAAGGGAGAAAAAGCCCTGGAAAACGGCCCCTTGGGATTTTAAGGTAATCAGAATGATTATACATGTATATAGAAGCTATAAAGCAGGGTGGCTACGAATAAATTAGCTCTCTTGAGTTAGAACGTGGAAGAAGACGCTAATTGGAGACTCTCGGAAAACGGCGAGGTTGGCCGAGTCTTAACACTTTGAGGCCTGGACCTCTTCCTGTGCTGAATAAAATCGTCTGGCATTAGCCAGAATAAAATACTAAAGACTCGTCTTCAGGCTTCAAAGTGTTAAAGAGATAGGTTTTAACACTTTGAGACCTGGACCTCTCCCTGTGCTCAATAAAATCCTCTGGCGTTAGATAATGATAATTAGTGATTTATATTGTGTTCTTCAAGACGTAATGATCGAATGATTGCGCATTATAGTGTACAACAGAATAGATAAATAGGTATAGCTATATATTTACAACATGTGAAATAGTTATTAAAGGGCAATGGCACTACACAGCGATTAGTTAGGCAAAGAATTGGACATTAATTATATAATTACTCGGGCTACGTCTAGGTTTCGGCGTTTTTTCCCTTATTTTTTTTGGGGGGGGGGGGGGAGGGGTCACGATTTTGCTTTTTTGCACTTTTTACGTAGCCGTGTGATGGAGTGAGGCTGTGAAGCATGTTGTAAATTCTTTGCTCCTTTTGCTTTTGGGGTTGGACAAAAAGTTGAACAGCTTTGCCTTTTGATCAAGGTGTTCTGACTGAATTTGTAGCTTAACAGTGATCAGATGTGGCTGACAACAGTCTTGATCGTAAATATATCATCAGTATGCATCACATTCAGCCTTATCTTCAGGTCTGATCTTCCTCGGCCCACTCCCACCTTTGCTCGCGCGGTATAGAGCCTCTGCGGACGCATCTCCACACTGTGCCAGTAGCCTGACCCAGGCGTCTTGTTATAAATATAATACCCAAAATAACTATTACTATTAATCATATCTTTATTGTCCAACATTGATGACATATATAGTGAATTTTAAAAGTTCTGACAAGTCAATTATTAAAGTGTAGTACAAAACCAGACTACTTCCGATCATGCAGTGGGACTTGGAACAAATTCATTTGATGGATTTTTAAAATATTCCATAAACCAACCATCATAATATTCTTTTATATAATAATTGTAATAAATTCATCTCAGTTTTTCTATTGATTTACAATTTATATCACTGAATAATTTATTATAGTCCTATAGTGCAACTTCTTGATCTGTATACTGTATATAGGCATACATAAAGTTGCAACTAAAAACAACAACTCGTTATTTTAAGTTAATAAGTCAAAAGACCAAAATGTTTAGTTTTTATTCGGTGGAGGGCATCCGAAGTAACCATCACAGCAATAGTTTCGTCTCAGTGAGGCAAACCTCGAATCAAATGGAAAACATTTGTAACCAAAATAAAGACTCTTTGTCTCTGGGTCAGGCAGTGTACTATAGCGGTTCACACTGCTTTCATTTGACTTTAGTTTTGAACTCTGTTTGCGCATGCTTGCCATTCTTTTGAAGAAGGAAAGAACTGGTGGCGTCTTTCTCTTTATCCATGGTACATGATAGTATTGACTCTTCAAATCTTTTTCTCTTGATAACAAAGCTGAAGCCAAAAACATATAATTATAAGATTGGTTTATTTATTTATTTTATTTATTTATTTCTTCATTTACTTATTTATTTATTTATTCATCTACGTATTTATTTATTTCTTCATTTACTTATTTATATATATATTTATTAATTATTTATTTATTTAATTAATTAATTAATTATTGATTTATATATATTTTTTCAATTATTTTCATTATTTATTTCATTATTTATTTATTTATTTATGTATTCATGTATTCATTCATTTATTTATTTATTTATCTATTTATTTACTTATTTTTTTCAATTATTTATTTATTTATTTGTTTGTTTATTTGTTTATTTATCTATTTAATTTATGGTATATTTATATTTTGTGTTTTCGGGGTTATGCATATTTCCTTAACTGGTTATAAAGAGGAACATTTTAAAGTAAATATTCGGCACCAAATTTAGTATTTTTTATTATATAAAATAGAGTGTTTTATTGATTTTTCCGCCACTAATAAAAGTGATAATCTCACATGTGCGATTATTTATGATAATCGCACATGTGACGATTATCGCTGAATCAGCATTATAGTTTAATGCAATTTTTGCAAGGCAATAGGACAATTTTTTTATATAATAAACAGAACAATACATGGATGCTTGGAAATATGAAATTTATTTCTCGTGTTTACCAGGATAGGTCACTCGTTCGTTTCGCCATAGCCACTGGAAAGGGAGAGGGCTGTGAAAGTGGGCGTGACTGAGATTTATGTTATTGTTCGCCAAATTCAAGATCACGTGACGTTGAACCTGCATAATTGAGCAATAAAAAGCAAGATTTTACATTAGAGCAGCGAGGCGCGTACCTACAAGTGCTACAACGAAGTTCTTCCGTGATGGTTTCGATATAAATTCCACTTCATTTGGACATTATATGCATAGATGGTCCCTCATGAAAACTCCCTTTGCAAAGAATATTTAATAAAGTGCAGTAAATTCGAATAAACGATCAATGGTCGGACCGAACACGGTGAGAGCCGAGGTAAAATAATGATACAATACTGTTTTGCCAACAGTACAACTAAAACTAAAATTCGCTTTTGTCTTAATATGAATGGTTGTGCTAAATTATATGTCGTAAGTTGAGTTGCCTTCATTGAATATTAAATGCACTAAATATGTCTGGTGTATTGCGTTTCATAAACAACGGTGAGGACTGGCAATTGTCGTATGCGTATCACTTTATTAGAATAACTAAAGTATTAAGAAACATTGCCATCTGACAACAAAAGTGCAAAAAACTCGATTTAATAATGGCACGGAGACGACAAATGCTTTTCGACTGGCGTTGTTCCTTGGTTTTCTTTTATTAATAATTTGTAGACATGCGGCGATTTATGATAATTTCAATTTATTCACACTATTTTTAATACTTACAATGAAAAATACAGAGTTTACATAGTGATACATAAATAAATCAGAGTTAAATATAAAACAAAATATTTTATGAAAGAATATACATATGTGAGAGTGTAATTAAAGTATAAAGCTTTCGAGTTTAATCACTGCCTTGACATATTAATAAGTTGGGGATCAGCAGAGGATGAAATATTAAGATCGTGTCGAAGTAAGAAAATAGACACAATTTGTATAATACGAGAATGAAATTCAGATCAACCTTGGTGACTTAATATTTTTTACATTGAACAGAAAGGGTTTTTAAATCACTGGGAATATTTTCCCAGATTTTTGTAGCTGAGAATCTTATAAATGTTTGTTTACAATAATTAGTCCGGCGGGGAGAAAATAGTTCGCGCTACGGCTAATTTGCTCACAATGCCAGAGTGTGAATTATTTGAGTGAGCCATGCATGAGTTAGCGCTTGATACGATTGTGTAATGTTCAAGGGATGATCATTTTAATGTCACGATAAAGTCCATCATGAAACCGAACGCCGATCATCTACACAACGATGCACCACCATATATATTTGTTTACGTCTTATTTGAGAAATGCGCGACTTAAAAACTCTCACGGTCCTGTTAAAACCAATCCGATCTTTTTGAGGTGATTTCTTTGTGCACACAATCATATTATTGAATAACCTAATATCTAAAATTAACGCAGAATCAATGTAAAATATAAAATTTGTCATAAAAATGACGGACTACAGTATACACTATACAGCACTGTCGTTGTCTTAAGTTCGTAGGTCGTCAAAAACCGAATTCCTACCGAATTTTGTTAACGAAATACAAGGGTACTCCTTTGGACTTGTAAATATCATGTTTCTTGTGGATTTTTAGAAGTCACTATAACCGACATCGTGCCGTTTAACGAAGAACAAGGTTATAATCTAATGTAAGCCATATGAAAGAATACACTGGCCATGCCGGTTCAAGATCACGTGACGCTCAGGCGTGAAATTTTTAACATCAAACCGGAAGTTCTATTGTTTCAGAGCGGAGTTTCACAGCCCTCTCCCTTTCCAGTGGCTATGGTTTCGCTCACTCGTGAGATATCCTGGTCAACACTCGAAATAAATTTCATATTTCCGCACATCCATATTATTCTCTATATATTTTTTTATTATTTAAAAATCAGCATTTATTTGGCTAATTATGGACTAAAAATTGCACGCACTACACAGTCTTCCAAACATATACCCTTAAATATACGCGAAAAATAAGCTTTACCAAAATAATTATTATTTAAAAGAACACTTGAAATGACAAAAGTAACATCTTTAGCAGTTTTTCGTTTCCTAATGTTTCGTTGTTGAGATAGTTCAGTTTGTTAGTATAGTGTTTTGAGCTTGAAGTTGGTAAAGTGTTTTCGTTTGTTCTTGCCGCTGTACAAGCTGTCGTAAGTTAAACTCAGAGGGAAACTCGGCATGAGCTCCAGACAGACTCGCGACCCGCAACCTTCCGTATGCCATTCGGACGCGCTCACCATTCATGAGCCACTGGAATTCAGATGGTAGACCGAGGTTATTTTCGATATTTATACCTAAGTACTTGTTGGGCTACAATGTTGAATATGCAAATTAATCATCTTGACGTCACATGTGCATAACGACTTTATTTAATGGAGAAGGTTATATATATATCGTTACTATTAACAAACTAAATTAATTCGAAGGAAGAATGCGGGTGTGTTTTTCACTCAATGCCGTTATAGAATGTTCAAGTGATTATGTGATAATAGCAAAGATATGTAATCTTTTCTGGTATTAACTCATTATGCACGTGCGATTTCAAGATGTTGAATGCATGCTTTATGAGCAAAATGAATACCACATATCTATAAGGAAACAAAAAACGGCCAGAGATATTACTTTGTCATTTTAAGTGTTCTTTTGAATAACTTGACAGACTTAATTATCGTTTCATAGGCACTTTAAATGAAATCAGAGACAAAACACAAACAATTAGTCTTACATTCTGCAATTGGTTTAGTGCTTGGTCTTATGCTTATGTGCGGCCAAGTGTACGAGATTTTTGGGATTTTCAAAATCCCGTGGGATTTTTTTTTGAATTTTGGAAAATTTTTGAGATTCGTTTTTTATTTTTTAGAATGTTCATTCCATTTTTTTTCTTATTTTTTGAGATTTTTTCAGATTTTTTGAGCTTTTCACGGATTTTTAACGCCTGGCCTCAAAGTGTTAAAGAGATAGGTTTTAACACTTTGAAGCCTGACGACGAGTCTTTAAGGTTTATATATTCTGGCTAACGCCATGCAGACGATTTTATTCAGCACATGCAGGGAGAGGTCCAGGTCTCAAAGTGTTAAAGGTTAGGTGTACCAGATTTTCAAACCGGTGATACACCCCTCGGCCGCGTTAACGTGTATGCTTATATATATGTCGATATACCTATAACTGTATATATCGGAGCTTATAAGTAAACGGCTAATATTTACTATGAATTGTTCTTTTGTTACAATGCTACTGAGCTAGTATTTCATGTGTATGGGAAATTATCTTATCAGTCATGCAGTGCAGATATAATATTTTTCTTTCACAACTGAATTTATGCATATAATAAGTAGCCTCCTATACAAAATTGATATGATAGTTTGATGACCTTGATAGAACATTATATAGACATGCATGCCCTTCGTGCACTCATGCATTCGTTCTTACTCGTCGTAGATTAAAATGCCTATCTCCCCTTTATTAGGGATTTTATATATTCGCAATCTTTGGATTCTTATGGGCAAAATTGAAATATATTTTGTCGTTGGGCAAAAATGTCATCTTCATGAACTTTTTCGCTGTCAAAGTTGGTAACCACTTACGGGGATGACGTTTCTATATGGATGAGCTTTTTTATAAAGGAAGAGTGTTTACAACACTACGCATCTATTTTGCATTTCATTCTTTTCGTTATTGCATAAATATACGAAATAAACGAGAAACAAGCATAATTATTATTAAAACTCTTTTCCCCCAAAAGCACTTCTTTATAGCGACGTCAATTACGTTAAGTAGTCTTCGAACAACAAAATATATTGCAATTTTGCTCAGGAGCTAGAACCCAAAGATTACGAATGATATAAATTCTCCCAACGTACAAGTGGGCACTTTAATGCTGAAGCTCCAAAAAGTAAACATGGGTTAATTGCAGTAATTTCGGCAAGCCAACTTTAAGGTGACGGACTATATACACAGAGGAAAATTTTAACATTTCATTTTTTTTATTATAAAATCTTTTTCCTGATGTTTGAATGAAAACCTACGTTGAAAATATAATATAAAGCTTTCGCCGGCCGTGAGTTGCCAGAGACGCGCATTATTTTGGTAAGATTTAAAACTCGTTAATTAACTAAATGTTCTACATATTGGTAATGGCAGATCTTTATTTTACGAAGAGTATATGTACCTTAGCCTTAGATTTTATTGTATACCACGGCTCATTAGATATCATATAGATAGTACATTTTGTATAGTGTGTACAATATTTCCTTCTTGCTTTTGCACCGAATGATTCGTCAACTGAGTGCACTTAAAATTTTTTTTAATTTTTCTGCGTTTTAACGTATATATACATATAACATCATTTCTGAATATAAATACCTTTTTTATCTTCCTCTTCGTCGCATCCAAAGTATCCATCACAAGGACTATTTCTGTTAATCCCAACCAGACCAGACTGGTTATGAGGCAAACACAACTGCGTGGACTTACTACTTCTGGGCATTTCAGCGATGACAAAAACAAACGTGTTAAAAAAACGTCTCAGTTTTAGTTGTTTTTGTTTGTCAATACAAGAAGCCGATTAAACTACTTTGAAGCTTTCTGAATCGTTAAATTAAGCAGGGATATTTCGGCTATCGGAAATAAAATATTTTTGGTTTTGGCGCAAGATTTATTGTATGTCAAGGTCAGTCTTTCTCTGCGATCATTTTATTATTTATCACGATATATAATAACAGTCTGGAAAACATTCCCTTTATGTGGTCGAGGGATTTGAGTGGGCAAAATATTCTAAAATAAGAAAACATCTGTTTGAGGTGGGCGAAAACGGCTGCTTACGTGCTAATTTAAAATTACTTTTGTGTAAGCACTTTACCCGATTACATCATTGATTGGTCAGTTTAGAGAGATAGCACTATGACTTATGACGCGTGAACGGCATGATAAAATTCATTCATGCTAATGATTATTATTTATGTGAAGAAAATTGACCAGTGAGATAGTTTCCCGTTTTATACAAATACTTGTTTAAGCTTTGTTCTTATTACATGCATGCATGCATGTACTTCTAACATGAAGAAAATCTAACTGTAATGCATGTATTATTGACATCGAAAATTTGCAATGTCATCATTGCAATAATATTTACTAGAATCAATACTCTTATTTTCCAGACATATCTGGAAACATATTAACAATTAACTTCATACATCAACAATTTCATCTAAAATGTGTGGGAAAGTTGTGGATAGCTTTAATTAAATGGCGGTTTTTGTCTATCTCTCTACATATCAGCATGCATGCATGACCCATAACACATAGTTCTTTACAGCTGTTAAAGGTGCCCTCCAGTCCGTTCTGCGCATGTACGAAACTAATGTTTACATCTCTATTTACAAAAAATATATACTGATACCTTATTCAAGATTGTAAGCTTTCTTGCTTCCTCTTTATTATTTGTACTCAAAACAAAACATTTTCAGAAGAAATAGAAGAAATCCGAAGAGATATCCTCGTCGAATCGCTTGGTTTTCTGCCATGTTCCTCCTAACGGTTTACACTGAGCGGAGTACTTCATGTAATTATCTACGAATGTTATGTTTGAAGGGCCCTCATGGCCTCATAACAAAGATGTGGAATCATGCACAGAACGGACTGGACAGCACCTTTAAACAATGGGATTGAATTAGAATGTCCGTATCCTTACATCGTCTGTGCTAAACATAGTGACTCCATTTTCCTGTATTCAAAGATAGACACATTCTAACTTCTAATAACTAAAAGTCTAAATCATAACCCACTATATCATATCAGTCAGGCACAGAGAAACAAGCGCAGTTTGCATCATGTATTCCATGCAGATTACCAGGGCATATTCCGTCGCTTGATCAATATCGTCTTATCATGCCGTACAAAACGTTGATATATAGATTTCGTTGTTCAATCAACCAAGGTTGTTAAATGACTTAATCAAAGTCTCACTTTGTTGCGCAAAGAATTTTATTCTATTTTATTTATCTGAAAAGAAATTTGGTGTTTGGTAGTTGATCAAGTTGGAATCAGTAAATAATATCAGTTATATATTGATTATGAAAAGGCCTATCTGCACGATACGATTGTCGTTTATACGATTGTCATTCTGGCGTATGAAATTTTGTGTTTGTGACACATTTCTTGTTCATGATTCGATGGCGGTGAATTTGGCGGTGAATCACAAACATCACGATAACAACCTTAGGCCCTCGTTGCATCATGGACAGGTCGACGGGGTGGCCTGCAAGATCTGTAAAAAATTTGGCAAAACTTGGCACGGAATAATGTTGCATAATTAACTACCATTGCTAATAGCCAAGTATATCCGAAGGATTTGAAGGACATTGAAGACTTACGACATACGAATCCTAGCTTTAAAATGAAAGAATTGTTGAAAAAAGCAATTACGGTTGAACTTTGTCAACTCTAATTTCGGCCGGAATAATGAAAATAACGAAAATACACTTTATTAGTCTACCCAGAGACTCTTGGGTTTATACTATATCGGTTTCCACAACAACTGAAACTTATGCTACACTATAGCCTACAATTTAACAAAATTAATATTAATCTCATTAACTCTTGGTCAGCTAACAGTCTTCAATATATAGCTAAATAAAACAAAAAAACATAAGAAAACCTGCACTTTCCTGACCGTCGAATTTGCTTTTGTCAGTCGCCAGATATTTCTATAAAAAATTTATATTCTCACGCATGTAAAATCAACACGAAACCGACTAAATTACAAGGTATGTTGGTTGGGAATAAAGCCCAAGTTCAACGCTCTACATAAACGGTAATCTTGATCTAGAGATTCACAGCTGTATGTTCTTACGGCTTGAGGTCAGAACTTCATGTGATAGTTAAAATATGAGCGGCCGATCTTTATGGGCATTTACAATGGCGAGCCGAAGGCGAGCAATTGTAGATGCCCATAAAGATCGGACGCGAATATTTTAACTTACTTATCAAATTTTAAGTGTAAATGATGAACACTTTGTTTAAGAGTCTTAGGAAAGGTTAGATAAGATCATTTACAGTCAGAAAAGCTCAATTTGAGCCACTAGTGCCTATTAACTTTGATAAAACCTTGATGTTTTATTAATCAATGTTTTATCCATAACAGTTTAACTTTTTAGAAAATTGTATATAGTTGTAAAATTCATTAATTATTCATTAGGCCACAAACCAATCAGATCTCAGTATTTAGATCATGTGCATACATTGTAAATGCAATAAAGACCACCTAGCACGCTTAATTAGTATGCATTAACTTTGATAAAGGTGTCCTACTCAACTCAATTAGTATGCATTAACTTTCATAAAGATCTCTTACTCAACCTATTTTATTATTAACTTACTGTTGATAAAATTGATAACAGCTACGACCGAGAATATATTTGAAATAGTATGTAATAATGACTCAGCTGAAGTAGATCCCAAGAGTTTCTTCTCCCAGAGTTCATTCTCGTCTGCTTCTGTGATCTCCTCTTTGAGTTCCTTCGTGCAAATTTGGGCAATGCCATGCTTAGTCGCGTCCTTCATTTCGCCATCTAAACTCTTCCGAAAGAGCCAGAACCTACAATCGTGGAATAATTACATTGGGACACAGCGTATGTCAAGTGACTTATGTGCGCACGCGATTTAACTTTAAAATGTGCCCTCCCCTTCCCCCTCCGATCAACGTTGCGACAGAATTTTTGTTTTCTAGGCCTCAGAAGTATCCCCTGGAAATCAACATTGATTGGTGGGGGGTGGGGAGGGGTAAAGCAACGTTATTTAACCCACGATAGTGAAATAAGCAAGAAGGAAGCTAATTGATGCTTTAGTGTCCCAATGAATTATTCTCAGATTGTAGCAACAAATGTAAGAACATATTCACCCAATGATATATACCTATTTCCTAGCAAGTTAGATTCCTCAGGGAAATATCCCTTACCCACCTTCGGTCACCTTTTGCAAGAATGTTAAATGAATCTTCCCCTTTCACGTCTAACAAATGCCGGTTTATCCCACACATCAACAAATACAAAGTCTTCGGCGGATACCGTTCGCCTGTCTGTTTTGCAGCGTCACTAACAAATTTAGACAGCCAAAAGTTCAAGCGGGTGACATTTCTTCGAGCCTGATGTTTAAGTCTTGCACCTGAATTAAATTCACGCCCTCATAACCGACTGACTCCACCTGTGGTTTCTTGTTACTTCTGTTTTGCTGCCAATCCTCGAAAATCTTCCTTACCCACTTTGGAGCACCTTGCCCACACTAGAGCGTTCTTCCACTTCGTTCTTTGGTTTTCGAAACCGTCCCGCCGACATACTTGACCATAGCCTGGTCAACTTCCAAATGCAAATAATTCGTTAAAAGTATATATTCCATCACTGATGAATATATTTAATTTCGATCAATTTCTATGGGAAAAATATGTTTGCACTACAAGTTACTTTATTTACTTGCTTATAAGCTTCTCCCTTAAGAGCCTCTTATTCATTTGACTACAACGTATAATTTAAATATTCATTTCACAAGTGAGTTAAAATATTCGCGTCCGATCTTTATGGGCATCTACAATGGCTCGTCTTCGGCTCGCCATTGTAAATGCCCATAAAGATCGGCCGCTGATATTTTAACTATCACTTAAAGATGCTGATTAAACATTAATTTCTTTTGAATTTTCTTCATGAATTATTAATGAATTTGATAATAATTATTATCAAATTCATTAATAATTCATGACGAAAATTCAAAAGAAATTAATGTTTAATCAGCATCTTTAAATACGGATAAAACATTGATTAATAAAACATCAATATTTTATCAAAGTTAATAGGCACTAGTGGCTCAAATTGAGCTTTTTCTGAGTATATGCCCATAAAGATCGGCCGCTCATATTTATTATTTATTATTTTAATTATCACTTATTGTATGGCACGGATTACTTCCGGTAAATCACGCGCTGTGATTGGTTGCTGACGGGGCGAGATTTCTCCGTAATGCCCACGGGCATTATGAAAATTGTTAATGCCCTACGATTGGAAACAAACAAAAAATCCTAATAAGAAACTTTTATTGCCGAAAAACGGCGAAAATAGATGAAATAGACGACGATGAACATTATAAAAGTAAATTCTAGTATCCAGACGAGAAAGAAACAGAAGAAAACAACGCTAGTTCGGTGTTTTGACGAAGTTAAAGGAAGCAAAGACCAAGAAATACAAGATTGATTTTGAAATAAAAAGTGTCATATACTAAACTACTTAATAACCTCGACCGTTCGGTCTTTACGGTAAAATATTAAACCTCGGTCTTGAGCGTATTAACCTCGCTATCGCTCGGTCAATACAGCAAGACCTCGGTTTAATATTTTACTGTAAAGACCTCACTCTCGGTTATTAAATAGTTAATAACATGTAAAATAGACGACTTTAAAATAAACATGATTTTTAATTTTATATAAATTATATATGTTGCACGAGGACTTGCATGTGTAATTTTCCTTTTTTAACAAGGCACAGTTTTAAAAAATCAATACACACGTTTATGATATATTCTCTATGATCTCATTCCCTTCACGATTTGGTATTTAAAACACCGTATGGTACAGCCATACAGGCTATCAAACCTGCCTTTTAATAAATCGATATAATTTTTTGACATGCTTGCACCAAAAAGCGTTTGAATTATCTTTAAAAAATCAGTGTTGGATAAAGCTAAAACATCATGTTTATCCTCTCAGTATACTGTACTGACGTAATATGGTTATTAAATATTTAATCCGTGTCGCCGGTAGACAGAAATATTTTATTATCAGTTCTCACAACACTATACTTTTACCAATAGTAATTGATTATACATAGAATGTCTGTTGGTCAAAAACTGAGAAACTTTGATATTTTTTATATTTAGATTATGTTTCTTTTTTATAATAAAGGAGGATGATACACGTCTTCCCTAGACCCAGACTCTTTTTTTATGCATTATTAATATGCGACCTAATGTATAATGAAGTATGCACGAGATACAGCATAGATATGATATTCGAAGGGCAAAACATTTGAGAAGAGTATAATATCTTCCTTTCCTTTTTATCAAGTACTCAATTATAGCTTTTAATTTATTCATCAATTTTAACCTCTTAACATGCAATTGGACATTTTGTCCTTACTTATATTTAATCTGGCTACCTCTTGCATGCAGAAACTCGCCTGTTAAAGGATTGAGATCAAACTAAAAAGATCTATATCAGCTGCATGTATTATAAATCACTACATGGCGGTTTATATGCATGCATTGATGTATGAAAAATATATATCAACACTGTGTCTGTGTCCTCAAATATGACAACTATAGAACTAAAGCAATAAACGCTTTTATGTAAATTACCTGCTTAATATATAATATCACCAAATTGATTTCACAATCTGTGCAGTAAAAGTATTACGTATTCGTAATTATGATTTAAAAATTTTTTGATATTCTTGATAAGTAATTAAGGGTTACAATAGTCACGAGTATGATACATTTTTATGACACGAGTGTGGACACATATTAACTGTCTTATCTCTATCTTATTAACTGTCTTATTAGCAGATTTTTCTGCAATGAAATTATTATTATTTATTTAATTTACTGAAAAAGAAACTTTAAGACTCAGGAATCAAAAAACTCATTAGTTTGCAATAAAACTAAAGAGTGCCCCTTTTACCCCACAAGCAGAGAAGGAGACTCTGCCACTGAGCTCCACTTTCTTTCATCAGCCGATCATCCAAGAAAGTGGATGAGTCAATCTAGTTTCAAACTGGTCAAACCGATTATTATCTCACACGCATGCACAATTATTGAAATTGCTGAAATTCTATGAAAATTCTATGAAATTCTATTGAAATTCTATGCCCACACGGTATTCATTATTATATGAAACAGCTTATGTACACTTAGCAGTCTTAGCTTGCAAATACAGCCACTTCACATCTGGAGCTCCTGAGAAAAAAGGAAAAACAGATAGCTATATTTTTCACTATGAGTCAATTTGCGATAAATTGCAAGATTTCCTATTGAAATCAAACGATTTTCCCATCATTAGGTGGGACTTCCTGTCCAGACAGTTGAACAGTTATTCTCACGGTTGAGTAAAATTTGAAATGCACGTTGCTAGGTTATGACTATTTAAAGATTCAAACGACTATTTAAAGATTCAACAGGAAATCTCACTTGATGAATGGAAAATCATTTGATTTTGATAAGAAATCTTGCAACGAAACTTTCGTATCTCTTCCCACACATAGGCGTAGCAGGCAGGGGAGCAATTGCCCTCCCAAAAATTTGAAAAAGGAAAATTCGGGCACATTCTGCTAGGAATTTCGGGCAATTTTGACATGCATTGCTGTGAAATGTTCAAGAAAAATTCATACGTTAAGCTAAGACTGAAAATACGACTTAAAAATCACTATTTAACCATAAATTTTTCAGGCGAAATCTATGCCCCCCCCCCCCCCCCCCCCAAACAGAATTGGGCTGCAACGCCCATGTTCCCACAGGCCATGGTAAGTCGATGATTTACAAAATCTCCCCCTTGGCTGATATCTAGCTGATCAGTTATTGATTGTAGCGAGTATTTATATTATTGATCGGAAACAAGTTTATCTTTGGCTCAGTTACAAAGGATTAGGCGCATGCTCAATAAAAGTGCGGGTAAAAGGGGCGCTCTGTCAGCACTAATCAGTTGAATTTCAATTTTCATTATTTATATATATATATATATATATATTTATACAATAAGCTAAATGTTTTGCACGTTTTCATTGGTCGAGAGCCATGATCTATTACTGGACAGATGCACGGATTTCGTCACAACTTGTTCTGATTGCTGTGAACCAATGAAAATTGCCACTCCAATGTCACGAACCAATCATATTGCTTGTTTTGTATAGATCATGGATCACGTCAGATGGCGTGCTTCATCTTTTTCAATGCCCCGGAAGTTCGGCGGGAAATTCAATAAATCTTATCAAAAGTTGTTTTTTTAAACTTTTTTATTGTATAAAACAAATAGATTCCATTTTTCCGTTGTCTGCATGTTCAGTTATAGATGCACAGAGGACGTCACAACGTGGTAAGAACATCAGTGACCCACTCGACTACGTCTCGTGGGCCACTTTTTTGTTCTTACCACGTTGTGACGTCATCTGTGCATCTATAACTGAACAGACAACGGCAAAATGGAATCTATTTGTTAAATATATAATAAGAGATTATTAACCGAGAACGAGGTCTGTACGGGAAAATATCAGACCGACGTCTTGACAGTACTATTGCGCCACTATTATATATATATATATATATTTATAAAATTTGTTGCGTCTTACGCACGCTGTGATTGGTCAATTACCGTGTTTATATCAGGCTACGTAAACACGGTTGTGATGTCACGGCACATTTTTTAGCCTTATTTCATAAAAGAAATAGAAAATGGATGCCCTGTGTTTATATAACCTGATGCAAACACTCGAGTGAGTTGGGAGAATTCGAAAGTACTTATGTAAACCCTCGCCTACGGCTCGGGTTCACATAAACTTTCAAGTTCTCCCAACTCACTCTCGTGTTTGCATCAGGCTATATAAACACGGGCGGCCATTTTCTATTTCTTAAATATAATATTAGGTGTTACTCCGAGTGACGAATGGAGCTGGTGGTGGAATTATGGTACTTGGGTTATTCACACTCGGAGTAACATCTTATATCATCATTATTCTCCACCCGAGTTCACTGTCCCATAATAATTGTTCTAAATCTATATGTATAAAGGCTAATGTCTCGATATTGAAGAAACTAGTACCATCATTCGACCACCAGTTCCCAACTTGACCTGCAGCTCAGTTGGTAGACGGCGTCGGACTAGCCAACCAAAGGTCGGGGGTTCGAATCCCAGCCGAGCCTTCGTCACTTGGAGTAACATTTATATAATAATTAATTTACTTTTTAATTAACTGCGTGTTAAAAAAACAAACGTTATTTATGTGTTACAAGTGAATTTTCGAAAGCTTACAAATGTATATATACTAAAGCATGATACAGAAAACGGAAAAATTACCGTGCGTTACGTTTCGGGCATTTACAATCATTCGGGAAATGTCCATATATAAAGATAAAATAACGACTTTTGAGTTTTGTGCATGACGAGAAATATAAAGATTATATAGATTATATCAGCCAGATTTAAGAAAACAATTTGAAATTTGGTTTATTTATTCAAGTAACATTCACAAAATACTCTCTGACAATAATTAATCAACTGCATGGGTTTACCACAATCAATTCAAGTTTTAGTGTAAAATTAACTAACGTTTGACGATACAACATGTGCAAAGACGCATCACTGGACACTGTTTGCTTGTTCTGTTACACGTTAACATTATGAAGCTGCCTTGTGATTCTTGACGCCTTCCTGTAATCCTTCAATTTTGAAATCCACAGATGGAGTATCTCCTGGTTTGGCTGGACGGATAGGAGTTGTGTCTGTTGGTTGATACGCTTTCGGCACGGGTCGTTCAGATGGCTTAGAGCGGTTAGCTGCTGATAATCCAAACACCGATTTTGGAGTTTCCCCCTTGTTTAACTGATCTTCAACCATTCGCAAATTTCGTGACATAATGACTTAATTGTGACTACGTAAATAAGTGAACGAAATAATATCAAATAAATATCAAAATAATATATATTTAAGATAAGAAATAGAAAATAGCCGCCCGTGTTCATATATAGCGTAACACGAGATTGACTTGAGAGAATTCGAAAGTTTATAACCCTCTGTTCGGACTAGGTGCTCGAGCACGGGCCATGACTGTGCCCTGATCTGATAAGCGTTCACACAGACAGCTTTTCATGCTTGAGTAAGAAACGTGCAGGGAACCACTTTGGGCACTGAAAACGTGTTCACATTAGTGCCCGTACCTGGGCACGGTGCCCGGGTCAGTACCTCAACGCACGGTGCCCAGTTTTGATTAGAGAGTTTGGCAATCGTGCGTCTTTGACGACGAGTGCGTCAACAACCTCAAAAGGACTGGGACGAGAACCTCTTTTTAATCGCGTACCCGTTGCAAAATTCGGTAATTTGGCAAATTTTAATTCGCGACGGCTACTGGTAATAATTGTAGCGATTTCCATTTCATCGATATTTTCCTAATATTATTGGGAAATTAGTTGAATAGATGAAAATATATAGTCCAACAAATCCAAAACAGTCAATACTTACTTATTTTCTGCAGTTTCTGCCATATCAATGCTTGCCGTTGTCACACAACGCCAGTTTAACTAAAATGGCGTCGCAGGAGAAAGTACGGGCGACGTTTGCAACGTGAACATTAAACTCGTCTCAGTCCTTTTGGGGTTGTTGGCGTAGCCGTCGTTAAAGACGTCGCGATTGACTCACTACATTAGTGCCCGTGCCCTGGCACCTGATATCAACACGATATAAAACCTGACCAATGAAAACGTGCGTAAGACGCATATTTCTGACAGTAGATAATTGAGAACATACTTTAACGTTCAGAACAAAATAGAAAAATATTTATTAACATAGTTATATTTAAACATAAGCAAACACTTTCAGGGTAATTTCAACATCATTTGTTATCCGCACTTTAACGATCTTTCAAGTTTACCAGCGTTTCAAACCAGGTCTATTATGAAAATCACGGCGGCTGCATGCCTGCCTATGTTTTGTCAGTTTTATTTGTTTCAAAAACAAATACATGGCACTGTGATGACAAGTATTGCTTTATAATAATACTAATGCATTCTCCAGAATCATTAACGATATGATGCACAAAAGATCGACTAATCACTGAAATGTATATTAACTAATGTTAAAATATAGTAATTTTGTCATGCATATATGTAAAAGCAAATACTAATAAATCATTTCGTCTAACTGTTTTGTTATGACCAGGCTTTGCTTTTGTACCCGAAAAAATCGATTCACTTGGGTGATAAATTGAAAGGGAAAAATGCATGTTTGTAATTCCTAGCGGCGCGGCAAAATCCCCAGAGGTGAATAAAATCGTCTGACTTTAGCCAGAGTAAAATACCAAAAGACCGATTCCGGGTATTCGGAGAGGAAAGAGTTAAATGTCCTTAAACATGTATGCATGCTGTAATTTTTTTAAAGGCAGCAACTCAGTGCCAGTGTAGCATGCAGTGTATATAACATCACTTGTAATCTGAAACTCTTGTAGTATTATAGCACGTTGCCGTTTCGCGATCGTGGTTACTATATTCGACTGGAAAATGCGCCAATCTTAATATATTACAGTCAAAATAATCTCATGACACAACTCAAAGGCTAAAGAAAAACTTGCGTCAGCTATTTTGATCATGACAAGAGATAGCTATATAGTAGGCTTTTTACCTTTTATCAAGGTTGATGACAATTAATTATTATATGCAGTTGAGTCCTGCTTTTAACTTGTTCATACAGATCACATTTTTTTACCTTTAGTCAAAATGAGCAGTACTGTTAACCTCTTTACATCAAATGAGCGCCTAAACTATCGTGTAGTTCCCAAAATAACGAACATGAAACTCAACTCAACATAACATAATCTGCAAATCGTGGCTATGGCAATGTATATATCTCATTATTATCACACTCAGTGTGACTGTCCTTTGTTAGGTTGGTAAGCGAATCTGTTTATCTGATTTCAAGAGTTCAGAACACGCTTCAATTAGCCAAAAATCGCACGTCCTGACTCCTGTTCAAAGAATTGGACAATGTTTTCCATTTCAGACTGTCTGTTGGGTATTTGTACACATAAAAGTGAACATTTAAAAATACTAATAATCATTATGCATGCATGCATGTGAACAGAATAATGTATACATCTTAACTTTGATTGCTTTGCTTGTTATATATTCATATACAGTAATCGCAATATATATATATATATATATATATATAGTTCAATCTACAGACACGGTGTTTCGCTGTACAACAGCTCATAAATCTTGAATTTCGTATACGTTGTTCTGTACGTCATATTATAACTTGAACAACCTTGTATGACTTGCATATTGTCATAACCGCGATTTCTTAAATAAAATTAAACATTGCAGCTAAATATAATATACGTGGGACTACTATGGCATATAATTATATTTAAAAAGACAGAAATAATGAAACTGGAACACATACCTGAATCTATAGCCGAGTAGTATTAAATCGATGAATGATCTGTTATACCAGTAACAAATGCATTATGGGAAGAAAGGCGTGGCCTGTAAAACATGTTCATCATGTATTATTTCAGCAGATATATGTACAGTGAAGTAAGGTGGTGCATGCATGCAGTGTTGCGATGTCTACGGTTTAAATGTAGAGGGAAAATCCTTTTACGCATGTACTAACTTACTTGTACAACATTAATTAACCCATTGCAACAATTGACAGCAAACTTGTAAGTGCTCATAATTTTAACTAAATGTTTGCAATAACGTTGATAAAGGATAACATTAAAAAAGTTAATGACGTCATTAGCACAACAGTATTTTGCTAACGAAACATTTTAGATTAAATTACATTAAAAATTCAATTTTAAAAATTCTAAAAGAGAACAGAAAGACACTAGTTTTAAGGTGGCTCCATACAGTTTCTTGAAAAATGGAAAATACAAGTTTGAGAGTCCAAAACACGTGATTAAACAATTCGGGAAAATAATAAAACTAAATGTTATGCATAGTTAAACAGTCTGACAATCAAAAACTGTTACCAAATAAATAGCAACAGTTGTTGCTATGGCAACAATTACGTTTCAAAATGGTTGCCAATTACCGTTCAAACTAATTTAATTCGAAAAAAACTTTGGTCACCAAAGTTTTTTTCGAATTAAATTAGTTTGAAGGGTAATTGGCGGCCATTTTGAAACGTCATTGTTGCCATAGCAACAACTGTTGCTATTTATTTGGTAACAGTTTTTGATTGTCAGACTGTTTAACTACGCTCAACATTTAGTTTTATTCTTTTCCCGAATTGTTTAATCACGTGTTTTGGACTCTCAAACTTGTATTTTACATTTTTCAAGAAACTGTGAGGAGCCACCTTAATATCACAACTGCACTATATATATATATATATATATATATATATTTAAAAAGCCAAAGATTCACAACCACGACAGATTAAGAAATAAATCACGCACCTTTTGATTTTTCAAACCTGTTTTTATTCTTCATTCAATCTTTTCAACGTATCTTTTGGCTCTGAGAGAAAATTCTGAAGCTGTTTTCAACTCAGCAAGAAACTTGAAAACATAAACTACAATACGCATGACGGAAGCTCATATGTGGCGGATATTCAACTAATATAATTTATTGCAATAAATCGCTTCGTTGGCTATGAGCTCATATACGACTCGAGCTCATGGTATAATTGTTAAATATTCTATATATTCTTTAAAAAACTCATTAATAATTCATGAGGAAAACACAAAGAAAAATCATAACCGTATCGTGGTTTTATATCTGATAAAATTTTCTCCTGATTTACATAAACTTTAGCTTTGATTTTCTCGCCTTAGGCAACGTTATTTTTCAAAATTACTACGCCAACGAACTTACCAAATGGTGATCGTTTTTTAAGCCATTCAAAACACTCGCAGAACGTGTTTTATCAGATCTAAAACACTCGGCTTCGCCTCGTGTTTTATATCTGATAAAACACTCCTGCTCGTGTTTTAAATAGTACATATAGTTATAGTTGTATATTCAGCAGATGAATTGATATTGCCATATCGGGTAATAAAGTCTTTAAAAATAAGTCTTTGAGTAATAATTATTAAAGTCCTATCCAGACTAGCTAAGAGTTAACATACGAGTCCAACAATAAAAATATAACTTCTAGTTTATGACGTTATTCCAGTTTTTATTTTATTTTGTTTCTTTAGCTTGAGCATTTTGTTGTAATGCTTGGATATTGAAATCCATGGATATTGTTTCCCCAGGCTTCACAGGACGAATTGGAGTAACGTTTGCCGGTACAAATTCCTTTGGCATCGGTCGGTCACATGATTTGGAACGATCAGCATTTGATAAACCAAATACAGAGGGTGGAGTTTCGCCCTTGTTTAATTGATCTTCAACCACTTGCATGTTCCGTGACATAATGATCTAAAATATTTAAGTTTAACGCATAAGTTACATGTAAGAAATAAATAAAAATATGCTCCGAGTTTTCTCTGATGCGAGTCACGAACGCATTTTGTTGACTATCAGCACCTATTACTCATAGAAAACGAGGCCACGAGGGCAAGTTATTGTTTTAAACTACAAGCTGTTGATTCATATGTCTTGCGATAAACTGGATATAGGGTTAGTTTTCGAGTGATACTACAGCACTTTTACTTCACTTTATCGCCTATTTGCGGGCTCAAAGTTGAAAAAAACTGCGTAAAATAATTTATTGGAGCTAGTCATGAAACTCGAGAGTTAAAAAGTGCAAAAGCGCGCGTTTGAAAGGCATCGTAGTCGATCAGAATAGAAAACATAAACGCCCGCAGCGAGTTCTGGGATATTTTCCTCTAAACTGTGGGGTAAACTATGGCTAAACCTGACAAAAGTGTATCGAGTTTCCGTTTCGTAATCCAGAAAAAGAATTTGATAATCGAGATTGACTGAGCAATTAAATTAACAAGCCAAACATGCGGCCCAGGTGGGCAAATCGGCAACATTTTAGAAATGATTTTTTAATTCACTTCAGCTTCCTGACCTCCACATCAACTTAACTATCATTCTGTCATGCATCGTTACTAAATATAAACACTACCTTCGCCTTATTACTTTGTACCACTGTATACGTCTTCGAAAAACAAAACAAAAATAGATTAAACGGTTATCTTTCACAGTGGGACGTAAGTCATATCAGCTTCTGTCTCCAGCAAGTAATTTCTCGGTTTTTTCCCTGTCACACTACTGAATACAACCGGGATAGAATAAACACTTGTACTCGTCCTAAACGATCTACTTAGCTTTTGAGAACGCTAAACTTTTACACCTAGAAACATGTATTCACTGGACGACTTATTTTAATAAACATACATCTTAAAATACTAGGACGTAAATTACCGTAATGTTATTACCAGTTTTATTTACACAGCACGATTTGATCAGTCTTTGGTCAATTATAAAGATCTGCCGTCAAAACTAATCACTATTGTCTGTACATATTATTCTATATTGTCTCACTTATTTTTTTATGTTAGTATGAGCGTCTATACCAGATGCATGGTCGCGATGATCATGTATACGCCATTAACAATCATAGTAAAAATTTTCTCTCTGATTTATTATATATATACTTCCTGCTACTTTCTTTAATATGTGGACAGTCATTCAATTCACAAGTAAAACAAATGATGGGTTCATTTCTTCCAGTCTAAAATATGCCAATTAAGACATTAGACACATGCAGTTGATCTCAGTTCTGTTGCGTGGGTCCAATAACAATATACGAAAAAAGATTTGATTGATGTCGGGTTTCACAAGAATTCCCCAGTAACTTTACAAAGCAATAGCTTTATTCTTACCCTGTTTTATGCTGGATTACTAAACCTCTTCTTGATCACATGCAGTTTGTTTTTAGTTGATTTTGTCAATTAATGACGAGAGCAGAATACATGCATGCATGTATTGAAAGTCTGTAGTGTAGTGTACTGTACAACCCAACTCTCAGTGACATTAGTACAAAGCAATGGCATTATTCTTACCCCCTATATTTTATGCTGGATTACCAAACCTCTTCTTGATCACATGCAGTTTGTTTTTAGTTGATTTTGTCAATTAATGACGAGAGCGGAGTACATGCATGCATTGAAATCTGTGTGTATATAGTTGGAGATGCATACTGTACAACCCATGCAACTCTCAGTGACATTAGTGCAAAGCAATGGCATTCTTACCTTACTTTATGTTGGATTACCAAACCTATTCTTGATCACAGTTTGCTTTTAGAGTTGATTTTATCAATCAATGATGCGAGCAGAATGCATGCATGGACCACAAACACACGCAATAAAGGAGTTTAAAGAGTCAACAGTGAGCCTAAATAGTTCTCTGCAAGTGGCATAATAATCATTACCATTTCCTTGAATAGCCTAAACATACAACAATGATAATAGTCTACAAGCTCACTATGTTCTTTGTTTTTCACTGCAAGGCGCTATTATATGTCATTCTTTTTTACCGACATCGTTTTTCTCAAGAAGTCTGTTGAGTGGCTAGCAATCTTGCAGCAATGTAGTACCATGCAAATTAACTATCAACAAGTGCATCGTAAGTTTCGATGCTTTCATATACATTTAAATTTTCAAATATTTCAATATTTTCAGACTAAAATTGGGTTTCTTGTTTTCCAATTTTAATGAATTGTATTGGTATAGGAATGCCAAACTTGATTGCATGGGATTTATTTTAGTAATGCAATTTGGTATCGTTTAAGTACAGAGAATACAATCACTAAAGTTTGAACTCACTAGAAGTACTGAGCTTCCTTGCCTGCATGTCTCATAACAAGCTGATCTAAGAGTTTGTAAAGAAAAAATGCCTATCTTGTTCTATTTGTAAAAAATCGGCAACATCAAAGCCTTGCGGCTCACAATATTTTGGTAGCATAGTTTCTAGGTCTTTCGCTTCCAATATAGCTTGGCCGCGTTGTCGGTTTGGGTTCTTGGGAAGGCTGGAGTCAGGCTGGACCGCTCGGATCACTTGCAAAACGCGTTATTAAACAGGGAAGCCTGAAAACTAGGCTAATTATATTTTGGGACACTCTTTGCAATTGAGATTTACCTGTGTAATAGGTCTCATTCAAAATGGCTGCCTCCAATAATGACATTTAAAACCAAACAAAATCCCTATAATCCCAGTCAGAAACCGAATTTACAAGGCTTATATTAAACAAAATCAGTCAGTATTAACTCATTGCTGTCCGAAGGCTTCCCCAGAGGTGAATAAAATCGTCTGGCGTTAGCCAGAATAAAATACCAAAGACCGACAGGAAAGAGTTAAGAGTCAGAGCCTGGAATGTGGGCTGTCACGTGACAGAGCTCCAATCGAAATTTTATTTCCCCCTTATAAATCCGCCATTTTGAATTTTGCAAGGTTAGGAGGGGGGTCACGTCAGCCTCTCAAAGTATTTTGAAAACATATTTTAGCCATAGTTCACTCCACATGGTCACCAACCGCCAACGTGTTAAAAACTATCTTAAATTCCTCGGATGAGCTTTCTTTGCCTTTATAAATTGGCCATTTTGACTCCCTAGAGTGGGGTACTTTTTTGAGCCCGCATTCTAGGTTTCTGATTAGGATTATAGTCTTGTACATTTTTGTCAAACTGTCTTACACACAAAGAAAAAAACAAAGCAAAAATTATCAATTAATTTGTTTGAACTTTTTAATGCGTAGATTTTGGTACTCAGCTTCTATGTTAAAAAGCTCTCTTTAATATACAATAATTACACGACTGCTTATGATTATACTAAAATGACAACATGGAGGTCAGTTTATCCTCCATTATTTTAAGGACCATCATCCATTTGTCACTAACAACAAACTACTTACAGTACATGCATCTTATTGTTTCAATCTTTATAGTTCTTTGCAGTACAATGCTAGTATTGAGTATTTTTCTCAAGCTAGGTTTCCACTAGGCGTAGAATGTCGTTCACTGGATTTTTTACGTCATTCCAAATGGAAACTCACACGTCAAAAGAAAAAGGATGAGTGCCCGATATTTTACGCCTAGTGGAAATGCATACAGCTTAAGGTCTATTTCATTCGTCGCACAATTATCGGGTTACATTAATTCACTCATATAGTCGCATTTAATTCAAACACAAATGTAACGGTTATTTGCATCCACTGATCTAACTGGACCACAAATAGTGGAAATAAGGATCCTTTTCCTTTTCGTAGCAACCGCTAACCTGCATTCTGCGCTATACTTATAAGGCTTAGTCACGCCCACAATCCGATCAATCCAGTTAGAAATTCATTTAGGAAAAGGACAGCGGTTATTACTATAAGAGAAAGGATTCAAACCGTCATCTTGCATTCGATCAGTCAGTCACTGATATAAATTATATTACCGGCAGTGCAGTTATGATTTACTACAAGTCTTGCAGAAGCCAGGGTCAAACCGATACGTCATGTGTGTCGGTTTCAGACGGCTCCGTAACGTCGCATAAATTGCCAGTTTATTTATTTATTTATTTATACGAGTTTTTTAATCAGCATAACAACACTTCAGTAATACAATTTACTGTTATAAACGTGTGTCCTGAATTTTTGTAGCTGTGGTGTCGACACTGCGGCAAAATGTTCGATTTAGTTTACACAAACCATTACATTTGTCAAAGTTATACGTCGTATAAAACTGATTCAGTCAGTCTGAATTAAATGCGATAATTATGCGAAGTAAGGCTCGGCACAAATGTCGAACTTCTCACGAATCGAACTCAATGCAAAATAAATGAACATAAACAAAAAACGTCTCTAATTCACACTGAGTTCGACTCATGAAAATTTCGACGTTTGACTCGGGCCTAAGTAACAGACCATACTCAACATATTCCGTGTACTTTTAGCTATCACAAAGAATACTTCTTCTTGATGGATGACATGCATGCAACTGGGTTTTTATACACATGCAAATACACTTATATTTTATACATATATTTATATATATATATATTATTTCAACGAATGCTCAGCATTAATAAAATTTATATAATAATAATAATTATGAATGTTTTTGAAGTGAACGTTATATTCATAAATATGTATATTATTCATGCCATAGGCTTGTATACCTCATGTCATGAGAACAATATCGTTAACCTTTAGCCAGCACTTCTCCTGGAAGTGTCACCAGACGGATTAAATGGCGATAGACAAAGTACAGTATAATTATAAATCGCAACATTTACGACCGATGGCGCTGGTTAAACGGTAAACACAATTATGACGATATGAATATAAAGAATGTATATATAATGAATAGGATATGGGAGTTCGCATTTCCGTTTTCTTCATGAACTGTATATGAATTGGCGTTATAGTGGTTTCCATTTCTTTGTGTCTTCGGTTAGTCATGTATGCGTGTCGTATACATGAAGCGTGCAGTGCATTCTAAACGGGTAAAAAAGAAATACAAGAGTGTAAGCAAAGCAAAATACGCAAGATGATAAATTGAGAAAACGTTCTGCCTGCATACAATTGCATCATTCGCATGCATATTCGTGATGCAAGTGGATATAAGCATGCATGGTCACGCAGACTGTACTACAGTCCCTTTTAGGGCCTGGGCCAAGGGCACACACGGTTAGGTGGTAAGGTGACGCAAAGCAAAAGTAAAGTAAAATAATATGAGGTGAGTTGGGGGTAATGTAGAGTGGAGTAGAGTGGAATGGAGTGGAGTAAAATAGAGTAGACTGGAGTGGAGTAAATTGACGTGATGTGAAGTGACGTGAAGTAAAGCGACGTGAAGTGAAGTAAAGCGACGTGAAGTGAAGTGAAGTGAGTGACGTGACGTGACGTGACGTGAAGTGAATTGACGTGAAGTGAATTGACGTGAAGTGAAGTGAAGTGAAGTAAAGCGAAGTGAAGCGAAGTGAAGTGAAGGGAAGTAAAGCGAAGCGAAGCGAAGTGACGTGAAGCGACGTGACGTGACGTGACGTCAAGTGGAGTGGAGTGGAGTGGAGTGGAGTGGAGTGAAGTGAAGTGAAGTGAAGAGAAGAGAAGAGAAGTGAAGTGAAGTGAAGTGAAGTGAAGTGAAGTGAAGTGAAGTGAAGTGAAGTGAAGTAAAGCGAAGTGAAGTGAAGTGAAGTAAAGCGAAGTGAATTGACGTGAAGTGAAGTGAAGTGAAGTGAAGTGAAGTGAAGTGAAGTGAAGTGAATTGACGTGAAGTGAAATGAAGTGAAGTAAAGCGAAGTGAAGCGAAGCGAAGTAAAGCGAAGTGAATTGATGTGAAGTGGAATTGACGTGAAGTGAAGTGAAGTGAAGTGAAGTGAAGTGAAGTAAAGCGAAGTGAATTGACGTGAAGTGAAGTGAAGTGAAGTGAATTGACGTGAAGTGAAGTGAAGTGAAGTGAAGTGAAGTGAAGTGAAGTGAAGTGAAGTGAAGTAAAGCGAAGTGAAGTGAAGGGAAGTAAAGCGAAGCGAAGCGAAGTGACGTGAAGTGAAGCGAAGTGAAGTGAAGTAAAGCGAAGTGAATTGATGTGAAGTGGAATTGACGTGAAGTGAAGTGAAGTAAAGTGAAGTGAAGTGAAGTGAAGTGAAGTAAAGCGAAGTGATTGACGTGAAGTGACGTGAAGTGAACAGAAGTGAAGTGAAATCTTAACTTAAAATTTTTAACTCTTAAGTCTTTAGGTTGCAACACAAACGCACAGTGTGATATGTTTTAATTTTCCATTATATATAATTAAAAAAAACACATAGATGATTGCTAAACGATCAACACCAAAACAAATATTACCTTTAACTAAAATTCTATATCTTCTCCACAAAACTTCTTGGAAAGAAACCAACTTTTCCGTTTCTTTCTAAAGTACCATGGTACCACCCATTTTCTGTTTTCTTTGTAACGTAAACTATGTCCCCACATTTTAATTCTAATTCCATTTGGCTATGAGGAGGGTAATTCGCCGTCACACGATATCTGCAATATTAATCCAACACACAACTTAGACAGTGTTCATAATACCCCAGAATATACAGTATGCTGAAGCATCGTCAGCACACTGTTTAAACCAATACTAATAAAGCAAGCTTTCCAGAACTATCCTCTCCAAATGTGACAAATTTGATGTTTTTGAGGTTTTACCTATACGCTAACAAAAGTATTAACAAGTTGCAGATCGAAATGACATATTTTAACCTACAATTGCTTAATCATGCACTAGTTCTTATATGTGGGTTTATTAATGTACCATGGCAGTCATGACAGATTTCCGTGACGATTTGCCAGATATTTCAGACAAAATGGCAGCTATAGCTATGGGCATTGAGCCCAAATTCGGGTAGCCAATTAAATACCGCGCTATCTCGCAAAATTGGAGAGCAAACAAAGAACGCCTGTGTAAAACATTTTTCATGTTTTCAGACTTTTTCTGCATTTTAGAGATCTTATAGAGTCAAATTTAAGTTGCCGAAACCCAAAAAGTTTCATTCGGGCATCGTTCATTTGCGGTCCAAATTTTCCAAGATGGCGGCGTTTAACTGGTTAACCGCGATTGATTGAAACTACGACTGAATGCTCCCCAATAGTCTTCTTCTATGATCCCTTTCTGTTTAAGACAAGATGTTTTTCACCAGAAATGTTTGATAAAAGACAGAGCCAGCCAATAATTTAAAGAAAAATAATATAAAAGATAATCTCAAAACAAACATCTTGAAAAATCCAAGGTATAGATAAAAAACAAGACAAAAACAAGATGAAATTGTAATATTTCGACTTTATTCCAAAGTCATCATCAGACGAACGAAGTAATGTCTTGTTTTCTTGTTATCCATATATTGGATTTTTCAAAATATTCGTTTTCGGATTGTTTTATATTATGTTTGATAACGTTTCAAAACATTTTTAAAATCCTGATCGTTTGGCTGTTTACATGTTCTCAGCGTCACTTTTTTACAGTTTTATACTGTCTGCGCATAAGTGAAGCTTATATCCATGCAGAATACAGAATGGTCTACCAGAAAACATACCGTCACAGCCAATGCCACGAGCCCAAACAACAATTATATGAATTATTATATAACTTACTTTTCTCTAGAGACGGGATATGCTCGGGCTCCTTGTCGTGAATCCATCTAGAAAATAATAGAATTATATTAAAAATTTTAACTACTAAATGTTTCAAAAGACAAGCGTCAAAAGAGAGACAAATAAACGCTAAAAAACACAAATAAAACGCCAAGAAAACAAATACGTAAAACTATAATATATTGCAAACAGTTTTTAGTAACCCGTTCACTACTGGCTTAGCTCTCTCTTAGTATTTTCCTCTGGATCTCTTGTTTAGATTTTTATAGCAACCGGTAGTGGTAATTGAAGGACAATACTCCCTCCCCCCCCCCCCCCCCCAACCCCGCCCAGGTTAAATAGCTACCGGGGCGCGTGGAACGAAATTTCGCAAGTCCAACCAACTCTAACATATAAATTTATACCACTAATCCTTACTATACAAAAAAAGTACGAAAAAAATTATAATGCCGAAACCTGATTCTTACTTACTAAAATCCAAATAATCGCAATTTCCTTTTGTGTTTTCTTATTCAATATTTTTTTTTGAATTTTTGACAAACAGGATCTCCATCTGGGCGAAGTCAAAACCCAAGCCCTAAATTTATAGACACTTCCCGAATTCGCTTCAATGGCTTCAAGTCGAGGTTGACAATGAGATCGTAATGTATTTACTGTTATCTTTCATATCCAGCCTCGATTTCAAGCCGTTGTTCGTACTTACTGAAGTAAATTCGAGAAGTATCTATTAAAGTTTATTAACAGAATAAAACGAGAAATTCAATGAGTAATTAACTCACTCGTGTTCTGGAAGACGAAGTCGAAGATTGTGCAGCTCGGGAAGGGAGAACTGTTTGGTCAGGCTGCTGATTTCCTCGTTCACTAAACGAGAAAATAATATAATCATGTACTGATGTAAAACAAAACGAAATAACATCAAGCGAGAAGATATACAGATCATAAAAAGCAAATTACATCGTCCTTTTAGTATATAACTTGTCGTTACCGTCTATTACAGTTTATGCACAAAAGTTATAGCGTTATTATAATTGCGAGGTAAGGACTGATATATACTCGAGATATCATTTGTCAGATTTTGTGGAAAGTTCAATTTTATTTAGTATTTCTTTACCTTATAACATTATGAGGTACTTACCCCTGGACAGTTTGCGGGCTGTTTCGATCTTTCTTTTTACCAATACTCAGTCGTCGTAGTAAGCCTTGTTTCTAAAATCAAATACACCAGTACCTTTAGTAATCCCATAAACTAACAAACACCACAAACGGTAACGGATCAACACGTCTTTTCGCGTTGCACAAAATTAAGAAAGGCGTGCGGAAAATAGCTAAATCTTCATGGTGATGTACTACCAACCACACTTGAAAATAAAATACTACAGTTTCGAGCTACAATCAAGTTTTAACATGCTAGTTAGTACGAACTTACCCCACACGTATGCGAGGTAAGTTTGGCCCAAATTTACCATCGACGTGTCCATGAAAGAGGTACGTAACTTTTCGACGTACTTGTACGTATATAAGACTTCGAAGTTTGATTGGAGCGATAGGTCCACGGAAGGACAAGCCACCTATAGTTGTTATTCACCAAGGATGTGCGTATATCTCACTGTATGCATGGCGCTGCATCATATTCGTTAGTAGGACCTTCATCCAGTTCACTCTGCTTGGTATTTTCTTCTCTTGTTAGAAACCTTTACCCCATTTGTATATCACTGCATGTCAGCGCAGTAATACTAGCCTATATATCCTCACGCGCTAAACTGTTTTCTTGTATGTTAATAAATATGCGCCAAACTTTGTACGACCGCTGAACACCTAATACTTACTGGTGGTTTTGCGCCGACAAGTGGAGGAGTCAGAGGTGGCGAAAAAGCCGAGTCCTGATTTGAGCCAGTACTGATATCGGAAAAGGGACGGGGTCTTGGCAGAATAAGTACAGCGGCATCAGGATTAGGACCAGTTTGTGAACTATTGTTATTACGACGTCTTTGAAAAAGTGACATTTCATTATCTGTTATGTTTTGCTGGTCTGGATCGTATGAACTGTGAAAGAAGACCCAATAACAGAATGAGTATACAAATGCAACTAACGAAATATCAAAAACATTACAGACTCAAATCGCATGATGTTTAGAAGATACAGTGGCCATGTTAGTGACAACTATAATATTCTTTTGTCAAGTTTCACTAAAATGTCGTCATGACATCACGTGCAAGTCAAGATTAACCTCGTTCCCATGATCAGTAATTGACGGTACCGAAAAAGATGGCGGCGGCCAAATCAGCTCAAGTAACAACTAAACATTGTTAATCATGCTAAGATGAATTAAGTAAGTAAGAACTTAATTCCTACCAAAGTTGATCGTTTTAAAACCATATCGTCCAATAATTCTGCAAGAAACAATATTTACTGCACGCAAAGGATTGTGGTTAAATGTACAAGTCGCCATCTTTTCCGGTACGGTCAATTGTCACTGACGCTAACCGATCAATTAAGTAAACTAAGTAAAGTCTCCCTTTGGTCTACCAATGGTAGTTAGATTACGTACTACTGCTGCTGTGCTGAAAGAATTTACATTAATACTCTTTGTATGCAGTGTTTTTGAAAGGCACGTATATCCAAATATAGAAAAATGTCCACATATAAGAAATGTTTAGCTTATTTCAATTACTCAACTACTCCGAACAACAAATTTGTACAGAAACCGTGGACTTCATTTATTTAAATTTAGAAATTCAAACTTCGCTGTATCTGTGCATGATATTATTGTGAGTGAAAGTGAACAAAACATTGACAATAAATGCAACACGTACCGTATTGGACGAACATAGTTCCCAGGAAAGTGCCCACCCTGTTGTCTTCTTAGAACTGGGAATCCCTTAAACCATCCATCCGCGCCCTTCTCAAGCACTTTATAATGTTCTCCAGAACATAACTCCAGTTCATCACCTTTCTGAGGTCTATAATTGTACACTGCTATATATCTAATAAATAAAAAGATACAAGATCAATACGGCGTCATAAACCTCTCTAAAGAACCTTCATCAGTTTCTCCTTCCGAGGGGTAAGGAACAGAGAGAAGACCCAAGTTGTACAAAGCCAGTTTGACAGAAACTTCAAACATTTAACAAAACAGACCATAATATGTAATAATGTATCTTGTAGTAATATGGAAATTCAACAATTTTATGGTTAATTGTATAGATCGTTTGCAATCACGTAACATTGGGTGCCATCTTGGTTGATTTCCAGTAAATTTTCAAAACCCGTGCAAAAACAAACATGATGTTCAGCGGTTTGTCAACAGCGTTTGCCAACTAAAAAAATCAACCAAGTTGGCAAACGTCACGTCATGTGCAAACGATATATTGCTACTAGCTATAGGTGTTCAGAACGGTGCTAATGACGGGCATGACGAAGACGACGATGATGATGACGATGATCTGGGCAATGATGATGATGATGATGATGATGATGATGATGACGACGATGATAGAGACTTTAAGATCTACGACGTCAACCTCAACGACGACTCTAAACAAAATAATTATTTTTTGCAAAACAAAGAAAATGAATAATTTTCAGTCCCCAGAGTAATCTCAACACCGTCCTCGTACTTTACACATGCAACGGCATTAGAGCATTTTCACGTATTCAGGACGACGTCAACGGCCAAAAAATGAGAACTGTTGCTTAAGATTGACTTCAATACGGACACTACAAACATTTTAGCAATACTGGGGCGTTTTGGAAGTCATTAAACTACCTTCAAAGATCAAATATAATAGTCAGTTAACCGTGACTTACAAGTTAGTTAAAAGTAAATACTACATTAAAAACTAAAAAAATCTTACAAATCTGGAGCATCTCTGATTTGAAGTTCTGTCGGACTTGAACGGCTACCAGCAGACCTATTCTCCTGTAAAAGTGCAAATCGATAAAAGCCTACAGTCACAATGAATAGTATAGCCAAATTGCCAAAAGTATTGCTTTAGAATAGCAATTGCATGGTTAACTCTAAGCTAACGCATTAATTAAAATTTCGTGCATGCGCGGCTCATCATGACAGTGTCCTTTAAGGCGCACAAACAAAAAACCCGAAAAACTGTTTGAACATCTGCAAAAGAAACCAACAAGATGGCCGGATTGTAAAATACCCTTCATTTCCACAATTTCCGCTTGCTATTGGGGCTTCGACTTCGACAATGGAATATTCTCGAATATTTAACAAACAAAATTGATACGTTCTCCACAATTGCTCGTCCAATTCGATGTAGAATAACAAAAGCGTACAATTTCATCTTTACGCTAATAGGTTCGAACCGGGTTTTTCCCTCCACATTTACGTTTGTATGTAAATTCATGTACAAGTCCGGCCTGCAAAAGTGGACGGGTATTCTACAAGCATTTCCAAAACAGTTATGGGCACTATGATAATTAGCCAATCTTACCTGAGTTTCTCTGGTCTCAGTTGAAGGATGATTGAGACGTCTGGAAAGCGCAACATTACCGGTTGCCATGGACAACGCGACATTGTCATCTTCACGGGTGATAAACTGATGCGAGCGTTGTGGTGAGGTGACCTCTATGGAATGTCTGTTGGTTTGGTTCAAAACACTACCATCACCGCCAGTTGGAACAACATTGGCACGGCCAAAGTCGCGAGCTCGCCTGCGAAGACTTTCCGGGTTTTCCCTGGGGATAGAACGTGATCTCTTCACTGGTTTATTTGGTTGCGCTTTCTTCCGGTGTTGACGTACACCTGACGATCGCAGAGGGATGTTTGGCTGTCGCCGAGTTTGACGTACTGGTTCGGGACTTTTGTTCACGTGTATAAGAGATGAGGCTGAACGGTTTAACTGTTAAAATATGAAATACATTAATACTATCATTTTAGCATATACTTTTTTATTCTCCTTGAGAAGTACGATGCAACGTAGTTTATATTTCCGGTGTTTATAGCACTCTATTGTACTTCGTGCTATTTTACGTGACTTACATGAATGATACTCTAGATATATTTTATTATACTTTACAGTACTCTATGGTACTTCACAGCTTTCTTTTGGTACTTTGTTGTGCTCTATGTTCCCTGCTGGCAGAGGTCTCTAGAGGAAAGAGACGTCTGCAAACATCCGACACTTCTATTTGAACGATTATATATATCTTATTAGATTTTTTGGTGTGTAATATCGCTGTATATTTTTACGAGTTGTGCCTGTAACTTCCCAAGCACTGTAAACAACTTTATACCGACTCTGTGACAAAGTATTCTTATTTCTTTATGGAAATAATCTATTAGCGCTCTAGCGCGTAAACAACTCGTTGCTCATTGCGTAAGCACGCTCAGTATTCAGTAGCCAATCAGAATGTGTGTTGTACCAAACCTGTTTTCAAAACTGGTTTGACACGTCAAGATCATGGACGGCGGCTACATCAAACAAAGTGTCGGATGTTTGCAGAGGTCTCTTTCCTGTAAAAACCTCTGCATGCCAGCAGGAAATACTCTATGGTACATTGTGTACTATTGTATAAACTAAACGCGATACAAAGTAATGTGGAAATTTACACAGTTTGTTCGCCAAATACATCTTCACCATCTTCCATTTACCTCAACAAAATTTAACGGAAAGATTCCACAGCGAACGCCAATTTCCCCCTCGCACCAGTTCACATCTACTCTTCGTAAAACCGTTATTACATCACCCTGTGGAATAAAATAAATTTAAAAAAAGGGGAAAAAAAAAAGAAAGATATATCAGACATCAATGGAAATTAAGCAATACATGTACGAGCACCAACGTACCTGCTTAAAATGAAGCAAATCCTCTTCGTCATCCTCTTCGAAGTCGTACAAACCTCTTGCAAGTGGTTCGGTGGTCTCGTCAAACTTAGGTAGAGGGTTAACAACCTAAGTATAAAAAAATGCTTGATAAGAAAATATAGCTTTCGTGGATAAAGAGTCAGGACAGAGTTAAATCAAAATAATTCAGCCAAGTCATGTCGAAATTAGAGTCGGACCTATTCAGTTCCACTTTTCATTTTTCAAACTGATGAGATAAATCTTCAATTTGGACAATGGCCAAATCCACTAGTGAAGTATATGTCTGATACAGTTTGAATTCAGACGCAAGACAGTACACAATTGTCTGTCATGCATGCTTGGCCTCAATCGACGAGCCAAAGATATCACTCCAGTTATATAGAGAGCTCACTGCTGACATCACACTTCACATTTCTGCAAAGACGTCATTTTGAATTCGACAACATTTCTAGTCATATGAGTCACAATTTAGGAGTCATATGAGTCACAATTTAGGAGTCAGCTAACTCTGTTGGGTTTCTGAATATCAACAAGATATCAACACATCCTCCTAAATTCTCTGGCCCACATGCCGTATGTTAAACTAAAAAGCATTGGGTCTGTTGGGTGTTGTGGTCGCGGGGTCTGAGAGGTGGAACTTTCTTACCGGAGGGTTGTGGTTAGGTTAAGGATCACTGGGGAGTTGTGGTTAGGTTTAGGGTCAGGTTTAGAGGTGGGGGTTGGGATTTAATTCTATAAAATTTACGATTACGGTAGTGTTAATTTTAGGCCATTTCACAATTAACAATAATCATCAATTCTAGATGAGAGGATATGCTGGTTTTTCAGAGGAGAGTTATTCTGAATTATTTAAAGCTTGAAGCGTGTAAAAAAGTTTGGGATCACCATGGTTACTGATCAGATTTGAGATGAACAAGAATTAGTCCAGACAACTTTACATCATCAGAAAGAAAATTCCAGGCGATATGAGGCTATTATTTTTGTTTTACCCTTTTTATATATTTCAATATGATAAACAAGGTTCGACAAAAACAACTTAACCCCCAACAGACCCAACGAACCGAACGGACTTAACGGACCCAACAGACCCAACGGACCCAATGAACCCAACAGACCCAACACAACAAACCCAACACACCCAACGAACCCAACAAACCCAACACAACAAACCCAACACACCCAATGAACCCAACACACCCAACCGATCCAACACACCCAACAAACCCAACAGAGTGAACAGACCCAACAGAGTGAACAGACCAAACACTGAAACCCAACAGACAACAAATCTGTTGGGTTCGTTGGGTCTGTTGGGTTCGTTGGATCTGTTGGGTTCGTTGGGTCTGTTGGGTTCGTTGGATCTGTTGGGTCTGTTGGGTTCGTTGGATCTGTTGAGTTCGTTGGGTTCGTTGGATCTGTTGGGTTCGTTGGATCTGTTGAGTTCGTTGGATCTGTTGGGTTCGTTGGATCTGTTGGATCTGTTGGGTTTGTTGGGTCTGTTGCGTTTGTTGAATTCGTTGGGCCCGTTGGGTCTGTTGAGTTTGTTCAATTTGTTGAATTCGTTGGTTCCGTTGGGTCTGTTGGATTTGTTGGGTTTGTATAGACCGTGTCGTTCAAAGTTATAGAGTTAAGGTCAGTGCCTAGTGTAGCTATAAATAGAAAACAAATATAACAGCTTGGTGTAGCAGAGTATTTCATAGTTCTTTCAATTTTCCATTTCCAAATACGGTCTCTTTTAAAAAGATGCTTTCCGATGAGGTAAAGTTGTTATGACTAATTATCATGTGTCAAATCTGATCAGTTACCATGGTGATCCAAAACTTTTCTACACGCTGCAAGCTTTAAAAATTCAGAGTAACTCTCTTCTGGAAAAAAACACGCGACGTTCAGATGTTTACTGAGCTTTTGAAATCTCGTTGGGTCTGTTGGACCCAACGAGAAACCCAACAGAATTAGCTGATTCCTAAATCGCGACCGGTATATTTCTAGTTACAAAACATCAATATTCCGTCTAGTTCAATAAAATGAAAATATGTTACATTTCACCTTTAACCCTTTCATGCGCATTGTTGTTGTGGAACAACTTTATCTTTTTACTCTGTCTAACGCCAGACGATTTTACTCGTCAAGGGGAGAAGTCGCAGAAAGCTATGAATCTATATCAATCGCCCAAAAAGCTTACTGTACCTCGACAAAATTCGCTGGCAAATATCCTTGTTGCCCAGAAATATCACCAATGTACCAGTTTTCATCAACTTTTTGTATAAGTACAACCAAATCTCCTTTCTTTAAACTCAAATCTCTAGATGTGAAGCATAACGAAAATGTTTACTTTAGAATTACTTCATGAGATTTATAGCAATCGTCAACTATACTAACACAGAAATATTAGTTTCTTCCCCAAATCACTTTTTACAGACACTTCAGATTTATGTATCAGTCAAATCCAAGTGTGCCCATCTCTCTGGTACACCACCGGGCATTTGACGCATTGGACCTTCCCAAGGGTGGGGCATTTGAAAACAAATCTTTGCCTGGGGGTGGAGCATTAGATATAATAGTATTCCAGTATTCCGAGCCTTGGGTCCTTTTGCTCAGCATTAAAAGGCAATTGGGGGGAGAGGCAATTGAATTGCAACTCTCTCCCTCCATAGTATTTTTATCAACGCGTGGTTTGGACGGTCTGTTGTCTGTTGGATTCGATTATGGATGAGTTTAAAGCGAAAGATACGAAGTTTGTTGCATCTTGGTTGAAAAGCAAACGCCTGGAGAGGTGTTTGAAATAAAATGCAGATTTTTATATTGTGAATTGTTCAGCAATAGATAAAGGTAGAGTACAACTTTCCCCGGGGAATTCGTCACAGATTTTTGGCCCCACCACGGCGCATTTTCACCTGCTTTTCACCTCCACCAAAATTTAGAGAATTAGCACAATTCTTCGAAAAATTGTCAAATGCCCGGGGGTTGGGATGGGCACGTTTGGATTTGACTGATACATTAGTTTGTTTCTGTGATACTTTTACTATTTAAGGGCATTATTCTAGCAACGTCTATGACTAATTATGTTTGTATAAGGGTAATAAGAAATTCGAGTTTTATGCTATGTGAGCAAAAAAGGAAGGGGTGTAAAAAGGATAAGCGCGTGGGTTTGTCTATTCTAGAATGTACACAACATACACGCCCTCCAGTTAAAATACCAAACAGTGTTTATCGACATATTTTGTAGTCATGACAACAAAATGTTGGCGGTTTTGTTCATTGACGCATATAATGGTTAAATGAAAAAAAACTTAATTTAAACACTGTATGCGGATTTACAATCAGCAGTGCTGGTGAAATCGCGTATTTACATATAAAACCAAAATAAAACCAAATAAAACTATAAAAACTATATAAAACCAAATCATAATTCTTTAAAAAAGACATCGTACTTTAATTTCTCAAGGCTGCAGTCAGATGTTTATATATATATATATATATATATATATATATATATATATTTCTGACAAGCTATTCCAAACAAGTGTTCCATTAACAACTGCATCGCTTGTGCAGGTTGGGTGCCCGTATCATCCAGGGGCTTCCACTTCCACAGCCAGCCCCCAGATGGAATACCGCTCTCATGACTGGTAAATCCCCACAACTCAGCCATGAGCCCCCCCACCAGACTCCAGGCACCCGTCACACTGACTAGGTTAGTGGAAGGTATAAAGTCAAAAGAAGAAAGAAAAAATGATTTATTTTTTTTAAAAGTTTTGGGAGGGAGGGGGGGAAGATACACACAAACAACTTTCACGCTTCGATGAACTGTACTTTCCGGCACGCTACGTTGAGCAATACTCACCACGTCCAACTGACGACCCCTTGCGCCTACCTGACCCGCTAGAGACCGCTGACCCGCTTTACTGACCGCTCTTAGTTGTTAACTTACTTAAATTCCATTTAACTACATTAATAAGTGACTAAGGCCCTGTTTACATGAAGCGGATTCAGTCGAATCGGATCCGAAAAACAGTCGAGTCAATCTGGCAGATGTTTACATCGAGAATCCGATCTGTTTGGAACACTATTTTCGATTTTGGAACACTATTTTCGGTTTTGAAACACTATATTTTCTGTGCTTTCAGTCCTCAATGTCAGCCATGTTGTACGACACGTAAAAGTTGTACAAATTAATTCTTGCTTATAGCTGTCGAATATTAAAAATTCAGGAATTACAAACTAAATATAATAAATATATAACTAGAAATTACCATAGCAATAAATTAAAATGCTGCTCTAAGACTAAAGGCATAACTACATCATTTCCACTTCAACACTCACCCTGGTTCTCTCGGCTGGTAGCTGAAAAGTGCACGGGCACATGGTTCATCGAAAGGAATCTAAACAAAAAAATAGATTATTCATCATCTTTCATATACAGCTATTATATCATACTATAATGTAAAAAACATACTGGAAGAAATTATCATTATGCCGAGAAGAAAATATACGGTAGACTAGTCGAGTATATCCAGCTACGTCGTTTATCTTGAATAGCGTCTCGTAGTCGTAGCGTCCATGGAATGATTCAATAAAAACAATTAAACAAAGAACCGATTTTGTCTATGTACGATAATTAAATTAAAATTATTGTAAGTTCTGGCACTTTCAACTAGTACACATGCAACTCTAGTGCGGCTCTGGAAAATATTAAATCTGTAAGTCAATCAGTTAATTAAATTCATTTTGATCAGATCACTTGACAAACCTAGAAATGAAAGAGTTTAAGTGTAATGCCTGAATGTAACACATCTTATAATACAGTATTTTACTTTATCCCAACCTCCACCATGCAACCTTAGGCTTAGAGAAAACTTAATTTCCACATATCTAAAAAACCATTTATATAAGAAAGTATACTGAAATTTGTTATCAGCACACAACAATATAATTCGCAAGTTAAATAAAAAGCATATCTAATGTTGTTTCATCACTCTCTCTTCGTTTCATGATTTTTAATCTGATCTTAAAGGTGAAGTAATACCAGCAACAAATTAATAATAATAATAATTAATAATAATTGGTTTATTAAATCTCATGGCAGCAAAACTGAATTACAAGACTTTTACAAATATATGCTAAAACAACTATATGATTAAAATTAAAAGGTAATTTACAGATAAGACTATTATAATCGCTTTAATAACTAGCTATATTTATATGTCACAAAGTCTGGCAGTCTCAATGTCTTAGGGATGGTGGAGCAAACAGATGTGGTATCAGATCGTAAATTATAACCATGATCGATAGAGTGATTGACGTACTTCAAAATGAATTCCAGAAGGCCGTTTTGTTTATTGTAAAATAAACAAAACAAATTTCTTCCCGAACAAATTTCTCGCAAATGTCTGACCTCCTCTTGTATAAGGGATCTAGTTTGGCTTTTTTTAGACAGGAATTGTATGGCATACTATGTGACCTATTGCTGCAACATTGTTGCGTTGCAAGTTGAATAGCGTTGTTGCACGTATTACCTACCACCGGCCACCTTAAACATCGTCACGCAACAATGATTTTGTTGCAAGTTGAATCAGACTACTTTTTTCAACTTGCAAAAAAATCATTGTTGGGTGACAATGTTTATGTTTAAGGTGGGTGGTAATACGTGCAACAACGCTTTTCAAATCGCAAGTTGAAGAAAAATGTTGCCCGTATTACCTTACCTCACCTTAACTCGCGCACCATACAGTTCTGACGTCATCTCCTGGTTTGGTTTAAGATTACAAAGTGAGTGAAGTGTATAAATATATATTTACTCTCGCTCAGGTCAATATTAAGCAGAAGGATAATGATTCTGAGAACCCGCCAGAGATAAAGTTGGAACGAATGGAACCTGTCAGACTAAAAAGCCCTTGGGGCGACTTATGGATGTAAACATGAGAAAATAATAGTATCGTAGCGTGACACAGTTATAATCGACATCTATTTGTTAAATAGATGAGGAGTAGCAAATTGAGTACCAGGTCCAGGATCTGCGCGGTCATGCAGCAAGACAATACAGAAGACTAGAGGAGTGGCCCATGGAAGATTCGTTTTACTCATAATCGAATTGTTAAATTAGCTAGTAAGCGTAGAAAGTAAGTTCGAGAAAATGCCGACTTGTGATTGTTTACAGTTTGTACTGCCCAACTCATTAATATATGCGTAAAGCTGGTCCTTTTTAACGAATTTAGAATGTGCTAGCCTAAAACCACAAAGATTCAGAGAACACAAAAACCAAAAGTGATGATTGACATATTCTACAATATCTACTGTACGTCCCACTTCATTCGGGAAAAATTAGCAAATATAATTGAATTAATAACCACCTCTCACAAGTACAACAACTCAAAAGAAGTGACTAATAGTTTCAAATTCTCTCGTATAACTTGTACATCACATGCACATAAAAATAGTTCAGATACCATAAAAAATGTCCATTTTAAAGTCGCCCAAAAGTATATATAAGAAAAATGCACAAAATACTATAGACTTTTCTTGCCAGCAGCAGGGTCTGGGCCGGGGCAAAGATAGCCAGTTCGAGCACCGAAACCAGGAAACTGTGGAGAAATTAGGACTAAAACAAGTTGGTGACCAGCTGAATGTGAATAAGCGTGGTAGACCTGTTTAATATTTTGATGATGTATTTTAGTTTACCTTAATCGGCAACAATTTTTTGTGATCTAATCGGTTCTTCGGCTCTGGTAGAGGACACGATTAGCTAATCATACTTTCGTGCATTTTGAGAATAGGATAAGATTTTTGGTTCGGATTAGAAACAGAAATCCTTTTAAGGATTTTAATCGTTAAAAGTTTAAAAACCTTTAGATAGAAAACAACGGCAAATGTAGCTGTTGCGTAGGCTGCGTCAATGATACTGTAATTAGATTTAGTGTTGGGATTTTTTTTTACTAAAAATTGTAAGCTTTAGTAACACCTACTACCGTATAAGGTCATGCCAATAAAGCTATTATTTACTTTATAGCTATTATCTTTATAGCTATTACGGTATTACTTATAATGCACTCTAAAAATGCTATGTGTAGTTTTCATTATATTTGTAGCTTTATAGCTATTATCAATAAAGTTATTATTTAAATTACCTTATATACCTCTAAATGTACTCGTCTAATCATCCACTAATCGTAAATAAGCTTTTAGTTTTTTCTAGCACAATTAATTTGTTTGCAAAACAGAACTGCGCACAAAGTTTTGCAGAAATACAACTTAATTAAAACAGGCTATCTTCAGATCCCAGTATAACATGCATTCGCCAGCCCCAAACGCTCTTTCCCGACACTATACAATGAATGAAGACTGGCATATAAGCAAGCAAGCACAATGCTGGATAAAGGACTATCCTGTAAAGAGCACCTAATAATCCTTAAAAAAAAATCGGTCTTGTCATATCCATGGTGACATAATAAATGACAAAAATGTCTGACATTCAACTTGTTGCGAGCCTCAAAATATCGATGCTGGGGATCCAAATCACGATTAAACTCCATGCTACTTGCCCCCTCCCCGCCTACCTTTTTATCCCACGCATGCACTGCCACAGAGACATGGTGTGAATTAATTAGCATTTTCTAAATTAAAGAGACGACTGAGCTAGAGAACTAATAAAATAAAGAAATTATTTATACAATATTTTGATTAACTCATTCCTGTCCGAGGGCTTCCCCAGAGGTGAATAAAATCCTCTGGCGTTAGCCAGAATAAAATACTAAAGACCAATTCGGACAGGAAAGAGTTAGGATGATTTCTCCCAAACGAAATATAGTAAGCTTTGAGTACTGCCGAAATTATTGAACGTAATTTCTAACGTTTCGAGCGAAGGACCTTCGTCAGAGAGAGACGTCAAAAAGCTATATAGCTTATGGAGGGAGCTTTCGCCATTTTTTATTTTTATGAACCCAATTCTTGAAAGAAAACCTCAAAATTATTAGGGTATACTGTATATAGTTAGTATGAATGCAAATTTAAAAAAGTTTGGATAAATAAGGTTTGAACTGTAAGCTTTCAGAAAAGTCACACGTCTCCCCAAATGTATTTCATACGTACGCGATACTATAATTTTGACGTGCTTGTTCCAGTGATTGTGTTTTGTTTTGTTTTGTTTTCTTAAATTTTATTATGATATATAACACTCGACCCCAATTATAGTTAATACTATAATGCATTCTAAAAATGCTATGTAGTTGGACTAAAATGTGTAAAATTGCACACCTTTTCCTGTTTCTTCCGCGCAAACGTCAACATGTCAACGCCTTGGCGTGTATAATATACTGTAAGTATACGTAACACGCCTTGAAGTTTGAAGGTGTGTAAAGTAGGCGTGTACGCGTTTCTACAAAAACACGAAATGTTTATATGTCCATTAAAAACTAGTATATTGTACTAGTATAGAAGCCTGTATTATAGAAATTGAGTCTGAACTCATTCAATTTCCGTAAATGCAAAGATGGTTAATTCAGGGTATACACTGTACTGTGTAAATATGGCTCAGTTTCCCAGGCTCTCTACTGTTGATCAGTAAATGAAGTAACATCTACCGAATTCACAACATGTATCAATTTTCACAGCAGTACAATTATTGTTTAAAGATATTAAAAAAGCGCAGGGCTGGCTATGTGATTACGGCAGCTTACGTTAAACTAATTGACAGTGTAAATGACAAAACCTACATCACTATCGCATTTCCTGTATCTTTGAATTCCACAGTATGGATAGCTTTCAATGTTTAATTGCGTCGCATATATTAATCAAATTGGCAATGAAAACAACAAAAGGATGGGCAACCATGGTCCCTGTGTTCACAGTTTCCACAGCATGGATACATTGTGTCCATTAATATTTAATCAAATTAAATAGAATACTCTTTTATTTAACGAGTATATCAAACTGTCTTTTTTCCGTAGTGAATACAAAATCGAACAACTACACATGCATGCAGTGAACGTAATATAAAAGTATATTGGATGCTGTGTGGACATTGTGTGTTACGATGAATAGAGATAATAAACTATCAAGATTTTAGTAAGTGAAGTACTGATGTTCCGAGTTCTAGTAAACCATGATATTCATCTAATCTGACATCGCAGCGCGAGAACCACAAAAGAACAACAAAGTCAATTTTATGTGAGACTAAAAAGAAGATTCTAGAATTATAATATAGGTTCAGAGACATCTTGGAGTCGCGGCGTTTTCCGGCTCTTGGGTACATACGTGCCGCCTGTTAAGCACTGATATACAGCATATATTGCTGGTTCAAACTTACAAAAGTCTACAATCTCAATCACCGCGGTCCAACACAAAAACTGCTCGGTGTAAATTGGTGAACGCGTTTGTAGTTCCCGACATTTAATTCATTGTGTACAAAAAAACCCAGTTGCGCTTGTTTGATTTATGCCATATTTTGCCGTTAAAATACATACAGGGCGTATCTAGCATATCCCAACCTTGGGAGAACATTAGGGTCCAGCTGTTCTTGTTGGGCATCTGTGCGCGAGCTTTGAAAGACATTTTCAGAACAAGGGAGCACAGATCTCTCTATGTGTCTTGTCAACAAGAATAGTAGACAAAAGGTAATCAAAACGGAAGATGAAACCTGCTGTTTTGTAAACTTATTATAATATTTACTCTATTAGTTACACGGCGTGTACAGGTAATCAGGCACATCAACATATGTACTTTTAATGTACACAAATAAAGATTTTATATAATAATTGTTGTACAGTTTTGTTTTTGTGTAACATTTTCTCATACTATATACATATATCATACATGCACACAGTGCCACACACCTGCACTTTCAATCCCATGTGGCATGCCCTAGCTTAATCTGTCCACCTTGGAAGATTATGTACGGCGAGTTGTCAAAATATAGCAGTGACCTCAGTAACCTTAACTTAAATATTTGACAGACATACTGCACCACTGATCTCGAAAAGATCAGTGTACTGCACCCATCTACAATCAAAAGGTGCTAAAATAGTAGCAACAGGGGGTAACAAGGGCTACCCCACTGCACCTTTCCTGTACATCGGGTCCTAACAAAATGGATCGATGGAGTGATGTTGAGTGACAATAAAATATTGGATGCAACCGTAAACATGTCCACTTCTATATATAGCAGTACTCTAGCGTTTTCCTAACCAGATGGCTTCTTCTCCACATGAACTATAAAACTGTCTGGTATATATTAGCTATAGCTAGGGTAAACTACTGTATACAAGGTCGTTGTCTAGACAGGAATGAGTTTTTATAGCACTGTTCTCAGTTGAGACAATGTGCAATGTGACTGTGTGATTATCTTAACACCTATACATAACATGGATATATTTCTAAATCCCCTTAGCTCTTTGACTCTCAGTAATCTTAGCAGACTTAGGGGTTCTCTCTAGTCTGGCATTAGCCAGAGCAAAATATATGCCAAAGCCTGGTTTTCATATATTAGCAATGGTCAATCATAAGAGGCTAATTACTAGCTTTAAGACTGGTGCTTGCAAATTGCAACTATGAAAACATATTTCAAACGAACATTGGGGAAAATATGAAAATCAGCTTCCTGCAATCATCCAAAATTAAAAGTACTGTTAGTTGCGAAAGGGTTATTTCGGAAGGTTTCAGACTTTTTACAACAGCTACTGTACTCCTTTGAGGTTTAAAATCGGCCGAATTCACGGTAGAATGGTATTGGAGAAGGGTTCGAGTTTCTAGGGAGAATCTTTACAGGCCACTAAAAAGCGGGGCATTTTGGTAAATGGTTTGGCCATATTGAAAACACTTTTATTAATCTTAATTTGGTTTGATTGGATTTGATACTTATATAGTATCAAGTAACAAAAAATTTAGACTGAAAATGAAATGTATAAATACACTTAACATCAAAGTTTAAAACAAACAGTAATAAATTACGTTTTCATATAAGATCAAAATGTCTGTTTGATTGAATAATTGTTTTCAAAGTCAAAATCACTTATTTTTTAGTACAATTGCCAAATATTACTTGTACTGATATACCTCAGTTTGGCCCAAATACAATGCTCCGCAGCATTAGTGACACATGTATTTATAACCCACATACGAATCTCAGTAGCTTGGAAATTCGGTCCTTGACAGGAAACAAAACTGGACAACCAACGTCCTGACTAAAACAGCAAAGCGCAAAGAAACTTGTGGAAAAGTGCAAGAGCATAACTTAGATTCCCACCATTATATACATGTATACACAACTTTTGTTCATTAAACACATTTTGGAATACAAACATTTTCTCCAAGAGCAAGCTCACCTAGGGAGATTTATGTCAATTGCTATATAGGCAAAAGGCCTAAATAATGTTGCATTTCGGCAACTGCATGGTCACTGGAAATTCTCATGTCCAAATATTTTGGTGGTTTTATCTCAGTTCTATTTCACTCTAATGATGCAAAGCATTCCTTAAGTCTTATCTGATCATTGCACAACAGTAGTCAAAATTTCACACGGTGCTTTTAGCTTTTCTACAAGCTAAGCTTTAGCCAGCACACCCAGAATGACTAGACAGCAATTTTTGCAGCTGGCCCAGTACTAGCAAAAAATAACAATCACTAAGCAACAGTTAAGTGCCAGATAAGCTATAAGCTGCTTAGCTCAATAAACTTTATGCCTTCCCTTCACTATATACATTTATAAACTCATTTATGAAAAATTGGGTTCCCAATTTGGTAGACCATACTGTAGGTGCTTCAGCTAGGGAGAAGCATGGGCTTTAAATTTAGCCCACCCCAAGTTGCACTGTTGCTACTCAAAACTAATACATACATGATTCATCTGACCATATAATATGTATGTGTATAGAATTTGCTATCTAGAATGTTTGAGTGTTCTCCCTTTAGAGAGCAAAATCATCTTGTGTTTGACAGAGATCAGATATAAAACAATAAAGGGGCCGTTTTTGGACAGCTGGGTAGGAATGGGTTAATCACTTGTTTAAACCCATTGCTGCTTAGGATGTCTGAGGGTCTCCCTTTGGCAAGTAAGATAATCTGGAAATCTGGAAAACTCCCTTGACAACTGCCCACTAAACAGAGTAAAACAATAAAAGGCTGTTTCTTTCAAGCTTTATAGGCAGGATTGTAGAAATGGGTTAAGCTCCTCTAAGCTCCCCTTAATGGATACTTGCAATTTATACTGTATGTTCTTCTGTAGATCTGCACATTTGGTAGCTAGACATTTCCAAAAATGATTTCTAGCTGTGAATTTTTCTTACAGTACCAGTAAGTGCCCCATGATCTATCATCACACATGATTATCAAGATGAAGAATTTGCAACAGACAAAAAACTTGATTTGAGCAGTATAAAACAGTACTTGTCTACATGCAACACACTGAAAACCTAGCTACTGAAGTCATGCTGTACACCATACCATGACATCTTTTTGTGAATCAACTTTATAACAGGTCACTCACTATTGTAAATATGTATGACATGCTACAGTAACTGATTCATGTTATTTCACGAGAAATGTATTAAACCCCTACAGGTAAAATGTTTGAAATGACATTGCAGAAACAGATAATGAAGAGTACCAGTATGTTTTGACTGGTCTGAAAAATTACCATTTTATCTTTGGAAACTTTATGTATACTGTAATTTTTGATACATAGATACATGTACATATATTTATATGAAATAGAAAGTCACTTGGACTAACAACAGTAACTTTGAATAATGATAATTATAGCATTTTAATTAAAATTTAATGTAAACCTACAGTACAAATGTTAACTGTCACTCAAAGTTATATTGCCAAACTCAGACTACTGTTTGAATAATTAATCCTTAAGGATGTGCTCAGAAAATGTTAAGTGCTGGGTATGATACCAATTAGCTGGTGGCAACCAAAAGGTACTGCAGACTTGTAATGAAGAATAGTACTACTACTACCAATGTTACAGTATACATGTACATGTACAGGAGTGCAATAGCTTCCAATGAAAATAAAAATAAACAACATAAAAAACAAGACTTGGCAGTCAACAACTTGAATGTATAAGATATAACATTTGCAAAAAAAAAAGCCATTCTGAAAATGCAAGAATATGAGCCATTATGCAAGATGAAACTACAATAAGTTTAACAGATGTTTGTTGGATGTCCATCAAGCTCAATTACGGAAAAGATTTCTGAGCCCCAGAAAGGGTTCGAACCTGCAACCTTCTAATGACCAGTTAGACACTCTAACTATTGAGCCACTGAGGCTCAGATGGAGAGCTACAGTAAGGTTGCAAATTCATAGCCATATTGTGTTCCTAAGTGGTAGCATTTGCATATGAGATATAGTTAAAGTGATATGATAAGTTGTACGTATACATGTAGTGCATGTGTCTCCTGTCCTCAGATTTAGGCCAGTGAACGGCGAACTTCACTGGTGGTTGAGTGGATTTTGTAGCAAATTCACCGTGTCTCCATCATATTTCGCCATCACTGGATAAATAAATAATCCATGAATGATTTTAAATTCCCCAACCCGTGTTTTGAAACCCGTTTTGTGTGAAAATGTTTGAAGTAAACTTGCTCTTCCCACCATATTGAATTCTACCGTGCTGGAGTCTGGGATCTACCATTACATTACCTATATTATAATATCCGACTCAGTTGTATGGCATTTGTTACCTCTGAAATGGCATTTGTTACCTCTGAAATGGCATTTGTTACCTCTGAAATGGCATTTGAGAGCTTCAAAATTTCAAAATTTTCCGGGGCATGCCCAGTAACCCCAAGCAGGATGGTCCTCCAGACCACATGGTCCTCGGCCCTGATTCTCCGGGTCATCAATTTCATTCTCCAGACCCTTTCACAAAAACCTGAAATGCTGTGTCTCAGTAGCTCAATGGTTAGAGTGCCTAACCAGTCATTAGAAGGTTGCAGGTTCAAACCCTGGCTGGAGCTCAGAAATCTTTTCTGAGTAATTGAGCTTGATGAACATCCAACAAACATTGTTACATTACACCAAGCTTGCAAACATACCATATGCACTACATGTATACATACAACTTATCATAATCACTTCAATTACATCTCATATGCAAATGCTACCACTTAGAAGCACATATGGCTATGAATGTGCAACCTTAGCTCTCCATCTGAGCCTCAGTTGCTCAATGGGTAGAGCGTCTAACCGGTCATTAGAAGGTTGCAGGTTCAAACCCTGTTTGGGGCTAAGAAATCTTTTCTGAGTAATTGAGCTGACAAACATCTGTTACGTTACACCAAGCTTGTAAACATACCACATGCACGACTTGTATATGTACAACTTATCATACAATATAGTCTCAACTTCATTTCAAGTCACTGTCAGATACTGCATCCAATGACAGAAGAAAGAAAGCCTATCAGTATTTAAATGTAAAGATGGCATTTTTATTTGTGCTTCACAACTTTAATAATGATAATGGTTTAAACTTAACATGTACTGTACATTCAAAGCAAAAAACATTACATGAACAGGGTGTAAAAACGTCTTTATTTAGTTTCAACTGTTAATATAAACAACACAATTAGAGTGAGAAAATATGAATGAATCACCACCAAAATCAAAACATGAAAGATTTCCCTGTTTTATAGTAAAACCCTTTAATACGTGACAACTCTCATCAGGCATGGTTTGTACAGTATAACATTGTATAGTTTAATTCAGTAATAATTATAGATTCCAAACACATATTTAGAAAACTTTTGCAAAATTCACACTTGTCAGTAGCCCCTGAGGAAAATACTCCCAGTCAAAACAGTGATGATTTATGGAAAGATTCAATTTCACACAACTAATAATTATGACACAACGACTGGTAATTTAAAAGAGTTGACCAGATATGGAGTGAATGCAAACAGTTTCGATGTACGACAGAGATAAGTATCCACAATCTATTTTCACCACCAGTTTCATTGTTCCATTTGTTCTCAAAAAAGCCATAGCGTGTCTACGGCGTGTCTACGGCATACTTACGGCGTTATCTGTGACATATAAAACTACAAAGCCGCTCGTACGTAGGTCAAAGAAAATAAGAGTGTAGACAGACGTGTCATCAGGCAACCAAGAATATACCTTACAATATTTTGATTTATTTTCAAAAACACAACCGTTTCAGCACAGACCAGTTTTAGTCACATTGCTTTTCAACACTAAGTCAAATTAATCGACTTCAGGTGTCACGAAGTTTATAATATTACATGGGGGATAAATAGCCACCAACGCGCCTACTTAAGTTAATCTATTCTAATTAAGGCATTTTCAGTCGCCTTTTTTCTTCGTTCCACAAAGGCTGGCAAAGTAAGATCATTGAGCGTTCCGGTTCAAGTGACCACACAGACATTACAAATTATTTGTCAAGATTTGTCACGATACGGCATTTGTTTTTGGCGGCGTCGCATTAAAAACCAAAATAAATATTAGAGTGCATTAAATGACGGCGCCAACGATATTGTACTAAATAAAAAATAACATTTCCTCGTGAGAACTTCAATGAATATTCTTACACAGAATCTAAACAATTTCCGAATTCTGTTCAAATCCTTGGCGATGGTCCCCACTATGTCAAAATTAATATTCGTCGGGTGACACCGCTCTTTAACACACCATATAAATCGCAAACACTCAATAATAAAACCCCACAACCACACATGTTTCTAGTTCGTGTCATACTAACCTTACAATTAGCTAAAGTCTGTATTGGAGGTTTTTTCGTCTGACGATGTTTGAGCCCTTCTAGAAGACGAATTAGCAGGATATTTCCAGGCAGTTCGTCGACATTCTCGGTCACAAGACAACGACACTCAGGACAACGCAACTCCTGTCTCGACGCGACAATCGCCTTCAAACAACTCTTACAAAACGTGTGCTGGCAAGGAAGAACTTTACACGTTTCGTTTAACCGTTCGAAACAAACTGAACAGTCGAGGATTTCGCCAATTTGTAGAGTATCCATTATGTTGTCAGCGACACACGAAACAGATCTCTTCCCAACCATCAAAAACCGTATTCTGCTTTACCGGCGACAAATAAGTATTCTCAAACACTCATTTTCGATCATATCGTCAAGCTAGAATGTAACAAATTTCGTTCTAATAACGAAATTAGAAGAACATGGAACTGGCGATTACAACTGTATGCATGTTGTGCTCGATGTTGTGTGATCTTTTATATGTTACAAACTGCAGGCGCCTGTCGGCTGTAGCTGTGTTTACTTCCGGAAGACTCTGGAGCGCATGCGTAGACGACTAACACTCAAGTTCCGTGCGACACGGTTAGAAAATAAAATGTCAAAAGTATTCGTCTCAAAATAGTTGACTTTTCTCTTATTTCATGGTGATCCGTGCTTGTTTTATTTCATTGTGAGTTGTGACGGACTAATGTTCCCGTCTATATTAGGAATGACATATACATTCAGGCATGCGTTCTTCAAATAAAAAGAGGATTGGTGGCTTTATGTATGATCCATCGGATCGGATCAACTCTGATCAGCTCGAAAAAAATAATTGAGTGCGAAATATCAACATCAGTATTTTGTATTGTTTATTTTGTTGTACTTGGTTCGTTATCTTTCAGTAGTTTGTGATAAACATCTAATCAAAAGAATTAACGATGTCTATGGTTTATCCGGAGGTAAGGGTATGCTAATTAGTAAGAAATCAAAATCGGGCAAATAAAACATCACTCCACCATACCACCACCACCACCACCACCACCACAAACAACAACAACACCACCACCAACGCCAACAACCTTAATCAAGACGCAATGCACTATTAATCCTAGTTGAACTACTCTAGTACTCTGACACACAAACAAATGCGTGTACCGGAAACTTCAACTGACTAGTCTGGGTTCAAGATTTTGGTTTTTACTTCGTAACTAAGAAAACTACACAAGTTTTTCTCTTATTATTCTAAACCTCTTTCGGAATTGTATTGTATAAGTTTACTTTGTAAAATGTTTGTGAAATATGTATCAGATATTCTCACACGGCGGTAGAAATAATAGGGCAATCTATACGGTTCCATCCGCTCCCTGACACGTCAGTTTTAATAAATTTAAATTAAAAAACCGGCAAGATACTTTCGTATTAATTCATATCACTGTGTTCATATAAATAACGGACCTGTAACTATGAAAGAAATTCCCATGAACATGCAAAGGCAGGTAAAAAGGCGAGGTTCTTACCCTCCACAAAGCACATGCAAGCGGCCTCGGTGGGGTCGAGCTAGACTCAACGCGAGTTCTTTACTTTATTGTTGCCACCTACAGGCGTCTATAGTTAAGTAATGTGGTGGTTAGGCAAGAAAATAAAGTTTGTTCAAAAACTTGTGTGTCACTGCAGTATTGGTGCTCAGTTCTACTATAGTAATTTAAATAACTCATTAGCAAAAACACTTAGGCATTCTTTGTATACGTGGTGAGGGCCTTATATTTGAGAATGAGGAAGGAACTCTTACAACACAACACAACAATCTTTTAGTTTACTCGAACGTTTTGAATTCTTCGCATTATTAAGGAAATACCTTGGCAAAACTATATTAAAGTAGCAGAGCTGAAATGAATGTAAAAGAGAGAGAGCAACGGGGTTCTGGTTATTGGTGATGTATTAGAGTAATTACAACAGTTGGCAATCATATCTGCTACATGCAGACAGTATTGTAGTGCCCGACTTGAAACCGTTTGTCTACCAAAGTGAAGTGTTCGGTGAAGCATAATAGCGATTATCGTTTTAGAAGCCGCTTTCAAGTCGCTAACAAACTTAACTAGCCCATATATTAATTGACTGCTGGAAGCGTATACTATTATGGTAACCGTTCACAGTAAAAGTATTTTAATTTCGAGTAATAAGCATTAGACTCTTTACAAACTTAAACTTTAAGTCTTAAGTCTGAATTGATATGTATATTACGTTTGAATTCTTTGTTTGAACAATACAAACAACTGCATAGTTTTCTTCTTTAATACTTCCAATCATGGGCATTCGTGAAGTTGGTTTCGTAAAACTTAAACCAACATGCATACTGCGGCTTTAAAAAAAATGCCGTATCGTAGTGCAACGAATTCGGAATTCCGTTCTATGACTATGTTAATCTATTTACAATAAAATATACATTTGACAACTATAAACAAATGAGTTGTTGCTGTGGTTGTTGTAAACGTGCATGCATTGTTCAATTACAGAGAATATATATTCTATTTACTAGTATATAAGTATGTAACTATGTACATGCTCGTTGCATTCACATGCAGAATATATGATTATATGTACGCCGTCTATGTAATAGTTAAAATATGAGCGGCCGATCTTTATGGGCATAAAATTACTTATCAAATTGTAAGTGTAAATAATGAACACTTTGTTTAAGAGTCGTAGAAAAGGTTAAATAAGATCATTTTAACTCAGAAAAAGCTGAATTTGAGCCACTAGTGCCTATTAACTTTGATAAAACATTGATGTTTTATTAACCAATGTTTTATCTGTATTTAAAGATGCTGAGTTAAACATTCATTTCTTTTGAATTTTCGTCATGAATTATTAATGAATTTGATAAATATAGTATAGTATTGGCTGCCTTTGGATGTTTGAATATTCAGTCATAATAGCATATAGTCATATATATTTACTATGCATAGACCGTATATATAACCGCCAATTTTAATGTTGTAACAGTAAGCATTTCGAGCCTCGTTTCAATTAACGCTCATTTATAAACTGATTAATAAATGGAGTCTATTAAATTAAGCCATTCAGTTTCTCACTGCAGATACTGACAGACCATCAGACAACCGAAAAAGATAAAGATAAAATGTTTTTGCATAACAGATAACCATGCCGTATATATTAACTATATTTGTGAAATTCATGAATAATTAATGAGGTTAAGAAGCAATCAAAACATAGCATTCAAGTCACATGTATACGTCTGTAAATCCCAATAAAGATCATCTTTTGGACAAAGTGACTGTATCAAAAGTTAAGAATACTAATTAGCCTTCTTGGTGGTGATCTTTATCAAAAGTTATGAATACTAATTAGCTTCATTCTATTGTTTCATTTCACAAGTACGATAAAGCATTCGCGTCCGATCTGTATGGGGATTTACTTCGGCTCGCCTTGTAAATCCCCATACAGATCGGCCGCTCATGCTTTATCTATTACATGGAAGACCGAAGTGAGCTAGAGACAAGACATCGTGCATGTTATATATATACTAAAGTGCTATATATATATATAGTCAACATCTAAGCATATACTTTATATATTTAGTTAAGAAGTGTAATAGTTATATGTTATCTATTGTGTATTATATATAGTTTGAAAAATTATTTTGGTCAGTATATAGCAAAACCTAGTTTATGCCTGTTAGTGAAAAGTGAGTTGCAATCAGTATATCAGGGTATCGCATGGTGTACAAAGACGGTCGACGTCACCGCACGATCGAGTGAAATTTTGGGAGCCAACGAGTAATGGCAGAGGTTGGGAGTAAAAATAGTATCGGTGGTAAAGAGCGGCCATTTCATGTTCTCTCAGTCATTTAATTTACAAGCTGACTCTCCTTTGTGTCTTTCGTTGGCCGAGAGTAAAGTTTATACTGCATTATGCAGAAAACCGGCTTGTACCCCAGAGTCTTTTCTCCCGCTCCTTCGTTCATATATCTTTTCCAAGTGAATTACGAGCGGGGTTGGTAAAGTGCTCCACGCCGGAGATACGCCGAATACTTCCGACCGCCACGCCAAGGAGTTACGTAATATAGAAAATGAAGAGTGGGGAGAGTGACAGACACGCGCCGAGATTGCACAATTTCTTATCTTCAGTTGTCTCCTTCGGTTTGAATCGATCAGGAAGAAGTTTAAAGCATTAATATTTCTTATGCGTAAAAACATAAAGCGCCGTTACGCCAAGCATTTATACTCGACGAGTGCACGCCAGAGATCTCCGCCGTCACGCTGAGATCTCCGGCGTGGAGTACATGGAATGCAGACTGGGTTACCTGTGAGTAGTTTACATATTCGCAATCTTCGGGTTCTCCCAAAACAAACTGATTGCAATGTCTTGTCGTTTCAAAACTGATTTCATCATCGTAGAGTCATCGCTGTCAAAGTAACTGCATGCCAAGTATTGTAGCGTTTAAAATTTGAATTTCCCAACTTTCACCATAAACATTTATATATATATATATATATATATTAAATGCGATAATACATTTAAATTGTTAGCATTAACCGATTACTACAATTGTTTCAGTATAATTTTCAGAAGTCGATAAAAAATCAGCAAAAATAAACTGACAAAAACTTTTAAATATAAACTGCTTTCATTTTAATAGCCGTGATTCTGTTTATTCAGCAAGCCACAGTCATTCTCAGTGAATAATTTAAAAACAAATAGACAACATCCAAATTTGGAACTGAACTGTACAAATATTCAAATTAATGCTAAAACAACTTTTATTCTAGTGTTTTGACTTATGTGTTACAGATTTTCATGCTCCCTATTAAATTCATGTTCAATAGTTTCTTCACTTGACGAAGTTTTCGAAAACAATGCTACGATCAAAACCTAACTAAAACTTATTACAAAATACAAAGAATTATAAACAATTTACTTCCTTACCTTTACAAAGTTTTGTTTTTATGATATTTGATGTGTAGATCGTCTCAATGATGAATTTATTCAGTCTTTTGCGTCTTTGTTTGTGAACATTTACAAAAACTACAGACGCCATTTTGAAAAAGATCTTAGCAAAAGTGCCAGTCCCTACTCCTTTCTCCAAAACCACATTTCAGTTGTGATGCAATAAGGTAGCCTGGTACCCTGGCCCAATTTCCATATTCTTTGATTGGGCCAGGGTACCAGGCTAGCAATAAGGATGCAATATGGTTTTTGGCATATGACGTCACATTCTTCATCTTGGTTGATTTTTTGGTTGGCAACAGGAGGGAGGGGTGAACCAGCGATGGCTTAGCAAATGAGCTTGTCCTATCCTACGGATTCGTAAATTCGAAGATAAACGTAAACATGAAAAATATGAAGAAAAAGAAGGTATGGCGGTTCATCTTCTTGTGTGTAGAGGACCTGGCTTAGGCATGTATGCACATAATTTAGGAGAGGATAACTCAACTGTTATAAGGTAATATGACCCCAAGGAACAACTTGGGATGTGTGCCAAAATCTCTATCCAGGGCGAACAGCCCGAAAATTACCACGGCCTTTTTCATCGGAAGTGCTCTACATAGCTGCATCTTCTGAACCGTTGGAGCTACAGATTTTCTGAGGTGCTCAAAATGGTCAGAATGGCCATGTTTATGGGGGTCATAGAAGAGTGAAAAATCTCTAATTTGATATTTTAAGAGAAAATGGCTAAAAACCGTTAGTTCAACTTATAACCATACAACTACCTATATACTGGAATTGTCAAATATTTATTGACTTAAACTTTCCAGACTTAGTTAGATCATTTGTGTCATCTATCAGAGTTGAACTGACAATTTGAAATTTGGACAGGGGATTTTTTAAAAAGAAAGAAAGCGAACATTTGATGAATATAAAGAAATTGTATTTTCAATCATACTATTACCAATGGAATGTTAACTTAAAAAATAAAAAATAAAAAACAAAGCTTATTACTTTAGTAGGCAGCAGTATCTAGAGAGCTTAAATGTTTAAAAGATCAGCGGGGAAATTTCCCAACAGCCAACTTTTAAAACCACGTTATAGTACTGTTTTCGCATAGATATGCTTGAATTGTAATATATATTGTAAATTGAAATAATAACACAACTTGAGCCCTAATTGTTGCTAAGTAGGTAACTTTCTGTCGTCACTTCTTCTATGCACATGTTGCATGCAATATGATGACTTTTAGGATGCAGTATCGCGTCGCTGAAATCCCACAATCAAAGCAACCCCATTTGCCTCCATCTAACAGCGATCATCTTGTGTCACGTGGCCCAGGTAAGAAACATGAATAGTAACGCAACAGAGTCCAAGTATGAAGATGATGAGCAGTGTTCATTCATTCGGACAGGGTTTTGACAGCACTCACCCCCTTGCATTTTCACTATACTTGCAACACTTGATCCAAACTAGGGACACCCATTCTTGCGAGCACACTTGCCACACGTGCAGGGATCTGGCAGGCCTTCGGGTCTTGAGCCGACAATCTCAGGGCATGGCCAGAAATAAAGGACATCAGGTCGCTAAATTATGCGCACAAATTAGCAAATTTCAATAGTGTAGAATTATCATAATTCCACACTATTGAAATTTGCTAATTTGTGCGCATATTAAATTTGGTGACCTGATGTCCTTTATTTCTGGCCATGACTAATAAACTGCCCCTTCTTACAAAACTATAAGACTCGGCATTCATAATCAAGGTGGCGACTCTAAATGGGGCTTGAACCCACAGCTGCTCTTGGTAATAGCCACTATGGATATGTTTCCTTGCATTAGTTGAGGTGCAAGTGGTTCTCTCAAAGTCCATCTTGATGGCATTGCTATCAAATGCAGCGAGACGCACTCAGGTCGGTCGTCAAATTTCTCCAGGTCTGTTGATGGTTTGCGAGACACTTGACCAAGAATGTCTCCGCCATCTGTATTGCGCTTTCTGTTAGCTGTGGACAGTCGAAATTCAGGATCAGAGAGGAATTTCCTGGTTTGCGGGCAGCTTTCAGGGCTGCAAGTTTAGTTGTTATCTTGCTGGCTGTATTGCACCCAGTCAGTGCATGGAGTGCTGGGAGACACTTTGTGAACTCGTGTCCCAGCGCTGTGCAGATATCGTGGGGTGCGTGGTAATATTGATCTTTTCACTCGAGTTGCGGACGAGCCAGAGCTCTTGGAGGCCAAGATCTTTCCAATTGACTGTGATGTGGTATAACAGGCACACACAAACATCTGTGTCACCTGCTGACAGCGTCAAGGATGTATAGGTCCTGACCGGTGACTTAGAATGTCCTGCACAGGGAACATCATCCTGTAATCAGCTTCCTCGTGTGGGCAGTTGAGCCGAGGGAATGGAGAAGCACACCCAGCTGACACCATCCATGCCTGTGGTGATATACCAAAGTATAGAGGTTTGGTGAACCGAACCAAAATGTTCCAGTTGTATTAGAGAACGTTTGGTCGTCTTCCATCAGCAAAACTGCTTTCCAGGCATTCTATGTTGTAAGGCCTGCCAGATCCCTGCACGTGTGCATGGCAAGTGTGCAAGCAAGAATGGGTGTCCCTAGCTTGGATCAAGTGTTGCAAGTAGTGAAAATGCAAGGGAGGTGAATGTTGTCAAAACCCTATCACTGAATGAACACTGCTCATCATCTTCACACCTGGACTCTATTGTGTTACTCTTCATGTTTCTTACCAGGGTTTAGATGACACATGATGATGACCGCTGTTAGATGGAGTGCTAATGTGGGGGCAAATGGGATTGCTTTGATTGTGGGGTTTCAGCAACGCGATGCTGCATCCTAATTAAATTATCATATTGCACCATGTCTATGCGAAAACAGTACTAATGTGGTTTTAAAAGTTCGTTGTTGGGAAATTTCCCTGCTGCACGATCTTTGAAACATTTAAGCTTTCTAAATACTGCTGCCTACTAAAGTAATAAGCTTTGTTTTTTATTTTTTTAAGTTTTTTAACAGTATGATTGAAAATAAAATTTCTTTATATTCATCAAATGCTCGCTTTCTTTCTTTTTAAAAAATCCCCTGTCCAACTAGAATTCCAAATTGTCAGTTCAACTCTAGTAGATGACACAAATGTTCTAACTAAGTCCGGAAAGTTTAAGTTAATAAATATATGACAATTCCAGTATGAAGGTAATTTGACCTAACGGTTTTAGCCATTTTCTCGTAAAATATCAAATTAGAGATTTTTCACTCTTCTATGACCCCCCTAAACATGACCATTCTGACCATTTTGAGCACCTCAGAAAATCTGTAGCTCCAACGGTTTAGAAGATGCAGCTATGTCGGAAGTAGCACTACTGCCGATGAAAAAAGCCCTGGTCATTTTCGAGCTGTTCGCCCTGGATAGAAATTTTGGCACACATCTCAAGTTGTTCCTATTACCCTACAACAGTTGAGTTATCCTCTCCTAAATTATGTGCACACATGTCTAAGCCAGGTTCTACCGTTCTAGACTATGTCATGTGATTGCAAACAATCTATAGAAATCAGTCACTGCTCAGTGGACCAATTAAAATGCAGGAATCTTTGAATTTATTTCTGAAATTATACTAACCAAGGAGCGCTTAATTTTTCTTACCAGATCGAATGTAAATTTTACTAATTTTAATTTACTTTCACAAGCATGTACGTAATCATGCACCGGATGCTGACTATTTTCCCATCGAGTTATCAACCAGGCTATTCATGGTCGATCACCAAGCACGTTTTAAATTTATTTGAAGTGTTAGGTAAGTCTGAGAATATACATTATACAGTCTGTATATAGCTGGCAATCAAAAGTTTTTTCTGATAAAATTCGAGAAGGTATGTTCTCAAGTTTACACACTGAAGACCTTTAGGGCGGTGACTGAACTAATCATGACAAGCTTGTAGGCGTGAACTAAGTGCATAATTCAATCTCGTTCCCAGAGCCCACGTTCCCCGCCCGGGAAACGAGAGACTCTGGGATAATCCGTTTCAAATCACAGGATTCTTGTTATTCCGGTTGAGGTACGCATGCGTAAATATCCGAGCGGAATCTGGATAGTATGTTCTCCTTGTTTGACTTTTCCCCAAACAAGTCAATGGGGTTGCTGGCGAAGCTCGAATTACAGCATCTACACACATACGGCGAAGATATCGATCGCGGCAACGTCTTCACTGGAGTCTTGTCGTCCGACATCTTTGTTATTTTGGTTTTATTAATTCTACTTCCAGTCATTTCAGACCAACTCATGCTCACTATTCAGCCAATAACGTAACGTTTTCAAACGGATTATCCCAGAGTCTCTCATTTCCCGGGTGGGGAACGTGGGCTCTGGGAACGAGATTGTGCATAATTATATAATTATGAAAATCACGAAACCGATTGATTTTAATAAAACTTCATTTAACGTGTAATTCAAACATCGACGAAAAGTTATCCCGCGCCGATGTGTAGTGTCGACTGCGCGACCTCTGTACAAATTACAAAACAAAGCTGTTTTAAAGTGCCACTAACCTCAAAACTTTTTTTTCGCAAATCTAAAAGCCCTTATTGAGTGAATTAGGCCAGTGAATAAATTATTGGTATTGGACATTTCTTTGGTCTTCTGTAGTCCACCAAAGTTGCAAAAATTGGCATCTGCATGTCCCATGGCGGAGCAGGAAAGGGAATGGGTATATTCCTGGTGTGACGTCAGACAAATCAAACAAGGAACTCCTTTGAGCTCTGTCTGCTGAATACATAGAAATTTTACATTGCGTTAGTTGGGAAAATGAATTTTCAACCCAAAAAATTCTATGTATTCACCAGACAGAGCTCAAAGGAGTTCTTGTTTGACTTGTCTGACGTAACACCAGGAATATACCCATTCCCTTTCCTGCTCCGCCATGGGACATGCAGATGCAACTTTGGTGATCTACAGAAGACCAACGAAATGTCCAATACCAATAATTTATTAACTGGCATAATTCACTCAATAAGGGCTTTTAGATTTGCGAAAAAAATTTTTTGAGGTTAGTGGCACTTTAATAACGTAATAGATGGCAGCTTAAAAAAGCATGATCCGATGTAAAGCTAAACTTGATCAGTATAAATTAAGATAAGTAACATATGTCAACAAGTATTCAGCCTGGCGCCGACGTGACGGTGACGTCGCAATGTATGACAGATAAGAGTGTTGTTTTTTTTCTCTCTGACAAAGTAAAGATGTTTAATGTTTTCTCCTTTTTTTTCAAATTTCGAGAGCATGTGACTGATAACGACTCAGTATATCCGGTATAGTGTGAACGAGGCCTTAAGCTTGCAGTTCAGTCAATATAATAATAATACTAATACAGTGGAACCTCGTTAATACGACCATAGTCGGGCCAAAAAATGTGGTCGTAATAACGGGGTGGTCGTATTAACGGCGTAGTATTACACTACTAATTTTACACGACAAGCGATTTTGGTACGGCACCCTTAAATTCCGGCCCGTGGACCAATTTGTTTTGGCACAGCACGCCTGATTAATGTCGTGTAAACGGGTACAATTACGGCCCGCCTTGATATATAGGTAGTCTCGGCCCGCCTAAATTTAGGGAGCAACTTACGCATGCGCACATTCTTCAAAACAAAGGCAATATGGCGTCTACAAAGTCGTCTACAACTCAAAGTAGGGGCAAAATATGGTCAGATGAAGCAACTAGAACGATTATACATTTGTGGGCAGAGGATGCAATTCAAGTTTCGTTACATACGTGTAAAACCAGCTAAGAAATGAAAACAAGCTAAGACGACAGCTCCAATAAAGTGAAATCTGCGTTTTTTTATCTTGTGAACAGGTATTCGTGGAGAAGAGCTGTCTTTAATGTAAAGATAGCATGCTACAGCCAATTTATTTACCGCGTTTTCGTCCGCCATGTTTGAAAATACCCGCGCATATTGTTATTCACGTTTATTAACGCTTAAAGGCACAGTGTCACCATGACGCAAACTTGAAAAACTTCGTGGACAAATTCAAGTTCACATGATTAAAATTATGGCAGAATATCACACACGTCAAAACTTGGACTAAATAGTCCGCAAGAAAATGCACTAAGAACACTGTGCCTTTTAAATTGTTCCGATGGCTCAACAATTAAGAGGACCCTATTCGTGACCAGAATTGCCGGTTAGAAAGTTAGACGTGCTTTGGGTCCGCCAAAAATGTGTCGTGTAAACGAAGCAGGCAATTTTAAGGAAAGTGGTCCGCGTGCCGAAATTTAAGAGTGCCGCAACAAAAACTCGTGTCGTGTAAATGGGGCTTTAGAGTGTATTCAGGCCAGAAAAAAGTGGTCGTAATAACGAGGTGGTCGTATTAACGGGGTGGTCGTATGGCGGGGTTCCACTGTAATACTAATACTAATCGCTAATAATAATAACAATAATAATAATAATAATAATAATAATAATAAATATACTAATACTAAATAACAATAATAATTTACAATAAAAAATAATATGATACTAATACTAACACTCGCTAATACTAACACTAACACTAACACTAACACTGACACTGACACTGACACTGACACTGACACTGACACTGACACTGACACTGACACTGACACTGACACTGACACTAACACATAATCAGTGTTGCAAAACGTTTCAAACAAGTCCCTGCTCGATCGCGTTGTTGACTCTCACGATCATTTATTGGGACTGTATCTTTCCGTTCAATCTTTTATTGAATGACAGAAGGCTTTTACAAAGATCGATTACATTCATTGACATTCTGTTGCATTCTACTCCACGATTGTGATTTAACTCTCATTCAACTATCCGGCTGATTTAAAATGTGACCAATAAGAAGTTATTTGTTCCAAGGTTAGTCTAGGACATATCTCATATATCTCGGGGAAAAACAACTTGCACATAATTCCAATCGTAATTTGTATCTTTCTAATTTCTTCCCACCCAATTTCTTCCCATCTAATACTTATATTTTTTACATGGCTTGTTACTCACAGTTTACTAATAACAATTACGTGCAGCCTGACTACTCTAAAATATTTCCCAACAATCAATCTAGAGAAATTTGCACTGTATATTACCAGCCATACATGTATCGCTAGGTTTTGCGCGAAACAAAAATTATTTTTGTGTGCAAAGGAAAGGAATAATATTCTTAAAACGTTAAAAGAGTAAGTCACATAGTGCGTTTTCTTACGGACTATTTCGTCCAACGTTTGACGTGTGTGATATTCACGATAATTTTAATCATGTAAACTTGAATTTGTCCGCGAAGTTTTTCAAGTTTGCGTCATGGTGACACTGTGCCTTTAATCTACTACTAATTTTCTTTGTTACATAATTTATATGACCATGCCAATTTAGGGAAGGATCTCAAATAGCGAAAAATAATACCCAGATATTTCATTACAGCCAGTGCAATATCAATAAAATAGGGAAACCTAGTAGCATTATTGGACAAACGTTTGTTTGTACCAAAAAGCATGAATTTTGTTATTTTTTGTAACAAAACTTAGCTGTATATTCATCTGTAAAAAAGATAACTTTACAGTTTTCCCATTATTAACCAGCTTTAATAAAAATAATAAATAACAGGGTCTGAGTACTGATAGAGCCTGAGTACGCGGTTGGCATAGAGAGATTGATAGAGTTGGATAAAAATTATCCAATATATAAAAATTATCACTATAAAGTTTTTCAGCAAAATTGAATGAGTCATTTACCATGTAAAAATCAAGCCTTCCTTATATTAAGTTTGCTATTGCACCTGTTTTGCTGTTCCTCCTGCTTCGCTGTTGCTCCTGTTTACTTTGCTGTTGTTTTGCTGTTGCTGTTGCTATTGCTCCTACTTTGCTATTGCTGGTGTTTTGCTATTGCTCCTGCTTTGCAGTTGCTGGTGTTTTGCTATTGCTCCTGGTTTTTGGTTGCTGGTGTTCTCCTGTTGCTCCTGCTTTGCTGTTGCTGGTGTTTTGCTATTGCTCCTGCTTTGTTGTTGCTGGTGTTTTGCTGTTGCTGGTGTTTTGCTATTGCTCCTGCTTTGCTGTTGCTGGTGTTTTGCTATTGAAGTCTACTATTGCTCCTGTTTTGCTTTTGCTATTTCACCTTTGCTTTTACTGTTGCTCTTGTTTTGTTATTGCTCCTGTTTTTCTGTTACTCCTGCTTTGCTGTTGCTATTGCTCCTGTTTTGCTATTGCTCCTGCTTTGCCATTGCACCTACATTAGTGTTGCTATTGCTCGTGTTTTGCTATTGCTCCTGCTTTGCTGTTGTTCCTGTTTTTCTATTGTTTTTCATCTGCTTTGTTGTTGCTATTGCTCCTGTTTTGCTATATTGCTCCTGTTTTGCTATTGCTCCTGTTTTGCTATTACTCCTGTTTTGCTGTTGCTATTGCTTTGCTCCTGGTTTGCTGTTGCTGTTGCTATTGCTTTGCTTTGCTGTCGCTATTGCTCCTGTTTTGCTGTTGCTATTGCTTCTGCTTTGTTGTTGTTGTTGTTGTTGTTGTTGTTGTTTTAGTTTTGCTTTTGCTATTACACTTGCTTTGCTGTTCCTTCTGCTTTGCTGTTGCTATTCCTTCTGCTCTGCTATGACTTCGGTTTTGCTATTTCTCCTGTTGCTGTTGCTCCTGTTTTGCTATTGCTGTTGCTCTTGTTTTGCTATTGATCCAGCTTCGCTGTTGCTCTTGCTTTGCTGATGCTCCTGCTTTGCTGTTGATATTGCTTCTGCTTTTTTACCGACCTGTTTTTGGGTCGGAGGCGTGTCTTTAGACTTGGCTTCACGTCATTAATCACCGCTCATTGCAATGAACCGGAATACAAAAATTGACTTATTTCGTTGCTTGGGGTCTTCGGCTTCGGTACTTGTCAGTGAGTGTCACGATTTTTTTAGATAAATTCGTTTAAAGAAAGTATTAGATATGGATTGCGCTTACTCGGATACAATGAAATTATGGACATGCAATGTGTGCCGGGGAACAGTACTTTCTTCTGCTCTTTGGTCTGGAAAACGTTCTCGACTACCTGGAGTTTCATACCGCGACAGTCTTGTCTTTGTTTTCTCATCTCACTAGGTCCAGAGTCCTTACATGCGTTTATTTGACTCTAACGATTCTTTTTCGGCAAATATCTTCTCCTTGGTCTCCTTGAACTTACTTCGAACTTCGCTTACTTTCTTTACCAAATTGGCATTTTTTTTCAGCGCAGTTTCTACAGATTATATTTGTTGATCGAGAAACGTCGTTGCTAATATCATGTTCCAAATATTTGACGCAAGCGGTTGTTTTCTTAAAGCTGGATGAGAAAATCTTTCTTCTGAAATCAGCTTTCACGACTTTACTACCACACAGAATACATATTGTTTCACTTGCTCTACCAGATAATGCTAAACGCGTTACAGTCCTCGTTGCAGTATTCTCTGAGTTTCTATCTGTCATGTTTCATATTGTGTCTTAACAGACATAACGCTGTTAACGTTGAAACATGAAGCAAGATTACACTTCGGGCATCGGGCGAAGGCGGATAAAACCGGAAATTAAACCCTGTGTCAACTTCATAAATTTTCGCGCCAAAATTTGATGTGTGATAATTAGATTTGAAACGCTGCAAGTGAGCCAAGTCTATCTCTCTCTCCCTCTCCCCATTCTCCTCGCGCGCCGCTTGCCGGCGCGCTCGACGTCCCCTCGAGAGACAGACTTGATCCAAGTTTACTATTCCCCCGGGCCCTGCTTTGCTGTTGTTCCTACTTTGTTATTGTTATTGTTATTGTTCCTGTTCTGCTGTTGCTCCCGCTTTGTTATTGTTATTAGAGACCTTAAGATACCCCGGGTTCGGTTTACGGGGACGGGTACAGCCATTTCGGTTTACTCGTAATATCTACCCATTTTCCCGTGGTAGATCATGGTCTACCCGTACATACGACTACGGGTACGGGTTCGTAAACCGAACCCGGGGTATCTTAAGGTCTCTACTGTTCCTGTTCTGCTGTTGTTCTTGCTTTGTTGTTGCTCCTCCTTTGTTGTTGCTCCTGCTTTGATGTTGTTCCTGCTTTGATGTTGTTCCAGCTTTGTTGTTGCTCCTGCTTTGATGTTGCTCCTTCTTTGCTGTTGCTCCTGTTTGCTGTTGTTCCTGCTTTGTTATTGTTCCTGTTCTGCTGTTGGTCCTGCTTTGTTATTGTTCCTGTTCTGCTGTTGTTCTTGCTTTGCTGTTGCTCCTGCTTTGACGTTGTCCCTGCTTTGATGTTGTTCCTCCTTTGATGTTGCTCCTGCTTTGCTGTTGCTCCTGCTTTGTTGTTGCTCCTGCTTTGATGTTGCTCCTGCTTTGATGTTGCTCCTGTTTTGCTGTTGCTCCTGCTTTGTTATTGTTCCTGTTCTGCTGTTGCTCCTGCTTTGTTATTGTTCCTGTTCTGCTGTTGTTCTTGCTTTGCTGTTGCTCCTGCTTTGACGTTGTTTCTGCTTTGCTGTTGCTCCTGCTTTGATGTTGCTCCTGCTTTGCTGTTGTTCCTGCTTTGTTATTGTTCCTGTTCTGCTGTTGCTCCTGCTTTGTTATTGTTCCTGTTCTGCTGTTGTTCTTGCTTTGCTGTTGCTCCTCCTGCTTTGATGTTGTTCCTGCTTTCATGTTGTTCTTGCTTTGATGTTGCTCCTGCCTTGTTGTTGCTCCTGCTTTGATGTTGCTCCTGCTTTCATGTTGTTCTTGCTTTGATGTTGCTCCTGCTTTGCTGTTGCTCCTGCTTTGATGTTGCTCCTGCTTTGATAATTATTGCTCCTGCTTTGATGTTGTTCTTGCTTTGTTGTTGTTCTTGCTTTGTTGTTGCTCCTGCTTTGTTATTGTTCCTGTTCTGCTGTTGTTCTTGCTTTGCTGTTGCTCCTCCTTTGTTGTTGTTGTTGTTGTTGTTGTTGTTGTTGTTGTTGTTGTTGTTGTTGTTGTTGTTGTTGTTGTTGTTGTTGTTGTTGTTGTTGTTGTTGTTGTTTTTGTTGCTCCTGCTTTGATGTTGTTCCTGCTTTGATGTTGCTCCGGCTTTGCTGTTGCTCCTGCTTTGCTGTTGTTCCTGCTTTGTTATTGTTATTGTTCCTGTTCTGCTGTTGCTCCTGCTTTGTTATTGTTCCTGTTCTGCTGTTGTTCTTGCCTTGCTGTTGCTCCTGCTTTGGTGTTGCTCCTGCTTTGCTGTTGCTCCTGTTTGCTGTTGTTCCTGCTTTGTTATTGTTCCTGTTCTGCTGTTGGTCCTGCTTTGTTATTGTTCCTGTTCTGCTGTTGTTCTTGCTTTGCTGTTGCTCCTGCTTTGACGTTGTCCCTGCTTTGATGTTGTTCCTGCTTTGATGTTGCTCCTGCTTTGCTGTTGCTCCTGCTTTGTTGTTGCTCCTGCTTTGATGTTGCTCCTGCTTTGATGTTGCTCCTGTTTTGCTGTTGCTCCTGCTTTGTTGTTGTTGTTGCTCCTGCTTCGATGTTCCCCCTGCTTTGCTGTTGTTCCTGCTTTGTTATTGTTCCTGTTCTGCTGTTGCTCCTGCTTTGTTATTGTTCCTGTTCTGCTGTTGTTCTTGCTTTGCTGTTCTGTTGTTTCTGCTTTGTTATTGTTCCTGTTCTGCTGTTGCTCCTGCTTTGTTATTGTTCCTGTTCTGCTGTTGTTCTTGCTTTGCTGTTGCTCCTCCTGCTTTGATGTTGTTCCTGCTTTGCTGTTACTCCTACCTTGTTGTTGCTCCTGCTTTGATGTTGCTCCTGCTTTCATGTTGTTCTTGCTTTGATGTTGCTCCTGCTTTGCTGTTGCTCCTACTTTGATGTTGCTCCTGCTTTGATAATTATTGCTCCTGCTTTGATGTTGTTCTTGCTTTGTTGTTGTTCTTGCTTTGTTGTTGCTCCTGCTTTGTTGTTGTTCCTGTTCTGCTGTTGCTCCTGCTTTGTTATTGTTCCTGTTCTAGAGCTGTTGGTCCTGCTTTGTTATTGTTCCTGTTCTGCTGTTGTTCTTGCTTTGCTGTTGCTCCTCCTTTGTTGTTGTTGTTGTTGTTGTTGTTGTTGTTGTTGTTGTTGTTGTTGTTGTTGCTCCTGCTTTGATGTTGTTCCTGCTTTGATGTTGCTCCGGCTTTGCTGTTGCTCCTGCTTTGCTGTTGTTCCTGCTTTGTTGTTGTTGTTATTGTTCCTGTTCTGCTGTTGCTCCTGCTTTGTTATTGTTCCTGTTCTGCTGTTGTTCTTGCCTTGCTGTTGCTCCTGCTTTGATGTTGCTCCTGCTTTGCTGTTGCTCCTGCTTTGCTGTTGTTCCTGCTTTGTTATTGTTCCTGCTCTGCTGTTGGTCCTGCTTTGCTAATGTTCCTGTTCTGCTGTTGTTCTTGCTTTGCTGTTGCTCTTCCTTTGTTGTTGCTCCTGCTTTGATGTTGTTCCTGCTTTGATGTTGCTCCTGCTTTGTTGTTGCTCCTGCTTTGATGTTGCTCCTGCTTTGTTGCTCCTGCTTTGATGTTGCTCCTGCATTGACGTTGTCCTGCTTTGCTGTTGCTCCTGCTTTATTGTTGTTGCTCCTGCTTTGATGTTGCTCCTGCTTTGCTGTTGCTCCTGCTTTGTTGTTGCTCCTGCTTTGATGTTGCTCCTGCTTTGATGTTGCTCCTGCTTTGATGTTGCTCCTGCTTTGATGTTGTTCTTGCTTTGCTGTTGCTCCTGCTTTGATGTTGCTCCTGCTTTGCTGTTGCTCCTGCTTTGATGTTGCTCCTGCTTTGATGTTGCTCCTGCTTTGATGTTGTTCTTGCTTTGCTGTTGCTCCTGCTTTGATGTTGCTCCTGCTTTGCTGTTGCTCCTGCTTTGATGTTGCTCCTGCTTTGATGTTGCTCCTGCTTTGATGTTGCTCCTGCTTTGATGTTGCTCCTGCTTTGATGTTGTTCTTGCTTTGCTGTTGCTCCTGCTTTGATGTTGCTCCTGCTTTGCTGTTGCTCCTGATTTGCTGTTGTTCCTGCTTTGTTATTGTTCCTGTTCTGCTGTTGCTCCTGCTTTGTTATTGTTCCTGTTCTGCTGTTGCTCCTGCTTTATTGTTCCTGTTCTGCTGTTGTTCTTGCTTTGCTGTTGCTCCTCCTTTGTTGTTGCTCCTGCTTTGATGTTGCTCCTGCTTTGATAATTATTGCTCCTGCTTTGATGTTGTTCTTGCTTTGTTGTTGTTCTTGCTTTGTTGTTGCTCATGCTTTGTTGTTGCTCCTGCTTCGTTGTTGTTCCTGTTTTGCTGTTGCTCCTGCTTTGCTATCTCGCAAGATGGCGTCATATATGACGTCACCACATTGTCGATTTTGTCCAAAATGGTCTTCGTAGAAGAATATAAATTTCTTTGGGCAACGTTACCACTAAGAATTTGATAATTGCAAACTGATCAAACTTGTTCGGTGCATTTGGGATAATTTGCACAAACGAGTTGTTCGTTGCTGGTTTTGATTATCCGGAGACTTGACGCCGAATCTCAACGAAGAACTATACAGACAATCCGATTGGGTTTATAACCAACAGTATTTGTCATAATTGATGTTGTCGAAAGGAAATGTGACTTCGTCCTTCGTGAACTGCAGAAAACTTATTACCAAGAGTCGAGGAATTACGAATTAGTGTTGTTACAATTTAATGAGCGAGACCAACTTAGCTCGCAGAAGGTCGCCTTGGAATAAAAGCGTAACGTCCTAGTGTTACCGTCAGAAGAAGACTATTTTCCTTGCAGCCCGAGCTCTTCACTAATAAATACTTTTAGATTTTCAAGATCACCGTTCCACTTAACTTTTCCATCAGAGCTGTAGTCCAGTGAATCTAAGTTTATACCGTTCATGGAAGCCACAAAAATTTCGTAACAGGGCAGTACCGGTATGTTAAGTTTGGATGTTTCGCATGTACTGCAGCATCTAATCAGTTCTGACTTGACCAAGTGAATTTGCCTTTGAACGAAGACTAAGACTGCCGCTGTCATACGCTCCTGATTCTATTGCTTATGTTACGATTCGGCACGTACGGAATATCTGTGGGATAGATGCCTTTCTTCCTTACGGACCAGTGATTCTGTTATGCAAAACTTTTTTCTTTGATCATGCTATCCGGATAATCGAAAACGGTTGTTGCCAGATACATGTTTTTACACTGTCTTTACGGTGACGTAAAGACTTCTACGACCCAGCATTATTAAGAACCTCTGAATTTTTCTAGTGTTTACTTCGTCGCTATATCTTTTCCGCTACAGCCACGACACCATTGCAACAGAAATAAAAACCAGGTTTAAAGAAAATCTAGATGAAATGAAGTATTCTAGAGAATATAAATATCATGTTCTGAAACATTGGAGTACCTGAAATGACAAAAGACAGAAACACGGCGTTCAAACAAAAAAATAAAATGTAGAAGAACTCATTTATTAAATTTTTGACTAACTTCGTTTGCTCGGTTTGTACAGGAAAGTATATCTCTTCGGACTTTTTCCCCGTAAACCTGGCCATGTATTTGCCGCTCAATCTATACGAGAACTTTAATAGGCAATTCCCTCCCCCTCAAAACCCCCCCCCCCAAAAAAAAAACCCAAAAAAACCCCAGACATATCTCGCTTTCGGTTTATAAATCTTTCTTATTATTTACAACTTTTTTCCTTTTCTCTACTTTGACAATTTGCAACCGTTCACCCCTTTTTTAAACAGACTACACTTGCACGGTAAAGCATGAATATTTTATGACAATATGGAAAGCAATCTATTAATACTAAATATGTTACTAAATTCAGCCAGTCTATATAAATATGAGCACCTTCCAGTTTCAATCTGGGCGTGGTGTGCTCCATTATAAATAGGGTCTAGGACTCTGGGAAAAAATTCTGAGACAATGAAAAGTCGTTGGTACTGCTCAGTATGCTGGGCATGATATGGTCAATTTTTACTTCTCCTATAAGTGGTGAAAAGAAAATTTCTTCAACTTTTTTAGAGCTGATGGTTTTAATTGCGGGTAAGCGAAGTAAGATCCTGGCAAATCGGCTTTGGTTGTGAGACTGTGTCTTCCTCACAAATTGTTGTAATTCACTTTGAGCAGTTTCCTGCATCCTTTCAACTTCTTTCACATCGTTTAAGCCAACAACATCTGAAAAAAAAAAGAATAAGAATTGTTAGAAATTTCCAAACGCACATTGGAGTTACTAATGACGCGTAAAATCGTCAGGCGTTTATAGCTAAAGTAAAATAAACATTTTGGCGTTCACTTCCAATTTAGCTTTCTATTATACCTGGTATAACATTGAGTCACTGCCTACTTAAACCAGAAAAGTATTCGTATACGTATTTATATTAAAAGTATTCTGTTTATACACATATTTAGACGCGAGATGAACTCTAAACTTGTTAACTTATTTTTATTATAGGTTCGATGCCTGTCTAGGGCTCTCAAAAACATTTTCTGAGATTGGAGTTTGACCAACGTCTACCAAATATTTGTAACAGCTAGATTTTTATAACTTATTTTGTTAGTACCACCATGATCGGCATTCGCCATACTTTGTCATTTGATTATCAGCGTAAATTAAAATGTGAAAAGGAATTATTTACAATAATAAGAATGCCGTGCCGAGGGGTGTATCACTCCCAAAAACCTGGTACACCTGGAAATGTCTGCAGAACCTAACTCACAAACTAAAACTCTTGAAAATCTAGAGAAATCCCTAAAAATCTCCGGAAATTCTTGGAAAATCCTTTAAAATCTTAAAAAAAATTTCAATATGAATTTGAAAATATTTCACAACTCTCATCATGGTATTTTGAAAACCCAAAAAAATCTCGTATATATACGCTCTTTTTGGGAGTGGATATATATACACCCCCCGAAAAATGCCATACCTGGATTAAAAAGGCAAATAAATTTCAACAAGGCAAATTCTGTCCCAGCCAGGTCGAGTCGTTCCAAGGTGAATAGTAGGTCTTTAACTTTAGTTATATATTCAAGCATTGCTTCTTGAGATTCCTGTTCACTACATTTTTCTATCTCCTGGACCATAAGAGCAAGTGTTGAGTCAAGAGGGAATGCTCTGGCACACTGTACTAGACTTAGCAAGAATATATCACACCACGAACTTTGCAAAAGTACAACTTGATCATTGTTTGGAAGTTTGCTAAATGAAGGAGCAAGCCTAGCCCAATCAATAGAGTGAAAGAGAAGACGTGTAGCTAATTCATAAACATAATCCATAGACAACACATCTCCGTCAGGAAATTCCATTTTAAAGGAGAAATCACAATCTTCAGACAGCTGGGATTTAAATGGACTGTAACTCTGCTCATTACTTTGCTCATTCACACCCAAAGCATCATCATTAGAATTTAGAATAGGCTTTCTCTCGCATTGCACAGCTAAAAAACAAAAAAATAACATGATAAATATCAAAGGCAGTAAAGGAGGCCAATACTTGCAGTTTATTAACTGTTGTCTGTTGTGGCAATAGAAGTCTTCCTAAAATGTTGTTGCACCATTTCATTTAATGAAGTTCGTTGAACAACTTTCTGCTTTGAATTTCAAAAATGTTTTTCTGAGGCTGTGTGTAAATATTATGGCTAGAGTTAGTTTTAATATAGGATAGTATTAGGGTTAGTATTACGGTTTAGGGTTAGTACAGTATAAGAGTAATATTACGGTCATCTTGCACTGCATATCATCAGTTTCACTTATTAATATTGATATATGATATGCAGGAAATAGCATTTCAGAGAAAATCAAAAATTTTCCAAGGAACTGGAACATACCCCCAGACCCCCCTAGAAATTTCTTGTGGCTTTGCACTTGCATCCACCACGCCCAACCAGACAACTTCAAAATTGGTGCCTACAGCCCTGTATATACAGCAAAATACTGTACAGTATTAGCTATTTAACGCGGAAAAATATCATCTATTTGTTTTATACCGGTACATCGTCGAACTGGCAGGGTGAAACGTCGAACTGGCAGGGCTATTGAAAAGGAGGTAAAATTTTCAATTCAGGTTTAATTACATCATAAGCTGATCTATACAAATAAAGCAATCTGATTGGGTGACAGAAGAAATAATGCTGTCCTGATTGGCTAATTTTTAGCTTCCAGTTACATCACATATAATTTATGCAAATCATGATCATGACAAATTGAAAGTTTATTCAAACTTCAAACTTTGTGTCTTTGTCCGTTCGTTGGCATTTCTAGCCAAAATATTTATCGTTGAACAAACAAATTAGTTCTTCTGGATGGGATCTTGCTGTCCCATGTATATTTGGACACTTCTTATGCTGCAAATTTAGATGGGAAAGCATAAATTATTGTTGGAGAAGGCCGAGAAGCATGCATACTAACCAGCAAAATTATATCTTCTGTGTTTGGAAATCTTGTTGACAATGGCTGATATCTCCTGGATTTGTATGGCTGAACAGTATTTCCATGAAGAGGAATGAAAATTGTATCAGAAAATTTCTGAAGCTGTGGAGTAGATAGCGTTGTGCACCGGAGACGAAGGTATTGCATGAGACAGCATGACCGTATTTATGTTGATAATTTTAATGTCTGTCATCGGACAACAACTTGATGTCATCACTGAGTGATATGTGTAATCCTTAGACAGTTGAAATGCACTTTATTTTGTACCAAGTTGCATTTTCAAACGTGTAATTTGATCAAATTTTTACAAAACAAAATTTTTTTGTGACTTCGTTACGTCAGCTGTGCATGTGTACTTTAATAATGCATAGTTCTTAGCCAATCAGATTGTTTGTTTTTCTTAGGTTGTTGTATAAAGTACAGTACAGTACAAAGGCCATGCAAGAAACCATTAACTTGTACATCATGGGGGGGGGGGGGGGGGGGGGGGAGAGTGGAGGTTTGAGACCCATTTACACAGGTGATCCTTTCTGTTGCAATTTTTCTCATCCTAGCTGACGCGTGCGATTGAATGAATGACTTGCCAAAGTATTGAACCTCATATAGCTCTGCACAAATGTTCAATGCCTTTGTAAGTCAATTCATTCAATCACATGTGTGATGTGTAAACAAGTCTTAAAGCCCAGATCAAACAAGAACGCAAGTCCTCACAAGTTGGCAGTCATGAAGTGGCTGTCGTTCAAACTCCCCAAATTAACAAAATAAAGGTTTCATGAGTGTTTTAAACAAGTTTTAACTTTGACTGCCAACTTGTGATGACTTGTGTAATTGTGTTCACATTTGAAAACAGCTTGACACAGACTACACAATATGTACTGGGGCCAACACTGCACAAATGTTCAGTTCCCCACTGTCTTCTTGTGGTTTTCAATTGACCAGTGCTTTATGGTAAGGGTGACAAGTTCAATATTTAAAGCATTTGGCCTTGACCTTCAAAACAAGCTACAGTATATTGATCTGATATGATTTCTACGCCAGATGGATGTAAGATACAGAAAACGTTTTCCCCTGAACCCCATCACTTCTTAATTTTCTTAGTATTTTTCGTTTATCTGTCTGTCTTATTTTGTTTGAATTGATGTTTGATTAAATATTTGCTTCAGATCGTCCCCGACAATGACACCAATTACGCGCCAACCAAGGCCAAGGCAATGTCACTTCCGTCAAAACCTCAAATCAGCCCAGTGGAAGATGAAACAAACAGACTGAATGTTGATATTGCTTTAGATAATATCTCTCGTTTTGTGGTCGTTATGTCCGCATTGTGAGCTACTAGATCCTCCCCACAACCGAATAAGCCAACCGAAATATTCTAAACATTTGCGTGACTTTCAGAATATTCGAGTTGGGAAACATGCAATTGTTATGTTTGTTCCATGGCTACGGAAAGTAGAGTCACGCAAGCCAACTGAGCTCAACCTTCCCCTTTGGAAAAATAATAATAACCAAAATCTGAAGGGGCTATGTAAGTGTTGAGCGATCTTTTAAATATACTATACCGACTGCATTACCGCACCAATGAACCAATGGTAATTAAGGTCAAACCGTCAAGATATATTTCTTTATTTTTCTTTGTCCTTTAATAAATAATTCGCTGATATCTTATAGCAAAAGACAAAATCGCTTACCAAGTGGTACGTTAATTCTAAGCAGCTATCGTCCTTCACAAGGTGCTGCTCGCAGCAGTCTCTAAAACGTGTTTGTACTTTGTACACCGTGCAATTTAATATTGTTTTTCACGCTTTCAAAACATGCGCTAGATGTCATCTCTCTAGTCTCTACTCACCTTCTTTCCTCATTCCCATCTTTAAGCACTTATTCAATCGACAACGTCGACAACGATTCCTCTGTAGCCTATCTATTGGACAGTCACTACCATCACGGCTGCGGCACGAATACCTAAGACTTTTTCTGATACTTCGCTTGAAGAATCCCTTGCATCCTTCACATGCCACAATGCCATAATGTCGTCCGCTAGCCTTATCTTCACAAACAAGACACGTTCGCCAAGAGTCATCGCCGTTTTCTTCGTTGTTATTCCCTGACGAGTTAACGTCAGCCATTATCCTTTTCTGTCTGAAAATATAACCAATTTAACTGTCAAAACCAGACGAAGTCCTCAATAAACTATTGACACGAGAGGCTTCGATATTTCCTTCCCGCCACGTAACCTTGGAGCGTGCTGTACTTACCAAAAATCGCTCAGTGCTTCAAGAAACGTTGCCTTAGTAGGCCATATTAAAACGTTGTTTACAGTTTGTCTGGATATGTGCCGAGGAAGAGTACAACTACTTCCAAATTAGACGAACTTGCTAGATGTCCGAACTCCGAAGGTCATTCTCCCGTATAATCACACCACTTAAAGATAAAGGTAAAGGTCAGGGTCTTGAAGGTGAAGGTTGACACCTTCCGATTGGCCAGTGCTTATCAAAACTCGACTTGTGATTGGTCACAATATTAAAATGTTAGAAAAGCTTCAAAGAGACGAAGGTCATATGTTCACGCCACGCAATATAAAAGCCCCGGAAAAGCTTATAAAGCATAGCTTCTAAAGCTCCCCAGGTAACCCAGCTCTTCATTTTAACTAATATTTTTATTCTTATTTGCGAGTAGATAAACAGTATATCTCAGATATGCGGTAAGACGAAATATGATTGAATTGTTTACCAAAAGTTTGACATTTTACAGGTGGCATGACTTTTATCATAGACCCTTTTATTCATAGTTAAAATAAGTGCATGTTAGGTAATCAGCCAATCAGACCGGCTCGCGATAGCCTGACTCTCCGGGCGGTGTTTAGCTTTGTCATTTATATTTTATGTGATTTTACTTTAGTGATAGTATTAAATACGAGCAACAAATTGCTGCAACAATTGTTGCGTTGCAAATAATGAATAGCGTACCTTAAACATTGTCACGCAACAATGATTATGTTGCAAGTTGAATCAGCATGCAGCAAGTACAACTCGAGTCTACTTTTTTCAACAAATATTTTTTCAACTCGCAACAAAATCATTGTTGCGTGACAATGTAAGGTGGGTGGTAATACGTGCAACAACGCTTTTCAACAAAGTTGTGTTGCAAGTTGAAGAAAAATGTTGCCCGTATTTAATATGTACGAGTCAAATCCAACTGCGATCATCCCCTCCCCGGGCAAACCCCGGGCATTTGACCCAAGGATGAGCTCCGTATAGGCGGGAATTTGATGTAAAGCAATCCCACCGGGCGGGCATTTGACTATTGAAAAAAGTTGGTCAGCGGTTGCACGTTAAAAAATCTCCTCGCTCTAGCCATCTCTTCATTCTGCATGATCTTTTCTGTCGATATTCCACGTGAACATTTGAAAATGCCGTTGTTTAAAGTCTGGGATACAAAGAAGGACGTTGACACTTCATGGTAGTGAATTTTTTGTTGTCTATGTATGAAATATTTCAAACAAAATATTTTAATAGAGCCTTGACAGTCCCAGACGGTGGGGCATTTGACTGTGTTTTCGGTCCGCATAGTGGGGAATTTGACCAAAATTTTTCGGAAAAGTCAAATTCCCGGGGGTTTGCCCGGGATGATCGCAGTTGGAATTGACTCATACATTACCTCACGATCACCTTAATGACCACTATCTGTCCTATCATGAACATGCACGTTGCCATTTCACAGTGCATACCACTGATCTCGAAATAAAACTGGATTAAGCATCTATTGTTTACAAAATGAAGCCGGAAGTCACCCATTATGAGGCGAGCTCCAATATGAGTTTGTTGAATGATTCGCAAGATTTGTGAGAGTTTTCGTATCAAAGGGAGAGAATTTGGGGGAGCAATTGCATAACCCAGGTGCGGAGAAAGAGAGATGCCACGGACGAGATAAATGCCTAAGTCCGCTATCTCGACTGAGTCCCTGTTCTGATAAACACATCCGAGTTTTGAAAAAAACAAGGAGCCATGTTACGTTTCTAACACCCGCTAGCAGGTCCTGGTTTGTAAGGTTTCGTAAGGTATTTTGTAAGGGGGGTGCAACCTCGTTCCCAGAGCCTATTTCAAATTGGGATGGCGGGAAAAAGCCCTGGGTGTAATATTTCTGGGTGTAATAAATTAGCAATTAAAGCCTGGTTTCCATATAGCCGTAAGAGCCGGCGGCATGCGGCAATGGTCCAATCATAGACAGTGTTGAATTAGCCAGCAATAAAAAATCTGTATGCGATTGGACCATTGCCCCTTGCAATGGGCACGTGGCGTGTACTGTTAGGTGGAACTCATGTGAATCATGTGAATAGAGTTGTAGTTGACCTATAGTTGATCTCTCCTGTGCTTTTCACCGGGTACTCCGGTTTTCCTCCCTCCGTAAAATCAACACTTACATCTAGTTGTGATCCGTGGTCTGAACTGTGTCGTATGGCTATTACCCCAGGATAAAATGTGTATGGATAAGCAAGTCAGTAATGTCAGTTCTAAAATTCATTAATAATTCATGAGGAAAACACAAAGAAAAATCATGAGCGTATCGGATTTATATATGTGATATAGACTCGCTCTACGTTTCTCGCTGGTTTTTAACGGCTGAGATAAGCTTAATTTTCAAAATTACTACGCCAATGAACGTATGAAGTGATTCTTTTTAGAAGTCATTTAAAAACCTTGCAGTACGGGCTTTATCGGCTCTAAAACACTCGGCTATCGCCTCGTGTTTTATATCCGATAAAGCCCTCCTGCGCGGTTTATAAATAGTACTTGAATAGTTTCAGTTGTTACAAAGGTATAGATAAATCTTTATATTAGTTAAATAGTTTTTATTTTGATAAGATGTATGTGGTGACGAAAAATCTTTTTATAGTTCCTCACAACATTTTCCATATTATATTTGAAAGTGAACATTCTGATGAGTTCTGACACAAAGCGAAACAGGAAGAAATGTGTTGTATTTTAACTAGTTTTTATGACATTTTATGACTTTACAGTGTTCTTAAAAATCACCCCTCAGAATGCAGGAAATGGCATTTCCGAGACTCTAAATTTCCAAAATGCCCCCAGACCCCCTAGAAGAGTCCCTTTTTGTGAACGCTCCCCCCGGATAAATCCTCAAAGGAGGCCCTGACCACCACCCCCACGACTTTTCCAACTACCTTATCCAAAGATCTACCCTAACCTAATCACATTTACAATTATTATCGAGGGAACTGTTTAAATTCGAATTTTAATCAGATTTACATTTTACAACTTGGCTAAACGAAAGGTGAACCGATAAAAATGGCGGTAAAAAAGGGAAACCGACGAGAACACTCAGCGGTATTGCAACATTTTGATTTAAGAATTGGTGTAATCAGTAATAAAATGGAATGTGCGATTCCTCTATTTAGCCGCAAGTGTTTCACTCGAGAGCAGACATTGTGTATAACAAGACGCCCGCTAGGCGTTAACTCGGGCTACTGGGCATGGGCAATGGGATGGTGATGTGGAGAACGAGATTGGTGGAGGAGGACATGTTACTAGAAAGCTAGTTCCACATATAAACACACACTTGGCTGCTGTTATAATGGCTGATACATTACTGTATATATATGAGGAACATGTCTGGTTCAAAGTTGTTTCTATGATAAATATTATCTTAATACTCAATATATGCATCAAAATCTTAATATCAAAATGAACATCAAGATATGGATAACATACTTTTGACAAAATTACAAACGAAGGTTCAAAGCACTTTAATACAACATTGAATATAAATCCTAATGGATCAATAAGACTACTGTCCATTGCCGATCTCAAACTCAAAGACAAGCAACAGTCAGTAAAAACACAAATGGTACATAGAACATGTGTATACAAGCTTCCTACTCAGCATAACAAATATAAAACTCGTTTAGTAGGGGCCGTCGACAAATAGATTTCGTCCCCAATCGCGGACTTGTTCCGCGATGGGGGGGAGGGGGGTAATCTTGAATCCGCGATAACAAGCAAAATTAGGACGAAATCTGAATTTAAATATAAACATTCGTTATACACCATGAGTCTACATCTATTACTATGCTATGTGTCTATACTCGTTATCATAATGGCAGTATTAGTACGGTCAACATACTCGTTCGTGTGTTTCAGATATCCACTGGTCCGCGATAGGGGGGGGGGGGGGAGGGGGTCAACACAATCGCGGAACAAGTCCGCGATTGGGGACGAAATCTATTTGTCGACGGCCCCTTAGTAATATTAAAAGCACATATAAAATAATAGATACTGTCGTGATCAATGTCAATAAACAGGAGAAAGCCGTTACTAGTAGCTGGTCTGTAATAAATTTGTGGACTGTCTTCATGGACAAACCTTGTCAGCAACATTACTGATCAACTACTCATGAATTCACCAATACCGTCGGAAAACACCTCAACCCAACTCGATCAACGGCAAAAGAACTGGAAGTCTCGAAAAAAACAGAGCACGCAACGTGCCTTTACAGTTTCAAGGCACGCAACGTGCCTTTCCTTTTACAAGGCCTGACGGGATGATGCAATAATGCACTTTTGTGTGGCGAAAAAAAATTTAAAAATAACAAACGGAGCAGAAACCTAGACTCGTCTACCACAGGTAGCCCGAGTAATAATATACACTTAATGTCTGGTCGCGAGGGAAACAGTTAGTTTTGTTCTCCCGAGAGTCTCGCTGTTTCCCGAGACGAAGTGAGGGAAACATATTGAAACTCGAGGGAAAACAAACCTAAATGAGCTTGATTCTCACTGATAATTTTGACTGGCTTTTGTCAAGGAAAAGTACACAAAAGACAAACTAAAAGACAAACTGAAAGACTTACAAAAACATTTCGCCTAGCTCCGTAATTTCACTTCAACCAAATAAATATGAGTCTTAGAACAAAAGAACAGCAATACATTTCTCCACTTAATCTTCACACATGCTTTAAAGACCTATAAATTTTCTTTTTTTCGTACCAAACAAGCTTTTGTTTATAGAATACCGTGAGGAGTTCAAAGTTCTAGCGGGCAACAATTGAGAACTTATTGTCCGAGCAGGCAATAAGTTCACAATTGTTGCCCGCTCGGTATACATTGAAATTTAGCTAAGGTCATATGACCATAAGCCAACCAATGACAGTCATCGTTGTATCCAGCGAAACTCCAGCTATATAACATGACTTGTTATTGTTTCAAATATTACGCAATGCTGTCAAAACTAGTCGGGTTTTGTTAAATATAAAATTTTGTCCAGTTATTTTACACTCCAAATTGTGTTTTATTATATACATTATGCTGTACCCTGGTCTATGCCTAGTCCCAGAGGTTCTACGCCGCCTGCTTTTCTCGCCGCTTTCAGCATTTACGGGCGCAGTTCTTTTGATCGCTCCGAACCAATGAAGTCGCTAGGGTCAGATCTTGACCCCATTTTCGGATTGGCTCAGAAATCTGTAATGAAGCGAGTGTTTTATTCGTCGGTTATCCGTCGAGGCCGAAAGCAAAACTGAATACCATAAACGTATGCAGTCGATGTGCATGCAGCCTCCCATGCATTCTCTCCTTTGAAAGAAGTTATAGGGTCTGGATCGAGTTAGGGCTGCTCCATTAGGAAAGTGTGGGGAAGGGGAAACCTCGTACCCAGAGCATTTTGCCTCCATTTTGGCTCTGGCATCGGCTGGTCGATTGACTCGATTCTATAATCTGATTGGCCGGTTTAAGAACTCGATTAATTCAGATAGAGTATAATTTATTCATAAAAAATTGAATTGCAATAGATCGTTTTCACTCACGTGATCGGTGGCCCCATTGGGGTGGTGAAACAATACGAAATATTTGAATAAGAAAGAGCTAATTCCCATACCGTACACCAATATGGGTCAGAAGAAAACAATCTATAGATCCTGTAAAAGTATACCCAAAGAATGAAAACGATATAGCTTTGGTCAAAGTCAAGAACAACGTTAGATGTTTGTTCATGACATTTACATGTATCCTGGATAATCGTGGGGAGTATATATCATGATGAATAATGCTAGCTAGTTGCTTTTATGATAAAGGGGGTTCACACGAGTAACTCGGCAGAGCGTTAAATATTTCTCATTTATTATTCATTTATATGTATTATACAAAAACAAAACACCGCATAAATTTTCTTGCCAAAACACCAAAATTCTGGGTGTCACTGTCGCCGACCTCCCAACGTGGAGGCAAAATGCCCTGGGTACGAGGTTGGTGAAGCGCTTGCACAAAGGTCAGTTGCTCGTGAAAGATGCAAGATATTTTTAGTGTGTAATCCTTTACCCGATTTTTTAAAGAAAGGCTGTACTCAGCATATATTAATGAAGAACTGAATAACAATTTCTTTGCATATTTTATTTCCCATATTCTGACAACACATTTGACCAACAAATTTTAAGTTTTAAAACATGGCACATTTATAATTTTTCAGAAAGAGTTTATATACGTTTTCAGTACTGCAATGAAAATCACACACTGGCGTTTATAGTAGCGTATTATTAAACTGATATAATCGATGACATTGTGTGATGATGTATCAGAATGCTTTGTCACCATCAATATCCAACATCATTACGCGCCAGAAATGACCTAGCTATTAGTCCTGGTCATCTTGTTGTTTTCAGTATAAGAAGGCATTTAGTTTGAAACTTTTGTTAAAAGCACTGCACAAATTTTTTTAAACTTTTTTTATGCACGAAATTTTTTTCTGTCAAATATTTTGCCTTGTACGAGTGTTTTTGTTCCTTTCCCATCACTTTCATAATGGTCCGCACGCCTTGTAAGTTCATAACTACTTTTCTAAATGTTACTACGAACTTAAGAAGCCACAACATTTGATTCATGCAGAAGTATGTCATAGGAAGATGAAACTTTGGAAATATACCTAAAGGTGAAGTAATACGAGCAACAAATTGCTGCAACATTGTTGCGTTGCAATTTGAATAGCGTTGTTGCACGTATTACCACCCACCTTAAACATTGTCACACAACAATGATTTTGTTATTTTTCAACTTGCGACAATTTGCGACAACGTGGTTAATTAAAAAAATTAAATTAAAAAAATTAAATTAAAAAAATTTAAAAAATTAAACTATATCGTCAATATGAGAAATTAGGAAACGTACGCTTCTGTTTATTTAGTAGTATAACTCGCTGAATATCATAGTTTGTCTGCACGCCTTTATACGTATAGTATAGGTACTAGAACCATGGATTGTAAAAGGACTGGATAGGAAACTAATAGTCATGTGGGGTGTTTTGAGCCCTTTGATTGGTTAAATCGCATTCACTCAGTTTGCAAAATGGTTGAAACCTAGTTGCAAATTGTGATGTCACGAATGGCGTGAGTAGGCTTGTTTTACTGAGGTTTTTAAGTGAACTTTTCTTCAAATTCTTCATGTTCTCACATTCAGATGACTATGTTGACGTTTCAAATGATTTTATCGCCTCACAAACCTGCCTAAGCCACAATCGAGTGTTCCAGGTAAACGTTGTTGATCTTTGTTTTGATGTTTTCTGTGTTGTTTCAAAGAAACTGGGCGTCGCAAAATAGTACTTTGTTTTGCTTGGAATTTGGGATGCATATTTTAACTAGTAAACCTTGATATTTTCTTTTAAAATGAGTAAGAATAGACGGGTATTTTATCGTATTGTGGCTTTGTCGTATTTACAGGCAGTTCGATTTTCATTTTAAGTTGTATTAATCCCAAACTTTGAATATACAAGGTTTTTTTTAAGCTTGTCAATTTCAACCAGGTTGTTATGCTCACGCCATCAAGTTTCCTATCTAGTCTTTTTACTATATCCATGCTCTAGAACTTAGTTATATCAAACTCGACTAAAACAAGAAAACGAAGTTCTGGCTGGAGATAATCATATTAAGCAATTTTGATCAGCACTATGGAAAGTCTAAGAATAAGTAAAAACCCCAATCATAAGATATAGGCAATTTTAATTCAACAGAATAACTTTTACTATCAAAATTCAATTAAATTGTCAAGCATTATTGTTGTCATTGTTTTTCTTTCACGTCTCTAGGTATATATGCAGCAAAACAAGTATCTCAAAATAAACTACTTCACTTAAAAGACTTGTTGAAATGACATAAACTTGGCATTTGAAGCTCTTCCATCGTGAGAACTTTCTTGATATATTAAATGATCATAGCTTTGATGTCACATTAGATCATGACGTATTCAAAAGCCTGTTTATTTGTGGGTTATCATATCACTTGCACACACACGCGCGCTTGCAATGACACTTCAAGTGATTTCATTACATAATCCTGAAGATATACAGGTGTCTTTTTTAATACATCATTATATAGTGTGACATCAAAGTTATGCATGATTATTTAAACTATAGAAAAATGGTAATATCTAACATTAACGAAGTTAAGATAACTAGGAAAAGTTCTAAATGCCAATCTTATATCATCATTTCAAGAACTCTTTTAAGCAAAACTATATGTCGCTTATATACTGAACAAAATTTATTGAACTGAATTTTTCATTGCATACACACTTACAAGCAACATGGATGATGGATTGATTTAGTAACACGGAGATAACTTGGATAATGTAAAGGAGTGGGTTTAATTAGAACTCCAGGAAATGCGGCTTACAGTTTTACATAGTTCACTCCAAATGTCGAGCTAGTTTGGCTGTTTTGTAATCTGCTCTAAGTTGCACAAACGAATGGATCACAGTCTTGTCGAGAGCAGCCTAGTAAGTAAATAAGATAAGACTAGATGAAACAGGATGAGATGAGATAGGATGTTATGTAATGTGATGGGATGAGATGAGATGGGATGAGATGGGATGGGATGAGATGGGATGACATGAGATGGGATGAGATGGGATTGATGCATGGGATTGGATGTTATGTGATGATGAGATGGGATGATGATGTAATATGTTGGAATAAGGAAATGAGTTGTGTTATAAAATGTGTGGAAGCAAAATTTGCCCATTCAAAGTACGCTGAAAGGCGGTACGTGTATAACTAGTAAAAACAAGGGTAACACTTCGAGTGTTCTTCCCACTTTCTTTTGTAGAATATTCGGCTGGAATATTCGGTGGTCCCGACAGATCGACCGCTGCATGTGTTGTTTATTTACTTAATAATAATAATATTTTATTTATCCAGTTTTAGGCATAGATTTACAATAGATTTACATAATATTAAGAATTTATAGAATGTTAAAAATTTGGTATGTACAAAATTGTTAAAAATTTATAAAGTTTAGGGGAAAAAGACCACAGTTTTAAAAATTAAAAATGATAAAAAAAGAAAACAATTACTTAAATAAACTTGCAAATCTTGTTCTGTTCAGCAATAATACATTTAAAGTGGCACTACGATGGAAAAATCGTGAATCTAGTATTGATACCAGTTAACTATAATTTCCAAATGATGAATACCGGCGTTTTCCGTTTCTCAAAATATTGTCTCGTTCTCGAGATATTTAAGTTTCTGAAACATGTAAATGAAGTGCCTCGTGACGTCATTTTATCACACAGGCAAAAATAAGATTTACAAAATGAGTAGTATATCTGAAACTAAGAAGTAGAAATAATTCAAATTTTGCACAAGTATAGTTATCATAATTTTTAGCACCAAAAATCTCGGGGTGCCACGTCATGCACATCATCCACAACCCTATAGCCAAGACCCTGGATGCGAGGTTGAACCAGTGTCAGTGAACTCTATTCTTTATACCCAAAGTGTTCCAACGCGAACGATATCAGGAGAGTGTAAAATGAATGAAACGACGTAATAGATACAAAATCTTGATTTCACTTTTGAAGCATGTTAATAACTAAAGTAGCATTTTATAAGGAATATGAGTTCAGTCAGTTCACTCTGCATGGGCTGCGTTTAGAATATATCAGATTTAGACTAAAATAAGACACGTTTTTAAACTGTACAGTCTAGGCTCCGCTCGAAACATCAGCATTTCGTTACTAAAAATCTCGGCAGTTTACCACCTTTTCTAAACTAAACTAATCTTATTTATACTAGATAGCTCTATCAGTTACCAACTAAGTAATTTAGTTTCACTGCCGAAGGTGTTTCAGTTTCATTTTTGCATGAAATCAAAACTTTTTTCACGACAGCAACGCTAATATAAACAACTGACGTTGGCTATGAGCTCATATACGACTCGAGCTCATGGTATAACTGTTAAATAGCTAACTGTTCTCCCTAGAGGTCCAGTAAGGGCAATCCCTCATTGGTCCAGTGTTTCTACAGGAGGAAACCGAAGTACCCGGAGGAAACCTGCGATGTTTGGTAGAGTCAAACTGGAAGCACTCTTCTCACATTGCGGCCAAGGTGAAATTTTTTTAATCAGATAACTGCTGAGAGCAGGAATTAAACCCGGGTCGCAGAGGTGAAAGGCACGTGCACTAACCACTGTGCCACTTTGGTCTATCCAAAACAGTGCATACGCAGTGCTCTACTTTCTTACACAGTGAAGACATGTCCTCCCTTGTGCATGCTATCCAAAACAGTGCATACGCAGTGCTCTACTTTCTTACACGATTGATTGACTGATACTTTTCACTTACCAGGTGTTCTTCTTTGCATACTTGTTGTAGGTTATCTGGAGCAACAACCAAAAGGTTACCAAGAGCATGGAGAGTGTTGAACAGGGAATTTAATAATGGTATCTACAAGAAAAATACGAAAAGCTGTAAGCTGGTTGCCTTCTTTCGATAGCGTGATCTTTGAATGAAAACTAACCTAATGTTAATGATTTTGAAATTGAAAAAGCTTCTGAAATTGAAAAAAATTGTTCACTTGACTCTACAATACTTTAGGTAGTGGTTTGTCATACATACGGCCACTTATTCATCGCATTAACGGATGATTTTGGTCAATTTTTGTGTCGATTTTGTTGCCGAAATATATTTCGTTTGGGAAGCAAGTTAAAAGTCAAAACACACCTCAAATATCGTAAATTCAATTCCACATTCAAGCTCAAATACCCTAAAAATCTTTCTGAGCCCCAGAGAGGGATCGAACCTGCAACCTCCTAATGACATTGATGTACTCGGTGCATGTATTGAAATCAGAAGAAGAACATACGACGCTTATACCCGTCCTTTAACTATTTTTTCAAGAATGGCCACATTGAGCACACTCTAGTTTTGTCTCCTAAATATCACGAAGTTCAGTTTAGAATGATAGTTTTTGGACTGAGTACCTTAAAGTGCTGAATACACTTTCGGTATTCGTTGATATCGCAAATCGCCAACATTCCTCCTGTTTGTTTGAAAAAGAAACATATACATGGTGAGTAAAAAAATATCACTAAACTTAATTTACGGTTAGTGTAAATGAAACTCTGGCAATTTTCTTTTACTTTCATTTTGATTTCACTGAATTTTGATTCAATTTGGGCCCTTAAGTAAAGGCAGCCTATGGGCATGGCTAACTCGTGCATGCGGTGTTTATCCTTTTACAAATTCAAGAAAAAAACTGAAAACAACCATGCAGGTCATCCAGTCTGGGTACTGTGACATTTTGAATTTAACAAGGTTTCCAGCTGCTAAAACATTAAGTAAAACAATAATAAATATCGAAATATGAAATAGATGCCTAAAACTAAATGAAGATTATTTTGCGTTGCATTTTACCTTTAAAGCAAATTATGTTATATTCGAGAACCCATATGTTTATAACCAAATCAGTAAAGTTTGATTTTTAAGCACAATAAAAATACTATGTGGGATTCTAAGATCTATTATTATAGACGCTTTTAACTAGTGCATAGTATGTCATTTTCCGCCATTGACGTCATTTTCAGCTTTTAAAATTCTATTGAAAATATACAAAAGCTAAGACAATAAACGAAATTGAAAATAATTCAAAAGAACTGAAAATTGGAAAGAAATTGACGTCATAGGGTGAAAATTACGTATTCTATACTTATAGACCATTTGCACGATGACGTACGATGGCATTGGGTGACTACAACTACCAGAATGCTTTGCCAGTATTCTAGGGTTTCGGTTATAAAAGGGTGACTCAAAGCCAGTCAAAGGGACCCGTCCAATCCTTTCGCGGCTTTTCCAAAATATGTCGTCAAATTTATTTTTTCCAAATTTGTCGTCAAGTTTCAGTGAGTCTCAAGATTTTAGCAATCTTTTTGATACCCTAACCTCAACATAAACAATAATCCTAATCAGAAATCTGGTTTAGCCCCTAGCTTTTTGGAAAAACATATTCGACGACATAATTTGGAAAAGCCGCGAAAGGACTGGACGGGTCCTTTAGAGTCTTCCTTATCAGCCAAAACCCTAGAATACTGGCAAAGCATCCATCTCACGTCATCGTGCAAATGGCCTATAATTAAAAGGGTCTATATGGCTAAGCTTTCTTTCAGGCCGTGGTGGCGCACGCTGATTGGTTGCTGAGAGGTCTGGCGGGAAAACGCGTGTTGACCTCCCGAGCCGCGTGAGGCCAATATGCTCTTTTACGGACCGTTAAGTTTTGGCAGAAAGATTTCTCAGTTGCTGTGAATGAGAATAACAGAGGGTTTGTTGGAAAATTTTGAACAAAAATACGCGTCCAGGGAAAATAGTTTTGCTTTTCTTGAAAGATGTTTTATCTTTAAAGTGCAATGCAGCGAAATTTCACCCCAGTTTTTTATGATTGCATTTGAAAGAACACTTAAAATGACAACGTAACATCTTTCGTAGAATTTCGTTTCCTTGCTTCATTCTTGAGATATTCAGGTTTGTTTGATATGCAAATGTCATACTTATGACATCACACTGCATAATGACTTTTTAGAAAAGTATGATTTTTTTAGAGAGTGCTTATCGAAAGTACTTAATAAAAATTTGCACTTGCATGTATGTAGCCATACTATCATTAAACGTGTGTAGCTGGGTGTAAAATACTTGGACTATTCTAAAAGTGATGCCATTTCAAAACGTCATTATGCAGTCATATGATGTCATAAGTATGACATTTGCATATCAAACAAACCTGAATATCTCAAGAATGAAGCAAAGAAATGAAATTCTACGAAAGATGTTACGTTGTCATTTTAAGTGTTCTTTCAAATGCAATCATAAAAAACTGGGGTGAAATTTCGCTGCATTGGCACTTTAAGAGAGGCAAATAAATGCTTTTAAAACAGGTGTAAACACGAAGCGAAACGAACAAGCTCAAAGGTAAACGGCAACATTTCAAGACAAACGCAACAAAAAAAAGAGAAGACAAACCAAAAGCCATATAATAAACTAAGCCTTATTAACCTCGTTTCTTCAGTCTGTACGGGAAAGTATTTGCCACTGATCTCTATACAACTGGATTGGTCAGCTTTATGGTCAGCAGTAAACATTTTGAGGCCATTGGCGGCCATATTGGTACTCCAGGTCCAGTGTACCTTGCGGGCTTAAGAGTAATAAGAGTTTACCGGGGAAGTTGGAAAAGCCGTAAAACAATTGTCAGATGGCAATTTACTGTTACTGCCGAATAATAGAAGGAAAATACAAGAAAAATTGTCAACTACATCCTTCAAGGCTTTGTAAAGACTTATGCTTTAATACCAAACGTACATAGATAGTTTTATAATAAAGTTATTGACTGATTTCGTTGTTTTTTTTACAAGTTTTGTGATATAGGCAAGTTTATCGATTAACGGGCAGAGTAAAAAAACTACGAAATAACACGTTTTACTGCTAAATAATACCAACAAATGCAAAAACTAAGCTTCTAAACTTTTACAGTGTTCTTTGTTTGATACAAATGGCACTGAGAAATATTTTAATGTGACTTTTTTCGTCTCTTTTCGTGCTACGAAAACACACAATTTTCCAGGGCGGCCATCTTGGCACTCCAATTTGGTCATCTCCGCTGGTTTCATTTTTGGAGCCGGATGAGCAATCCAATTATATAGAGATTGGTTTTTCCCTCACAAACCTCGCTCCATCGTCGCTCGGTCTGTACGAAAACCTCAAGCAAATACTTACCCATACAGACCTCACAAGACAAGACAAAGAACTTTAATTAGCACCATTAATTACATCTTTTTCAGCAACAAAAGTATACAAGAATATACCATATGGCACAGGTTATCCGAAATAACTAATGTTAATCGAGTCAGATAACCTCCTATTTTATTTGAAATATTGTGGGGTCGATAATTAAGAATAACACAATTACTAAAATCTATAGTCTTACCCATTGAGTTGTACTGATACTGTTGCAAATGATCTAATAGATGTCTATGAATGCGGATACCAAACTCTGTTACAACTGCCTCCAAGTTCTTACCATCGATATAATCGTTAAGCAGTGAACGCTGACAGTCAATAAACTGACAACATTTTTTACAAGCCTATGTTAAGAAGAAAACAAATAAATTGGCATCAGTAAAAACTGTATAAAAATACATGACTTACCGATGTCCACGCAACAAAATCAATAAGATGATTTTAACTAAAATAATATTCATTTGGTTTGAAAGTTAGGTTTGAAAGTTAGGTTTGAAAGTTAGGTTTTCAGCATGCGTATATGTTCTACGCAAAACACACTAAAATGGACAATGATTCAACACAATGGACAAGATTCGGACCAAGGGAGACTATATAAACGTAGTTGCAGTACGTTACCCTTCTTTGTTAAGGTTCTAACTATAACTTTTTGTTTGAGCTAGAAGTCTTACGGGAGTTTTTATAGGAGTGCATGCATCCAGATATATTTTAAAATGGATATAAATTGAGATGTGAAATGCTGCAGTTTTGAGACATATAATAGTGAAATATCTATATGTTGTCAAATATTTATATACTGCATGTAAGGATCACAATACTTTTAGGGAGAGAAACTGTACTATTTTATGAAGGATCGTCCACTACTAAAACTCCCTAGATAGAACTCCACCTATAGATAAAATAATACGGCGGGTGCAAATAGAACAACCTATCTCCCCGATCCCTTGGGAAAAGGTTAAAATCAAAACCATAAGTCATAACCAACTGTCATTTATTTATTTAAGAAAAGGAATAAAACGAAATATTCCTAACATTTCAGAAGGCTTACTTGAGTACAACTAAATAGATCAGCATTTCCTCCTTCCGATGGTCGAAAATCGCTTTTCTTTTGTTCAGTGGCCAACACGTGTTTTACGTATCCCGCATATGACGTCAGCAACCTGTAAATCGTGAAAATGACAGTAACCAAAATAGATATGTAATTTTCAAGCCATGAACAGAACAACTGTGATAAAACTAACAAGTCTGATAAATCTTGATTGTTTACGCAACTTCAAGAGAGCTTTTTAAAAGTAATATATCTAACACGAGTGAGTGTTCTTCCTCTAATTTCTAAATACAACCAAGCAGGTTGAAAATAAACGAGGCGAAGCGGAGTTTTTTCACCAGCTTGACTATGTTCAGACTTCGGAGGACAAATACTGACAAGTGTTGAATATATATAGCTTCTCAAACGAATCTATATTTTAAGAGAAAATTGATCAACAAGTTTGCTAAAATTGACCGTAATCTTCCTCTACTGTATAACTAAAGACTGTATAAAATGTCCTCTCGCGTTGCATACTATTTTTCAAGGAAGACACAGAGAAAATATGTAAAATAAATCGTCAAATATGCATATGTACTCCAATTCAAAAACAATTCTGACCAAAATTACCAGTCTGCCAAAATCTGACTGTAAAAAATTGGGAAAATCAATAGTTAGAAAGTAACTATATTGAGTACCTTTCTTAAATCAATGATTATAGCGCACGATTATTTACTAATCTAATTAGTTTACCTATCCATGCCTTGATCCAGTTTTCTCTCCATTCCTTCCATCATCGACTTTTTTACTCGAATGCACTGCGAGTACACTGGAGATGAACTAAAAGTACAATAGTATATAGTTGTTGGCAAAAAATTCATCTCAATTCAACCTCGCGCCAGCATCGTACCCAGGCGCGCTAGGAAAAGTTGCGAGCAAAAGAGAGAAGCTTCCTTCGTCGCGTCCGTCCACGCATCCCCGCGCGCATAGCTCGCAACTTTCCACCGCGCGCCAGGGTACGAGGCTGTCCCAGGCCTGTAGCCTGATAAATCGAGAAATTCACCACTCTTTAGCACAGTGTCTAATTCAGTTGATACACGAATCTTCCATTTTATAAAAACATTGCGCAAATGACCAAAAAATATGACAACTTATAATTTAACCACAATTCTTAGAGTATAGAAAACATCAACATTGGAAGGAATAAAGGTCTTTCCTACTTAATCCATATTAGCACGATAAATAATGTTTAGCTGTTTTTCCGCGGATTTAAAGCAGTATGGTTAGATGTATATACAGCCGCCATGCATATGCCTGAATTATTATTCGGGTGATCATATACATAGTATAGGCAAAAACTGCAGTGCATCGACCAGATGTCCAAGATACATTAATCTAATTAAATGGAAGATAATAGCTATATATAGCTAGAGTAGCTAGAGTTATTCAGATTTTGCATGAAGAAATAATTTTAAGTTATTAAATTTCGGTCAGAAGTAACATGCAAACGAACTACTTACCCAACAAGTCGTATGATGGCATCGCTAAAATGTTTCTCAAGCAAATGAAAGATGGCATTTGCTTGATCAACAACCTCTAGAAATCTTGAGTTTGGTATTGACTTTGGTTCTGGAGCTGGCAGATCTTAAAGATACCATTAAAATACACGTAAACATATTGGCTTTAGCACGAGGACATATGGCTGAGCCTTATATACAGAATGATACCTTGATAATTCTTAATAATCAATAAAGTCGAATTCAATTATTGTTTTTTCATACATTTTTAGTTGAAAATGTAATGAAAAACAGTGTCCAAGAACCAAAAGATGCAATTCAAAGACAACTGCATGCTTTTCTCCCGCGGCGCGGTAATTCGGCTTGCCTATATAGGCTATAGCTGGACGCTTTTAAAGAACTTAATTCTCGAACATAAGAGCAAAAGTTTGTAAATTCCATGTATTCTTTAGGCTTGGCAAACGAAATGACCTTTCTATGTGTTAGACTATGTCACCTTGGCTTTAGAAGATTGACTGAAGTTGTATACGTATGAAAGCGACACTCTTGTTTTAAAATTTTAAACCGTTTCCTGGATGAAAGAATAAATCGAAACGTTAAAGAAAGAAACCTTAAGGCTTAAGCAAGAATAATGACGTCAGATATATCTAAATAATGTTCAAAAACTCATTAATAATTCATGAGGAAAATTCAAAAGAAATTAAAGTTTAATCAGTGTCTTTATATGTGATAAAGATACCTCCTGATTTACATAAACTTTACCTTTGATTTTCTCGGCTTAGACAAGGTTATTTTTCAAACTTACTACGCCAATGAACTTACCAAGTGGTTCGTTTTTGAAGCCGTTCAATAAACTCGCAGTTCGTGTTTTATCAGATAAAACACTCCTGCTCGCAAATATCTGATAAAACACTCCTGCTCGTTTATTAAACAGTACATAAAACTGCGTTTCTGTATTTTCTCACATGTGTTTGTGTATTTAAGATCCCTAAATTTAAATAGGAAAACCTTTGTGCCAGTGATGGTTTTTGTATCTAATGCGCATGCGCGAGTAGATACATTGCTGTCGTCCGTGTAATGTAAGGTAAGTTAACAAAAGAATGCCTTCGGAGCCAATAAAAAATAAAACGATTGACTCACGACAGACCACCGAAGCCAAAATAACTACTGCACACTTCATAAGTCATTGTTGACAGCATGGTCGCATGGAGCGAGATATTTGACAAGGAACGGGATATTCAACAAGAGTAATTTAAGTATGAATCGTAGTCAATTCTTAATTGTGATGTACTAGACGTTGTTGGAATAATGATAAAAGTTTTTGAAAGCAAATTAATCGAGTCGTTGCGTGGACGATTTCATATTCGTAAACTGACAAGACTGTGCGTTGCCGAATAGAAATGGATGACCTTCTTCTAAGAAAACAAAGTTAGCTTCATGGTCAAGCAACAATGCCCAAAACCTGTGGTAGTCCACGAGCGAAATATGCTATTAAATAACATATTGTCGATGTAGATGACAAATAGTCGGTAACTGCACTAACTGGCAAGTCTATATACAGTATTAATGGAGTAAAATTGTATGCTGCAGCTGTCAATGTCATGCAAAATCTGTGTTATGAATGTGCAAACATTTATTGTACCTTTTCCTGCATGTATGCATATGTCTTGAAGAACAATTAATGTATGGTTGCTCTTATAATTTTGATGACATAATTTGCTGGACATCTTTTTCATTCACTATTACATTTTACAGCAGTAACACTCGAGATGCTTGTTATCTCAAGCGATTTTCTTTACCTTCTAACTAGATTGCATTATTGTTCGACAAATTGTTGTAACGAAAATATTTAAATACTGTATTAAATTAGTCAATTAAGTCAAATTTTGTGATTTTTATATAGTTATGTTAATTTGATTGACCTACTTAAAGCTTTACTACCATACTTTATGACTATAGCTTTTAGTACCATAGCTTTAACAGTCAAGCTATTAGTGCACTGCCTCTCACCACTGAGGACCGGAGTAAAGCCCATTTGGATTGAGTTAGTATTTGAATGGGTGACCATGCATCTGTCCGGGCTTGGAACTCATGCCAGATATGAGTAGAGTTGTTAGCACTTAGCCTTCTGTGCCTTGCTGGCTTTACTCTGAGAGTCTGAGTTCTTTATCAAAGTTAAAACACAGCATGGCCTGTGAGCATACAGTAGACAATTTTGTCAAAAATCTTAATTGTTCAGCTCTAGATCTGAATACAAGGTTGTTACAACTAGATACAATTCCATCAATTTTGTCAAGAATCTTGTTCAGCTATGAATACAAGGTTGTTACAAGTACACAGTTGCATCATTGTTTCTACCATAGTAGCTATAGGCATTATATTTATTATTATTATTACGTTGTAATTAAATTTAGTTATACATTGCAGCAAATACTACCAACAATACAATAAAAGTTCAGATATCGAGAAATCTCACGACCAAGTTTCTGTCGTTCACGAACTCCACTATTATATTAGTGCCAAAAACAAGACGCATATAGGAAAGCGTAACCTCTATAGTATATACGCTTCGACTCAGAGACGCAAACTTAGGCCTGCGCTAAACGTCGCACAATAGATAGACGAATTTAATTCAGACGAATTTAATTCGAATTAACTTCTTCGGTAATGCGTCGTATAAATGCGACGCCGAGTTAAACGTCGAATTTCAGTCGAATTTAATTGTTTTTACTTGGACTCGTGGAGCCTGAAAACGACTTCTTGAAAACATGGTGCCGAATTGTCACAGACAGAAGAGGTACATTTTATTCGACGCGACGATAATTCGACGTGTAACTCGAACACGCATTATCCATCTGACTCAGACGAATTCAATTGCTGAGACGAATTTAATTCGTGTGTCGAATTTAATCGAGTTATACGTCGCAGTTTCGTCGAATAAAATTCAAACAATTAAATTCGTCTGCATTAAATTTGTCTGTTGTGCGACGTTTAACGCAGGCCTTAGAAAGTACAAAATTGATAACTAACGCCTTATTTAGTTCATGAAATCACGTCGTACAAACAGTTAATGAGTCTATATTCCTAAAAAAAAGTGAAGAGGTATAACAGACCACTTACATTGTAAGCCCATGTCGAGAGCGTAATCGAGATGTTCTTGACAAAGACTGTCCAAGAGAATAGTATAAATTTTAAACACATGAGAAGGTAAGTCCGATGACTTGCAAAGCTAAAAGAAAAGGTTGAAATGAAAAGAAATAAATTACAATATTCATCAAAAAAGCAAGTTCGACAGCGAATACAGTTCAACCGCGAAAATTGTATCTTGCTTAAAATACGGATGCATTCAAATAACCATGTTATTACAAACTAGGATGGTGTTGTATCCGATTTACAGCATACTAATTAGGACCAATTTCTTTTGTCTTTTTTGCCATATAAAATTCAGCAAAAACGGGCAATTTGGCCAGTCATATCATAACTAAATATACGTCTATATTTTGTATATGTATACCATTTTCAATATGCATGCACGAGGACAGTGTTGTATCGGCATTTCTCAAACTCATTATTAATTCATGAGCTAATTAGCCAATCAGGAGGAAATATTTGGTCATGTGCATGAGTTTTGAAACCCGGTAAAGGTCGCGCAAACTCAATTCATAATTAAGAAATCAGATAATAAACGGCACAAACAAAGAACCGTTTATTACCACATTTCTAATTATAAATTCAGTTTGCGCGACCTTTATCGGGTTTCAAAACTCATGCACATGACCAAATATTTCCTCCGGATTGGCTAATTAGCTCATGAATTATTAAAGTCCAGTGCAGCGAAATTTCACCCCAATTTTTTTTATGATTGTATTTGAAAGAACACTTAAAATGACAGCGTAACATATTTCGTAGAATTTCGTTTCCTTGCTTCATTCTTGAGGTATTCAGGTTTGTTTGATATGCAAATGTCATACTTATGACATCACACTGCATAATGACTTTTTGAAATAGCATCAATTTTAGGATAGTCCAAATATTTTACACCCAGCTACACACGTTTAGTGACCAGTCATGGCTACATACATGCAAGTGCAAATTTTTATTAAGTACTTTCGATAAGCACTCTCAAAGAAAATCATACTTTTCTAAAAAGTCATTATACAGTGTGATGTCATAAGTATGACATTTGCATATCAAACAAACCCAAATATCTCAAGAATGAAGCAAGGAAACGAAATTCTACGAAAGATGTTACGTTGTCATTTTAAGTGTTCTTTCAAATGCAATCATAAAAAAACTGGGGTGAAATTTCGCTGCATTGGCACTTTAATGATTTGAGAAGTAATATTCCATAAACGAGTGGGAGTGTTTTACCAGGGGTTACAAACACGAGAGGACAGTGAAAATTACTCGGTTAACGGCCTCGTGATTTTCATTGTCCTCTCGTGTTTGCAACCCCTGGTAAAACACTCCCACTCGTTTATGAAATATTACTTACAAACTCGAGCCGAAGGCGAGTGATACTCATGCAAGTAAACGTTATGTATTCCTCAAAAATCCTAGAAACAAGAATGATTTTATATCACATTTACAACACATGATTAAACATTTTTTTCAGTTTTCTTCATGAAAATCAAACGAAAAGTTATGACTCTCTTACCGAGTTACAGATGTTAATTAAATATTAATTTCCCTTGAAGTTTCCTCGTGAATTATTAGTGAGTATATTGTAAAGCACATGTACATGCAATAGTAGAATATACAAAATCCCATACAGTTCGGACAAAGATATAGTATCTTGCTTAAAATACAGATGCATTTAAAAAAACATGTTTACCGATTATTTCGAATACCATTTTTGCGGAATAAATCGAAGAAAACGTTTATGCAAACTAGGACGTTGCTGCCATTTCTGTTGCCTTTTTTATTAACAAGTATTTTAAGTAATATATATCTATCTATCACGAGTCAGTGTTCTTCCTCCAATTCCTAAATACAGCAAAGCAAAATAAAAATATGATCCGAGTTATCGACCTAAAATTTTGCTAAATTTGACAGTAATCTTCCTCGGATTTCTAAATCATGATAAAAAATTTCTTTTGAATTTTCCTCATGAATTGACCATACCGAAAAAGATGGCGTCTCGTACATTTAACCACAATCCTTTGCGCACATTAAATATTGTTTCTTGCAGAATAATCGGAAGATAGGGTTTTAAAACGATCAACTTTGGTAGCAATGAAGTTCCTGCTTACTTAATCCATTTTAGCATGATAAACAATGTTTGGTTGTTATTTCAGCTGATTTAAGGTCGCAAAGCATTGTGGTTAAATGTACCGCCGCCATCTTTTTCGGTACCGTGAATGATTGATTATTTGAGAAGTATAATTACATAAGTTTTACAGTATCTAATTACCATTTGTTACTACAAAGGTAGAATTATTTCTGAACATTGTACAGTACCTACCAACTCGCATCGTCTGAGAGAATTTTGATTCTCTAGAAGCAGACTGACAGCAAGGTCTTGGTTAAGGTACGTTTCTTTAGTGTTGTCAGATGCTTGTTGAGATCCCTGAGTCAGTCCAGCAAGTCTAACCAACTCATTAAATCTGACAAAGTAATAATTTGGTTTTTACTGCATTATTTTAAAACTTGCTCATGCACTTATAATCTGCATGCATGACAAATCTTCTAGCTGTGATACAAAACGTAAGACAAACTACATTGTAATATAGAAAATTATATATTTGTTAATTTTACTATTTTGTAAAGTGTTTTCAAGCACATAATTAAAAAAATGCCCAAAGAAACTGTGATGGCAATAGGATTATTAAAATACGTTAAGTGACTTAAGTTATCAACTTACCCTGAAGCTTGCACCTTTTCTTTTTTCTGATGTCCAATAGAATCGTAGAATCTTAATAACAATGCTTCGCATTTCTCAGTCAAGTATTCCAATTCAATTCTAAAGACAAGGTTATAGAATTACTGTTAAAATCACTCCTAAAATTACTACTTGAAATTGCCGATGCATACATTATTTTACCAAAAGTAAACCTTGATTTTTCTTTTGAAAAAAGTAATAATAAGACTTATTAACCCTGAGGTTTTCGTACAGACCGAGCGACGAAGGAGCGAGGTTTGTGCGATAAAACCGAGGGTAAATACTTTCCCGCACAGATCGAGCAAACGAGGTTAATAAGGAATTTATTATATGGCTATTGGTTCATTTTATTCTTAAGTTTCGAGCGTTGTTTTCGTCTTCGGAATATGCTGTTTACCTTACCAGTTAACCTTTTCGTGTCGCTTCTCGGCCTTCTTGTTTACACCAGTTCCGCTTTTATTTGTCGTGTTTTTAGAAAAACAGCTTTAAAGTGTATATGAAATGAAAATTAAGTTTGTCTAATTTGAAAGAACTCTTGATATTGTAAAGTAACATCTTCTCCAGTTTTTCCATATCTTACTTCGTTCTTGAGACATTACTATTTGTTTGATATCTAAATGATCACACTGCATACGTCACATTGTATAATGAGTTGTTGGAAAATTAGGAATATCGTTGAAGTTATCGAACAAAGTCACACGAAACTGGGCACCTACATAAGTGTATTTGTCTCACGACTTTAAACAAACACAGGTTCAAGCGATTTAACAGATTAATATCAATGATATGCACGATTTCTCCAGTAACTCATTATACAATGTGACGTATGCAGTGTGATCATTTACACATCAAACAAATAATAATATCTCCAGAACGAAGTAAGATATGGAAAAACTGTAGAAGATGTTACTTTACCATTCCAAGAGTTCTTCCAAATTAGACAAACTTAATTTTCATTTCATATACACTTTAAAGAAAACCAGCAGTAATGTTCCAACACATTTTATTGTTCAGAATATTTGAATAAAGATACATAGTTCTCTTTTATTTGTATTCAAATCAACTCAGAAATTTCCTCGCCAAAAGTTACCGGTCCGAGAAAAAAGCGTATTGACCGGTCGGTCAATATCGTAAAATTCCGACCGCTCGGGAACCAATCAGCATGCGTCGTTTTGCGTACGGACCGGTAATCAAATCCAGGGACATTATCCCGTAAAGTGGATTTGTTTTATTAACAGGCAGTTTGATTGTCATTTTGAGTTGTCTTATTGCTAAAATTTGAAAAATTATAACAAAGGCTTTTTAAAATCATGAATTTCAACTAAGTTGTAATGCTCACGCCATCAAGTTTCCTATCCACTCTTTTTACTACCCATGCATACATGCATGCATATTACTTACTCGATATAATTGTTCAAATATTTGCTAAAAACATTTTTTTGCAACCGATGCAAAAACGACGAGTCTGATCCTAGTTTGTAGTCCGACAACTTCTTTCCCAACTCTTTTGTTCTATAGAGAATTAAAAAATTAAAAATTTTATTAATATGAAAGATAACAAAAATACAACACCTACATGCAGTATTTCTAAAGTAATAATATATATGAATAAATTTCTCAATTTTGATTGGCGAAGAGCAGTGCAGTTTTAAGGAAATACAGTGCAGAAAAAAGGAAATACAGTGCAAATTTTTGAAGGGAATAAGCCAATCAAAAACAATAAAACCTGAAACTTTTTAAAATAGCTATCTTTAATACAGTACCACTTGATTTTTAATAGGAATATTGTCAATAGGAATAATTTTAAAACAACAACTAAAGGATATACTTCATTCGTTTTTATTATTAAAAATTAAATTGACCCCGCACCCCGCGTTTTCCGAACAGTCGTAAATCTGTGCATCTGTCCTCTAATAGATCACGGTCAACAGCCAATGAAAATGCACACATAAGTCACGTTATTGTATAAAGTGTAATCCCTATCGTGATTATAAAATAGTATTCATTATTCCAACAAACAGTATAGTTTCATACAATTTACCTACTTGCTATATAAGATGTACAGATTTTCAAGATAAGAATCCTTTTGATATAGTTTGCCATCAAGCTTGTGATCCACATGTTTCTAGAAAGAACAAAAAATATGATACTAACTTCCAATTTATATTATTGTTATTAATGATTAAAATTCATAAGGAAAATTCAAAAGAAATGAATGTTTAACCAATATTTGTAAATACTGTTAAAATATTGATTAATAAAACATCGATGTTTTATCAAAGTTATAATATACCCTAGTGGCTCAAATTCAGCTTTTTACTCGGGCTACCTGTGGTAGGCCGAGTCTAGGTTTCGGCTCGGGTTTTTTTTGGTTTTTTTGGGGTGTCACGATTTTGCATTTTTGTACTTTTTACTTCCGCTACTATTCATACTTCCGGTGAGTTGTTTGCGTGTGACGGAGTGAGGCCGTGAGGCATGTTGTAAGTTCTTTGCTCCTTTCGCTTTCGGAGTTGGACAAAAAGTTGAACAGCTTTGCCTTTTGATCAAGGTGTTCTTGCACATTGTTGGTAGATTTCGAAAGTGACTGACTGCCTTTGTAGTTTAATTAATAATGATGACAACTCTCTTGATCGTAAATATGTTCACTTGTGTGAAGTGTGCACCACATTCACCCTTCGATTCAGGCTCCGCGCACTTGCGGCAAGTGCGCAAGCCTGAATCGAAGGGTGAATGTGGTGCGTACTTCACACAAGTGAACATGCATGACTTGCCAGTACGTATACGTAGCCCGACTGAACGCCTGACCCAGGCGTCTTATTCTGACTTAAAATGATCTTATCGAACCTTTCCTACGACTCTTAAACAAAGTGTTCATCATTTACACTTACAATTTTTTTTACAAGTTAAAATATACGCGTCCGATCTTTATGGGCATAGATAGATGCCCATAAAGATCGGCCGCTCATATTTTAACTAGTACTTTCACCTTCGACAGGACGTTATGTTTTCACTTCTGTTTGTTTGTTTGTTTGTTTGTTTGTTTGTTTGTTTGTTTGTTTGTTTGTTTGTTTGTTTGTTTGTTTGTTTGTTTGTTTGTTTGTTTGTTTGTTTGTTTGTTTGTTTGTTTGTTTGTTTGTTTGTTTGTTTGTTTGTTTGTCTGCCTGTCGCCAGGATATCTCATAAAATACTGCTCATGCTTTCATGAACGTTTGTGGAAAGATTGATCGTAAACCAAGGACCAAGCCATTAAATTTTGGTTTAATTTGGTTGAAAATTGGATGAAAATTTCATAAACGTTTCTCCGTGCAGAAGAAATTGCAAGCAATCCGGTATACTGTAACTTAAACTACACAGGTATGCAGTCTCTGAGTGCCCTCTTGTACAACAACAACAACAACAACAACAACAACAACAACAACAACAACAATTTTAATTTAAAAGCGAAATATAATTATTTACATACCACCACTCGCAGTTAACAATCGCTATTCGAGGCGAGTAGTGTTGAAATAGAATTATTTATCAAAAGCACATATTGACTATTAGTATAAACCAGATACAGTGCTAAAAAGCGGTGCCCTATGGCGTTCAAAACATCGCGTTAAAAATGTCTCGTCAAAACTGTCGCTTGCTATTGATTCCTAACGAACGAACGAAATCACACACAGAATATAAAGCGATTTGAAAGTTAGCTGCGCCCGCAAACTAACTTTCAGGGCACCGCAATTTACAAGTTTCTATTGCAAATCCTTGAATTTCATTGGCTATCGCAGGAGTTACTATTTAACAATTAGTCACCGAAGTCGAGGTGACTATCGGTGAATATTTACCGAGCCGCGAAGCGGCGAGGTAAATACACCGATAGTCACCGAGACTGAGGTGACTAATTGTTTTAGTATAATTTCAGAGGTTGATAAAAAAAACAATCACGTTGAAACAAAAACCGTTTAAACAACTGCTTTCATTTTAACAGTGGTGATTCTGTTTATTCACAGACGATGTTAGCAAGCCACAGTCTTTGTCAGTAAATAATTTCTCAAAAAGAGTAAACAACATCCTACTTTGGAATTAAACTTGTACATACATTCAAATATATGCTAAAAAGACTTTTATTCTGGTGTTTTGAAACCTGTGTTATGGCTTTTTTGCACTTAATTCATGTTCAATCTTATGTTCTTCACTCATGACGAAGTTTTCGCCACATCGCTACGACCAAAAGCTAGCCAAAACATACAAAAAATACGAAGAATTATAGAAAATATACTTCCTTACCTTTATAAAGTTTTGTTTTCACGATATTTGATATGTACAACATCTCAGTGATAAATGTTTTCAGTATTATGCTCTTTTGTTTGTCTCAAAAACTACAGACCCCATTTTGAAAAAAAATAATCAACAGTTCAATGAACCAACAAATTCTAAAATCTCATACTTCAAAATGACAACTCCGAGGGGGAGACTGAAACGAGTAAAGTCAGTGCAGTGTTGAATAAGTACCAGTCTCTTTTCCAAAACTACTTTTGAAGAACAATTTCTTGTGATGCAATAGTCACCGCGCTAGGCGGTGACTATCACCTCAGATTCACCGCTGAGCGGACCAATCAGAAAGCTGGAAAGCCTCTTTTCCACTATGAAATTATACTAACCGCTGATAGAAACCTTTGGCAATAAGCCAATGAAAAGCCTTCTTTTAACCAAATTGACCAATCACAAAATGCGTAGTATTTCACGAACAATGATCATTAGAGCCAGCGGTTGTTCTGTTAAGCAACAATGGCGCCGAAATTATATAATGAGTGGGCAAATGACAGAAGAAATTGAACATTTAGGCGAAGTAATACGTTCTACAGAAAACAAAAACGGCTGCAAAATAGTTAGAATGGAAATTATTAATGGTAAGATCGTTAAATTGTTTATCTGTGTAACTGTGTTCGTTTAAAACGAAATAACTACGAACAAAACACATTTCAAAATTACGCTTGCTATTGACAAGATTTCGTGATGTAAACTACATGCTAAATTGAATGTTTCTTTCAACTTTTTGTCATTTTTACAAATCAAAAGAAAGGAAATATATTGTTTCAATATTGTACATGAAAACCCATGCTAAATTATGCAAGAAACTTTACTTTCCATCAGTTACCAAACAGGACCAAGGAAATGTCCGAAATGACTGTTCAACATTTATTGTTGGTAGTTAAAAAATGTATTAAACGAGCCTCAAAGAATACGTTATGGTCGAAACTTTATTTAACTTTTGTTGGTAAATTTATACTAAATCAATTAGACAACTCGCCCTCGTTTTCTATCGTTGACTATTCGCTCATACAAAACTCGGGCTCGTTGTCTAATTGTTAATTAGTGCATCTTGCTGCTTTCTACTGAAGGCAACTGGATTAGTCAATTATCCTCAACAGAATTCGCAAGACTCACTTTAAGCAAAGTACACTTAATTATTGACCTAAGGTATTTTTATACATTAATTAATTATATATAATTGTGGGCATTTTCCTGATTATTGTTGGTAGCTCAAGGTAATTGTTTTATTAATTCAATTTATATATATATTATTAATTGTTGAATTAATTCAAGCATCCTGTGCAATCGTTTTTTGAACATATGGAAATATGTTTTTTGAACATTTTGAACATTGGCTCTCGCAAAACTTCGGACAAACATTGGACATTAGCCAATCATATTAGTCAGAAAGAAAGATCACGTGATCCACGGAACGGTCTATTGGGCCAGTTCGTGAAAATGATCGTTTTTGTATTTCAAGTCTTGAATTGTTTATATAAAAGTTACCACTGGAGGCCGATCTAGTATTGTAACTATGCACATTTACCACCCTCCTGCATAGCCTTGGTATTTTAACTGGTGATAAACTCTTGTTTGATAATAATATTAATGTAGCAATAGGGTTATCCGGTATCGTTTCGTAAAACAGCTGGCATCGCGCCGCTATTAACGTGATCCCAACGTATCATATACCAATTTAAAGCCAATTAACCATGGAAGACAATTATAAAATCTGAAATTATGGAAAATATAATGGTTATCCGTTGTATTTACCGAAAGAAAAAATAAGGTTGTTGGCTTCAAGAGTTTAAAGTTCTTTGGAATTTAATTTATAGTTTTGACATTTATATCATTGTAATCACTGATAAATTATCTATTCGGTGATTTTTGAAATTCTGTTTCGTTCGGTTTTTATTAACGATTTATACGTTGTAGTCACAATATCAAAACGCGATAAAATCAAAATTATGCAAATAATAAAAAATCGCCGACACTTTTTGTAGAAGAGTATGTACTTAGTAACTGCCAAAAGTTGAAACGCTGCGAACTGTTGAAAAACACAAATTTTGGCGAAAAATTGAGCGGAGAAAAGGCGTCTTGAAGGTTTCCGTGTTGAGTAATTAGTCCCGCCTCTTGAAGTAAAAAAACTCGTTTTTCGCCTGGAAAAAACATTTCTGAATTCGAAATTTTTGTCACTGACAGATAATGTTGCACTAGTTTAAAAATTGAAAGAAAAAAAAGGGGATTTTTGACATCCCCCCTCCCCCTATTGCTACCTTAAAATATAGGCGCGCCCAGGCGTGCATGTATCTACTGCGTTAAATGTTTGCACATTCATAACACAGATTTTGCATGACATTGACAGCTGCAGCATACAATTTTACTCCATTAATACTGTATATAGACTTGCCAGTTACTGACATTTGACTATTTGTCATCTACATGGACAATATGTTATTTAATAGCATATTTCGCTCGTGGACTACCATAGGTTTTGGGTATTGTTGCTTGACCATGAAGCTATAACTTTGTTTTCTTAGAAGAAGGTCATCCATTTCTATTCGGCAACGCACAGTCTTGTCAGTTTACGAAGCTCGACCAGACATGTTGGCCATATAAATTGCCTCGTCTGAATATCATTATTCCAACAACGTCTAGTACATCACAATTAAGAATTGACTACGATTCATACTTAAATACTTACTAAATTTGTAAAAACTTCCTCTTGTTGAATATCCCGTTCCTTGTCAAATATCTCGCTCCATGCGACCATGCCACAGAATAGAAATACATCCAGAAGTCCAACTCGAGTGACAACTTGTCCGCATTTCTTCAATGCGCAGGCGCGATATTTTACGCCATCCAACGCCATCCTACGCGATCCTACGCAATGTCCTACGCCATCCTGGCAAGTTCCCGCGGCAGTTTTAACCTTCTTTTGAAGGTCCAAACTGCCGGGGGAACTTGCCAGGATGGCGTACGATGGCGAGGAATCAAGATGCGCGAGGCGACATGCGCGAGGATATAAACTTCAAAGGTTCCGACGCGAGTTGGACTTCTGGTTGTATTTCTATTCTGTGACCATGCTGTCAACAATGACTTATGAAATACTTGGTCTGTCGTGAGTCAATCGTTTTATTTTTGATTGGCTCCCAAGACATTCTTTTGTTAACTTACCTTACCTTACATTACACGGACGACAGCACTGTATCTACTCGCGAATGCGCAGTAGATACAAAAACCCCTAGATACAAAAAACCCTGATGTTGCTACTGTACATGTTCATTTTGTATTTACGTGTTCGGAAAGCACTTTATTTTTGAGTTCAAAGTTGATAGCTAGGCTGTAGAACGTCAACACAAAGACGCAGCCAAAACAACTGTTTGACATCACTAGCCTTAATTACCGTGTGACGTCATAGATATTGTTATTCGTCCCCAGTTCTCGCTACACTACCTTCGACGTATAGACAAAATAAGCCATACGTAACAATATCAGAAATTTCCCTATTTGTATATTATAAAATAAATTGCGAAATTTCATTTCATAAGCACTTTAAGCAATGAACGTATATGCAGTGCTTGACATTTCTTGGATGGACCTACATGTATGAATATTTCGGAAATGAATAAAACTAAAGTTATACATAACATAATTTTCAGTGCAATAAATAATGTTAATAGATACATAGAGATCATATAAATACTAGAGGGGGCATCCTATCTTAATTTCAGTCAACCGCGGGTAACCAATTGAACGTCGCCATCTTGGATTTTTTTTGAGGCAAACATTAGGCGCGTTGGTTGGCAAAGGACTGGGTCTAGTACATTTGCCAACCAATTGACTGAAATATCATAGGTAATGGCGGCTGCCATGTGGTTACCAAATTTTCCCGCCAATGCCCCCTCTAGTATTTATATGATCTCTATGAATAGATAAGTGTTTCCGCAGTTACTATGACAACAGTCGCGTTTCAAAATAGTAAAGTCGTAAATTCACATGTAACCAATATTCGGCGACCTCGATTTATAGGCAAATTTCAATGTTTTAATGAAAAAAAAAAGAAATCCGGTGTCATCAACCTCGTTTTTGAAATATATTAGATTACATGTAAATTTTCGGCTGTTTTGAAACTTCATTGTTGTCATAGCAACACATAATCTATCTATTAACAGTATTTAATGCTTGAACGTTATTCCATTCTAATTTTAGTTTTATTCTTTTACGAAATATTCATTCGTCTGCCGTTGCTATTGTTTCTGTATCGCCGTAGCGGCCGTACCGCCTCTCTATCACGAAAGTTGCCTGCAGAAGAGGCTATAGGTTATACCCTGGCTTAACATCAGCTGATTTTACTCGTGAAAGAAAGCTGTCTATACAAAAATGAGTTAAATTATAAATATCGTCAGCGCAGTCTTACCTGTATGGCACCCTCGTAAATATTTTGGACAAGTTTCCCCATCACCGATTCTCCATTAATACCAAAAACCGATTTAACCAAACCGTTCACATTCCGGCATAATGCAACCGTATCTTTGAACACATCTTGAGAATTAAACTGACTCTATACAGACAAAGAGATAAACATTGACACAAATGAGCGCAAGATACACGTGTATATACGTCCGGTAAACGGGGCCGTAGCCAAGGAGAAATCACGGCTCCCTCGTTTGCATGACAAAATTTTGGCTTGCACACCAGAACCAGAATGCACAGAATACGGATGCACATACCCAGTTGCTCCACTACCTTATTACTAACTTCTTAGTAACCAAGAGTGCGGTCATTACGGGGTCATCAGCATGGGAACGAATTGATAATCGACAATGTGATTGGTTACTTATAGCCAATCAGAAAACTCGTTCATATTAGATAGGTCTTTACTGTCATTATAGAGAAATAGCAGACCGAGGTCTTGACAGTACTGACCGAGCTCGTAGAACAAGGTCTGTACATAAAAGACCGAGGTCTGATATTTTCCGTAACGACCAAGCAGTCGAGGTTAATAAAAAGTTTATTATATCATTATGGCTCTTTGAACAACATACCTTACATTACTTTGCATATGTATAATGTATAGCGTGACCTCGAGCATGACATAGACTCATCGTTTTCAAAGTTGTTATTGTTATTGTCGCTTTCGGAATCCTAAAACTCACTTCCAGATTGCTCATCGTCCGACTCATACATGATATAGTGCTTAGGTTACTGAATTCATGAAATTTTCGCGGTTTTCTTTCATGGTTCTTTTGTAAACAAAATGGCTCACAAAACCCGTAATCGACCGGACGATTACGGAAAATCGACCGGCACGTGACGCGTCTCAGCCAATGAGAACACACAATTTCAATGGAAGTAACTAGCTTGTGTGTGCTTGTGCCATATAATAAGCTGTATTAAAGGACATTGGCAATGAAAATTATGTTTGTCTAATTTGAAAGAACTCGTAAAATTGTAATAGAAGATCTTTTACAACTTTTTTGTATCTTTCTTCGTTTTTTAAATATATGGTCTCTGACGTCAAGAGCAGGGCACATTATCTCCATACATTACAAAATCACTTACACCTCTATGATTGCTCAACATAAAATATTTAGTGTCACAAGGCGATTTTATGCGCATAGTTTCCAGTTATTTCATTAAACAAACTTGGAGATATAACTGAGTTTGCTACGTGTGAAAATACTGTACCCTGCTCCTGACGTCATCTAATTTACATATCAAACAAACTGGAATATCTTGAAAACGAAGAGAGATACAAAAAAGTTGTAAAAGATCTTCTAGTACAATTTTACGAGTTTTTTCAATGTCCTTTAAAGCACTTTTGGAAGAGCACGTAAGAGTCTCCAGGTAGCACACGTCAGGTAAAACAAGACGGAATTACAGAACGATTTGGGTTGTTGGGTTGAAAAGATTCCAAACCCGACCAAACGATTCATAAATAACGTTCCCTTGATCATTTATCTCAATAAGCAGTAATTCTTTATTCTATTTATTGTTTCTTTTTAAGAAATTGATGTCGGACATAGACTTATACAGGTATAATTACGCTAGTCGTTTAAAGTTAAGGAATCTTGGCTTCATTTGATTTTTAAATAAACATTTTTAATTTAATATTCTAGAGTTACATTTATACCTTTTGACTCTCAGCAATAAATACGTCAATACATTTATAATGTTTCTGAAAAAAAAAGAATAAGAAATGTTTTGATTCACAACAAAAACCTAAAATATAAAATGTCACTATATCATAACATTACATACTGTAGGTTGATATACCTCGGCCACAGATAAGGAAGTCTTGTTTGTAAGCTGCATTAAATCTGGCCGATTAGTGGTTTAAATACATGGTATGTAATAAAGAACAGTAAGCAGTGAAGACAATCAGTTTGCTGGCTGTTTCACCACCATGTTCTTCATATTAGCGAATATGTGTTTATTTGCTTGTGTTTATTACTCGGGCTACCTGTGGTAGACCGACTCTATAACCGTGTGACCATAGGGATCATAATATAAGACTAGAGGGGACATTCCTATGCTGAGTCCAGTCAAATGTGCGAGGAAAATAGAACACCGCCATTTAATAAAGGGGCAAAGCTAGTATTCATAGGGTACTTCAAAATGGCGGCCACAATTTATATGCAAGGAGTGGAAAAATTCAACAAAGATAATAGACGCTTCAATAAAGAACTAAGGTAAGAATTTGTAATAGTAATAAGACCAAAAATTCTAAACGTTTTATTTTCTTAAAAATCGTGATGAAGATTTAGTAAAATACTTGTTTTAGACGAATTTTAGCTCGTTTTTGCCCTCTAATGGTGGCGTTCAATTTTCCTCGCATTTTTGGGCCCAATGCCCTCTCTATTCTTATATTATGATCTCTATGCGTGTGACGAATGAAGCCGTGGGGCATGTTGTAAGTCCTTTGCTCCTTTCGCTTTTGGAGTTGGACAAAAAGTTGAACAGCTTTGCCTCTTGATCAAGATGTTCTTGCACGTTGTTGGTTGTAAATTTGCAACCTTTCCTTAGCTCTCAATCATAGCGTCAATTACTTCAATGGTTAGAGCGTCTAACCAGTCTTAGAAGGTTGCAGGTTCGAACCTGGTCTGGGGCTCAGAATGTCTGTTACATTACACCAAGCCAAGCTACACCAAGCTCGCAAACTTAACGTACAGTGTAACACATGCACTATATGCGTGTATACGTAAAACTTGCCATATCATCTCATATCAATTACATTTCATACGCACACGCTACCGCTTAGGACTTAGAAGCAAACATATATGACTATAAATTTGCAACCTGTCCTTGCTCTCCATCAGAGCCTCAAGTATGGCACAATGGTAAATGGTTACAGCGTCTTAGAACTGCATGGTCAATAAAAGGTTACGGGTAACGGTTCGATTTGTCTGCATATCTTATCTTGCTTCGTTGTAACATAATCGTAATGCACATTTCTAAATTTTTTTCTGCTTTCATGGTTTCGTTACTAATTTAAAGTAACAAATTTCGAATTTAAAGTAACAAATGAAATCAGACATAGTTCAACGCTACTCTGGCTTAAACGTTTTTTGAACGTAGCTTAAAAAGTTACTGTTCATGACCCAACGTTTCGACACTCCAATCTAGTGTCTTGGGGTGATCATTGTGAAGACAGGTCCCATACTTATACTCTCTCATAGAACCATTGATTTACGAGCAGATTTACCTTGAAAGGAACAAGAGTGTCGGCCAATGCTTTCATCTCATTCATGTCGCCAGCATGATGGGCATTTTTGAAAAGCGCAATTAACTGGTCTTCAACTTTAGCATAGTGGTCTGTTGGAGGGAAAAGTATTCAAAATAATCTACAATATTATTACACTGTACCGTATTTTCCTGTATATCTACTGCATGTTATATAGCACTGCACACTGTGTAGTACTACCAACAGCATTTCACTGCATTTACAATGTCTCCATTGTTTACCTCCAATGTTTCTTTTAACATCACTAAATCTAGCATAAAAAGACAAAGAGAGAGGTTCACACGGATAAAACACTGGTAATATACATATATAGAAATATGGAGATATCACTGTTGCTATTAGTGATCATATAAGGAAGGAAGGAAGGAAGGAAGGAAGGAAGGAAGGAAGGAAGGAAGGAAGGAAGGAAGGAAGGAAGGAAGGAAGGAAGGAAGGAAGGAAGGAAGGAAGGAAGGAAGGAAGGAAGGAAGGAAGGAAGGAAGGAAGGAAAGAAGGAAGGAAAGAAGGAAGGAAGGAAGGAAAGAAGGAAAGAAGGAAGGAAAGAAGGAAAGAAGGAAGGAAGGAATGAAGGAAGGAAGGAAGGAATGAAGGAAGGAAGGGAGGAAGGGAGGAAGGAAGGAAGGAAGATAGGACAATATAATTAATTACCTCTCGTTTGCAAGTTCTTGTGATATCAAATACAATTTTTGGATAATATTTGCAGCTTCGTGAATCTGTATGTGAGAATTTAGAAAAGGTAAGCACATATTTTAGTGACAATGTTAAGCCATCAAGGAGCCAATAATTTTAAGTTAAATTAAAAAACCCTAATAATTAGTACCCTTGACTGCTCTTTGAACACAGGAGAGGTTGGTGTATCGTCTAAGAGAAATTCTTCAAAATATTTCATAAGTTGTAAAGCATCCTTTGCTCGCTGTCTTGGAGTATTAATTCCTTCAAGTTGATCACCAAGATGAACAACTTTGGTTGCGACAGAATTTATGCGATCATCAAGTTGGTGAAATATTTTTGTGGCTGTCTACAAAAAAAAATAATAATAATGAAGACTTTACGTGTACAGTAGTCGCGGGAAACATCACAGAAGTATTAAATGCATGTATGCATGTTAATGTATTTATATCTCTGTGCCAACAACTTTTCAAGGAGAACGCATTGATTTTGTGCATGGAAGAAAATCTCTTAAGGTGCAGGAGAGAACCAACAACTCTACTCACATTATACAGTATTAGGCTAAGATTGACACCCATCCAACAACTAACCCCACCCGAGCAATTGAATTGTGGAACAACTTAAAACCTGAGACTAAAAACTTAACCTCAGTAAATTTCTTTAGGTCGGCTATTCTTAAGCCCGGTGCACACGAGAGCTCTTAGCTGAGCTCCCGACCTCGCGAGGCGACTACTTCAGTTCCTTCGCCTCGACAAGCCTGGTCGCACACGTTGAGCAAAGTGCTGAGCAACCTCGTCCCCAGGGCCATTTGTAGGGGCTGGGCCAAGATGGCGGCCAAAAACAAAATGGCGGGAACAAATAGCGGTAATAATTCCATGTCCTACATAACCCAAGTACTTCATGAAAGCCTTACCCCAACACACAACCTAACCTAAGGATAGCAATTCGTGTAAATAGGACATGGACGTATAACCCAAATAGCCCTGGTACAGGCTGAGCTATCACCACATCTGATTGGTCGAGATAACATTGGATGTTTTAGGTATTCTGATTGGTGGAAACAAGGTGGGCGGCAGGCTAACTCGCGGGCATTTGTTTTTAGGGCTCAAATATATTAAATAATTAGTGTTTATACCAGAATTGCCGGCTGTTAACTGAAAAACAACTTCAAAATGAATGAAAATGTGAGGAAAACTGGCGAAACACCCGTAAAAACGTCGGAAGAATATGCAATGGTGAGTCGTGTCATCTCTGTGCCCTGGCTGCTGTGTTTTCTAAATCGGGCGAAAGACTTTGTGAAGAAAGTCAAAAAGTATTTTGGCTGCGAAAGGAAAGTACACCACAGGGCAGAATTTACGTGTTTGGCCATTGAGAAGCAGGCTTTTTTCAAAGAAGAATTCTCGACTAAACGAAGCCTAAATGTTTTTCAAAACGCTGAATTGAATCCACCGAAAACTCACGAAAACAAGGCGGCCTGACCAGACAACGGCAATCCAGTTTCTTGCGAATTTGGTACAACGGTGAAGCAAATGATAAATAATAAGCATTTACAGATATTTATTAAAAGTGTATTTATTTTAATAATTCGACAATGTATTTGGAAATGAATGTTTTGATTGTTTTCAGTTTGGGTCAGTCAAGCTGAACTAAATATTCAGAAAAAATTGAGCCTGACTAGGCGCGATAAACTTAGTGAAGCCTGGGTCCGAGTAAAAAATGCGCCATGAGATGGTGCATTTTTCGCAGCCTGCACCAGGGCCATTTGTTCCCGCCATTTTGTTTTTGGCCGCCATCTTGGCCCAGCCCCTACAAATGGCCCTGGGGACGAGGTTGAGTGCTGAGCTGTTTGCTGAGATGACGATTGAATTTTAATTTACAAACAGTTTTGAGCAATTTTTCGAGCAATTTCCTCCATGGCTTGTTGTCGGCGATCTCTGTCTTTAAACTCTGTTGACCTTACATCATATAAACAGGGGTAATCCGGCCATATTTCAACTAATTTCTCCTCTGATAACAGCTCACTTAGTTGCTCGCTTGTGTTCGACGCCATATTGAAGCCGCGATTTCTTCTCACGTGAGGAAACAACGCGTTTTCATTGGCTTATTTTCGCAGACGTGTGAGAATTTTGCCTCGCGTGAAAAAAAATATCAAACACGATAGATATTTTCCTCAAGGCCTCGAGAGGTGAATTCCTCACGAAAATCAACCACACACGAGAGCTCTTGGCTGAGCTAACAGACTCGCGAGACTGTTAGCTCAGCCAAGAGATCTCGTGTGCGGTGGGCTTTATGGAACTCACATGGTTTACTTAATGATTAATATAATATTTTTTATTTAACTCTGATTTTGAATAAGTACTTTTATACATTGTTTAATGAAATTGTAATATATTTATATAATTACATATACTGTACTAATATACTAGGTTCTTATGTAGTTATATTCTAATGTAATTAATTAAGACCACATGTAAACTAGCTTGCTAACTGTGGATCTTATTAAATGCAATACAGTACAATACAATACAACACAATGCAATACAATACACTACACTACACTACACTACACTACACTACACTACACTACACTACACTACACTACACTACACTACACTACACTACACTACACTACACTACACTACACTACACTACACTACACTACACTACACTACACTACACTACACTACACTACACTACACTACAATACACTACAATACCCGACTGAGCTTATCGTCGAAAGGCAGCGTACTAACAGCCTAATACTTTAACCCATTTCTGTCAGATAACTTTTTCTTTACATGTTTTAGAAATTGTACATGTACCTTAGTATTGTCTTCCATTTGAATTATTCTGTTTTTATGTTCCTTCTCCTCTTTAGCACATAATTCTTCTAACTTATTCACCTGTCCTTGTATTGTCTTGTCTAATGTTTGTAGTTGATGAATCGAGTTCACAAAGAAACTATGCAGTCTATTTGGATCAAACGATTCTTCACCCCCCTTGGTCCCTCCACCTTCTATAGTACTTGCAAGTCGCTCAACATACTCAGTACAAGCAAATGGCTCCTAAAATGAAACAATTAAATATCATTTAAACAACAATACTACTACAATAATTATTGTTTAAATAATTTAACAACAATAAACTATTTAAACAACAACCCCAGTAAAACTTCTTTTCCATGAGTCACTGCAGAAACTGACTTGCAGCGAGCTGCGAGTGCTTGCATCTAATTAAAAAAAACTCGCAGTGCTTGTTTTTTCCACTCTGAGTTCTTTTTAATTAGAGGCAAGTACTCGCAGTTTGCTGCAATCCTGTTTCTGCGATGACTGGAAACAAAACTTAAAACAAGTTTTCTGATTGGCTAAGTCTTATATGTTACAACAGTATATAAAATAAAGAGTCCTCTACGCACGCTCTGTTTGGCCAGGCCCCGTGCATTTACAGGAGTATGGAAATCAAGAAAGACAGGAAATGGCATGGAATGGCGCAGGATGCATGGCGTCACCTAGCGGGAAAAGCCAGCCAGTTTTCAAAACCAGTGTCTAATTTTTAGTTTGTTTTTTCCTTCTTATTTTATAAAACAAATAAAAAATATCACTCCTGTGCATATGTATTCCTATAAAGGTACATTTGACATCATTTGAATGCCAAAGAAGTGTAAAAGGCACTTGGCTACCTCTTCGTGCTTCTACTCAACTTCTTTCGTGTTCACATGACATCAAACATGCCTTTAAAGATAAAGTACATATGCACGGAGCTTTATGTTTTACTTGTTAAATATAGTTGACGTCATAAAGTCGCGAAAACCAATCAGAACATCCGTCTCTCTTATCGCCCAAACATGTTGCTTCATTGGTATGTGTTTGCATTATTGAACTCTAAGGAGACTGGAACGATAACTCGCTTGCACATTTTGAAGCCAAAAATTGGGGGCTGCCATGCACATCACCCCCAGTCCCTTTTACTTTATAACCAAGAAAAAATGAAGTTGAATTTGGTGAAATTTATGGGTTGCAAAAACAGCTTGAAATCAAAGAAAAACTAAACTTGTTAACCACTTTTAGGCTTAGATCAAATTCCAATATACCGTACAGTAGCTAGGTGAACACTGACATGACAAGTAAAAACAAGAAAAACAGTAAAAATATAAGCTCTCAAATGAAAGTCAACAATACGCAACCAAAATTGCCATGGTTTGGACAAATATAAAGAAAATACATAAGAATCCCACGTTTAAAATGAAGAGTTTGTTTATAAAAGCAGTTGGGTTTTAAATTTCTCAATTTTCAGTAGGAAAAACCCAACAAAATGCACTTTACCGAGTGTTATTACAGCTCTGGAGTTACTCTTCGTATCGAAAAATGTCAGGCTTAGCATTTCCACAACTGAAACTTGAGTTAAAGCTATAATTTAACATTATCTTATTACTAATTCTTGGCATGACAACCTTCAAACGTTTGACATAACCAAGAAAAATAAGAAAAACCTGCATTTTCCGTACGAGTTTCAGACTCGAATTTTCCTTTTGTTCGGCAGATATTTTGTCGTTCAATCCATTTTTGTGGGTAGAAATTGTTTAGGTACAAGGCCGATAAGCCCAATACATACTAGCTTCTTCGTTATCATCTATAAAAAACTTTAGGTCTAAAAAATTGTAAATTTTCTGGTTGTTTTTTGCAGCGAGTTTTCAGTTTTTCATTGTGCACTTCATAGGTATTGTTGACATGCATGGCTACCCCCAGCGGCCGGAAGTTTGACTTCACCCAATCATAGGGCCTATTGTCTTATGGAGTTACTGAGTTAGCATTCCAGTTTACTTAGTGTTCAATGGTTTGCATAGATCAGTCATAACGTATTTAAACAAATTATATTTTGTGTTGGAAAGAACTTTCCTGACTTCAAAAGCTCTGTTCACTTCACTTTTTTAAAGAAATATTAAAAGATTTCCAAATTTTGCACAATTCAAGATTTGTTGTATTTACAGTCAAACCAGGTGTTCTCTTATGAACTACATATATCTTATTGGATGTTTTGGTGTGTAGTATCGCTGTATATTTTTACGAGTTGTTCCGTATTTTGATGAGCCTGCAATTATACAACTGCTCTGATCAACAAATTTTTATGGAAAAAGAAAACTTTAAAAAGGCCAGAGAAGTAGCGTGACTTGTACCAGGACAAAATAATAAGCATACATGAAGTAGTCTCCCATGTGATAAATTTGGATAGATTGGCTAACAATCCAAATAACCAGTGCAAATAACTATCCAAATATCGCTGTATATTTGCACTCATTTTTAGCGTTATTTGGACAGTTTTTAATGCAGTTGTATAATAAATTGCAATATTCCCACCATACGCGTTTTGGTCGTTCTTTATTGCAACTACTGTATACTGAATATTGACGACATTGATTACATTCCAGCAACAGCCAATGAACATCTAATATTTTGCTTGCCATATAATTAGCATAACTTGCATATTCGTCCATTCTCGTTGGATTGTGCAGGTCACTAATGGCTACTGTGGGATTAGGTTAGGGTCAGCACTAGTCTATGTCAGTCTACTTATTTTGAAGAGTTATTTTGAAGAAGATGTCAGTCTACTTATTTTTGAAAAGTTTGAAAATTAGAGTCTCTGAAAAAATCTGTCCAAAAAAATGGACCTAACGTCAAGTGCTTGGATAAAACCCTGATACCCCTAGGATAAAATTAATAAAACAATTTCCCACCCCTGGGATCCAATTTTCTGCATTGTCCTGAGGGTAGCTGGGGGAGAAGGTTATGGAGGAAGAATTGACTCATGCTTTAGCTCTAAGGCTAGTGTAGACTGTAAAATTTCCCATTGAACTGCTTGAATATTTCAATATCCTAAGGGTCGAGTTAAAAACAATCAATGAATCAAATAATAATAATCATATTTTTTTAAAGTGCACTCAGCAAATAGTCTGCAGCCTTGGATAATGGGTTGAGGAAGTTTATACATGTATCATGGACATTCATGGTGTATGGGGACGACTGCAGTTTTACTGTTTTGGCGGATGCAAAATTTCAACGCCTAGCTTATATACGCTAACCTGGCCTACTAGCGTGTTTAACGCCTAACTTTTTCGCTATCCTGACCCACTACATTTCGCGATGGTGTCATTTGTGTCCGCTAAGACGCAGCCTAGCCACATGTATTAAATAATGTCAGTATGTATAGTAAAAGTTCAAACATTAAAGCAACTTACAGCACTATAAAAACATTCTCAACCAAATTACAAACAACTACGATTTTCCTAACATCTATACTTACCTTAAAATCATCTTCACTGATCGCAAACATGGTATTCTTTATGCTTATTTGTGTTTATTATCCACAGTTGTCAATTTCCGCATATCATGTTATGGACGCCATCTTGTTTTTTCGCACAATCCGCCACTGCGCATGATCGAGACTGTGATAGTCTCCCTCTGTGGGGAGGGAAGGGGAGGAACGAGAATGGACACTCACTGTTCAGGGTAGGGAGAACATAGAGAGGAAAAAGGTACGATGTACCTTCCACCGTAGCAAACAAGGGGGGAGTTATAAGGGGGCAGGGGGTCCCGTGCCCCCAATAATTTGGAGAACTAAGGTACCCAAAGTCAGTTAATCGCTCAAGGCACAAATTTCAAATTTTTAATAGAAGTAATATAGCACAATTTACAATATTATTGTATCCTACTATCCTCTATGTACATAGTTATAACTTATAAATCAGCAGCAGTGAATTTTCCCAAGAAATGTAGTCTTCTTTCCCTGGCATTCTAGCACCCAGACTCCTAGAGTAAGTCGACGGCGATCTTGCCCCCCCCCCCCCCCCCCCCCCCCCCCCCCAATAATCAAAACGTAACTTCCGCCTTGGTAGCAAACTGTAACGTACCGAGCTACCCAATCAACAGACTTCACGACTTTCAGTCAGACAGAACCTCCCTTTATTTTAACAGTCTCGTTACTTTTATACCCTAGGCCCAAGTTGGGCGTTACAAACTTATAACAAAATATAGAAATACAACTACTACGTATATACATGACCTATGTAAAGGAAGGGTGTTACAGGAAAGGGAGCGTTTACCGCAATTTGCTATATCATGCTTTTACGCGCTAATTCTGCTAATTGTTAATTTACATTCGTCACAAAACCATAACAAAAAAAAAAAGAAGTGGTTACTACAATGCATGCATGGTCAATGGTCCTTATTAATGGCTAAATCATGCCAAAATTAGCCCTTGTCTTCTTCCAATCAGGGCTGGAGCTACGGGAGAGTGTGGGTGGTGTGACACACCCCAATAATTGTTTTATTTGTTCCTGAGTCGGCAGACAAGAGATTTCAGTCGGCACCGGCCACTAGGGCCAACGCCCAAACTCAGAAAATTTCATGACATGATGATCATCCGATCATCCCAAACAATCCCCGATCGTCGAAAATGTGAGCATCAGCGATGAAAATGCGAAAAATGAAAACCAGGCAGGCTTAATTAAAATAAACGATTATAAATAACAAACAAGAGTCAGCAGCGTAACGGCGTTATTCTTCTGACATGCAGAGTATAAAGTACATACAGTACATTCGATATATGTCGAGAGATCAGTGCGATTAGCAACTATAAACGTCGTCAAGAAAACGTCAAAATCTGGACATCGGTTACGTCATAACTTTCAAATAGTATTCATTTCATTCACTTTGTTCTCAATTGGGAGAAACATTTCATTGTATATCAAAGGAACGTTATCTTCCCCCTCCTCTGTGGGTGGTGTTCATGCAACTCTAATATGATAAGCTACATCGCCTGTGCAAGTACAAATCACTCAAGAAGCCGTGGCTTTCATATAGTCCCTGATTTGTGATAGTCAAGATTTGTATTTGAAATAATGAAATTCCTCAAACTATCTGGAAACTGACAGTGAGTGACGTCCAAATCCTCACGCTGACACAGATGCAATGATTTGATTAAACGCGGTGAGTTAATTCTTTAAGCAGTTAATTCATTAACCCCTTGGTGCCCGAGAACCTAGAGTAAAATACTCTGAGTAAAATACAAAAGGCTACACCGTTCCAAAAGGAACGATACAGTTGCAAAAGGGTTAAGCCTTTCGATTGCCTTTTGTTCGTTCAAGATTCAACCACAGAATAAGAATCGCTAATAGGACGTGATGTTAGTATACTGAGTTATTTTCTCTAATGTGTGAATAATGATTGGGTGTTGAGTAATACAGTGTGTATAAAAAACCCGGAACCTTTAGAAAATGAATTAGACCCCGTTTACACGATGCTGGTACAATTTGAAAACGGAATAAAATCATGCCGGTGGGTAAATACAGGCCAAAATGTCTTGCGTTTACATGGCGTCGGTATAATATAATGACGGATTAGCATGTGACTATTCTCTTCCAATGAGAATTGAGAAGACTTTGTGAATACTGCTGACCCGAATACTGTGGTCGTATATATCGTGATTACCGTCATCAAACTGTTACGGCACGGGCGTTACGCGATACCGGTTAGTGTTCCGTTTTCATTTCATGCCGTCAAGGAACCCATCTTCATTTTGTGCCGTTTTCATGTCATTTTTGTGCCGGTATCGTGTAAACCGTAAACGCAAGGCCTAAACGGCATGATTTTGTTCCGTTTTCAAATTGTACCAGCATCGTGTAAACGGGGTCTTTATAGTATTATGTTCAAACAACCTATTGTACTAGTTTGAAAGCCCTAAACACCTCTGAGCCATGGATGCGTCTTATACACCTGGGAAATTAAGGTAACTTGAAGTGTATGCATGGTGAAAGTATTTAAAAGCTTTTTCTCTTCTTGTTTAATTAACTTAATTACTGATGAATTTATAACGCGGCGCTTTTAGGGCTTTCAAACTACTACAATAGGTTATTTTAAAAGAATACTAATTCATTTTCTAAAGGTTCCGGTCTTTTTATACACACTGTAGAGGGGTGTTGGTGGCACTGTGGTTAGTGCACGTGCCTTTCACCTCTGCGAGCCGGGTTCGATTCCTGCGGGGTGCAGTTATCTGATTAAAAAAATTTACGTTGGCCGCATGTGAGAAGAGTGTTTCCAGTTTGACTCTACCAAACACCACAGGTTTCCTCTGGGTACTCTGGTTTCCTCCTGTAGTAACACTGGACCAATGAGGGTGGGCCCTTACTGGACCTCTGAGGATAACAGTTTAGATATAACTCATAGAGTTATCCAGTATAAATAAGGTTCGTTTATATAGTTTAGTTTAATAATATTTAGTCCCAATGGTAATCCCAATACCGTCCTCGCGTTCTTTATAGGACGACGTCAACCGCCAAGACACGAGAAATGTTGCTTAAGATTGATCTTAATACAGACACTACAATCATGAGCAGTACCAGAATTTCGGGAGTTATTAAACTTGCCTTAAATATAAAAAATAATCATCAGTTGACTGTTAGTTCTTTAAATTGCAAAATTCAAGTTGCGTTTTAACTATGCCGTCGTCGTCCTAACCTGAGTATCGTCCCTATTAGCCATTTCTTCCCTTCCCAGCATACTTTCACTTACACTTTCAAGAAATAAATTGAATAAATCACTGAAATAGGTATATATCTGGTAGAGCTATAAGTGAGGACCATAAAAGATTCCGAATTTAACTTCGAAGCCCGAAGGCTTCTCTATATAGAGGTGAATAAAATTGTTTGGCGTCAACCAGAATAAAATACTAAAGATCAATTCGGGCAGAACAGTTAATGATAATTTTTTTCTCGTTAATTTGTGTATCTAAAATTTGTGTATCTAAAAAGATACTGTATATTCGTAAGTATTCTAATAAAAAGCAACAGACCAGACGATCCATGCACTTACTAAGCTATAGATCGTTCGTTTTCATCTGACGTCACGGCGGCCATATTAACCAAAACAATGAAACTGCAATGTACTATATCTTTATCCTATGGGAAGTTAGCTTATTCAAGCATTTGGTCATTGTTTCACCAACCAAATAGGGCCACCGATCACGTAATCGATCGAGTGAAAACGATCCGATACCTTCACATGCATGTATAGTCTCCTTCGCAGACGTTCTAGTTACATGGCTCGTTCAACTTCATGCATGGTGAACACTATTATAATTTAAGTACTGCATGTTTAATAAACGAGCAGGAGTGTTTTATCAGATATAAAGACACGAGGCGAAGCCGAGTGTTTTTATATCAAATAAAACACGAACTGCGAGTTTATTGAACGGCTTCAAAAACGAACCACTTGGTAAGTTCATTGGCGTAGAAAAAAAATAAATAATAACCTTGCATGTCTGAGCCGAGAAAATCAACGCTAAAGTTTATGTAAATCAGGAGGTATCTTTATCACATATAAAGACACTGATTAAACTTTAATTTCTTTTGAATTTTCCTCATGAATTATTAATGAGTTTTTGAAATTTAGTTACAGCATCAGTTTTATGCCAGTTCTAGTATTTATTCAAAGTCAATTTGAATATGGATAATATGGATGCTCTAGGTTAACTCTTTGCCTACCATATCGTTCGTTGTCCGACGAAGCAGACTTTACACCTTTTGCCTTCATTTAAAGAAATAAAACGGTCAATAAAACTAAAGGATGTTCAATAACGCGAACGTGTATTCATTGTAATTAATGTATTTTCATTAACATGCTCTGCTTCTCAATAATTCCATTCACATACAAAAGTACATTCAATAACACCATCAGGCATTTCACAATCGTCTTGGGACCATCATTAACGCGATGGAACGCACAATAAAGAAAGACGAAGAAGAAGACGTATTCCAAATGACACACGCCAAAGACTTGTTACAGCTTTTGAAGATGCACGCGAAGACTATCTAGTTGTTGCTGACACTTTAGGTGTTAACCGTTCGACGGCCAGGGATGTTATAGCTACTTTCCTGATAGAAGGCAGGGTGGAAGTACTACCAGGTGGTGGACCAAACAGTTTCGGCATGCATTTTATCTAACCTTACTAGTTGCTACATATATTTCGATTGTTGTTTCAACACTGCATGCCTACATACGCAGCACGCTACTTTTATTTCACTATTTAGAAATGTTACCATTTGCTTGGCCATATCACCAACTGCAGGTTTAATTCATCACACAACAATGAGGGTGGTATGAATAGGGAAGGATTTAATGAGTTTTTAGTCCAACTTGCTGCCCGTCTCAACGAACACGAGTTGGCTTTCCTTATTTTGCTCACTCCAATGGAGTTCATCCGCCTTTAATAATGAAACTTCCGTCTTACTCAGCATTCTCAATATTGTCGAACAGGCAATTAGTGCCTTAAAGCCGCAATTAAATACGACATCAGTCGACCTGAAGTGCAGGTAGAGATGGGGAATCGAGTTGGAGCGAGGAACCAAGGTATTCCCCTACGGTGGCCCATTAGGGCCATCGGCGCACAGTATGAACTTTTTCTATAGAACGGTATTCTCTCCGTAGAACGGGGTACTTCTCCGTAGAAAGAGCCGTCTCCATAGAAAGAGCGTTCTCCGTAAAAGGAACGTTCTCCGTAGAACGAGCCGTCTCCGTAGTATAGCCTGCGGGAAGGCCCTCCCATTACTGTGAAATGTGGGCTTGCAACAAAGCATGGGTTTTTTCATCACTCGCGGCCGTCAGTAGCCTACGCATAGACGTTCGGAAAATCCCCGAAAAATCCCCGTTCGGAAATCGCTTCGTGAGTGTCTTTATCTTTTAAAGACTTCTTTTATCAAATATACCTATCCACAAATATCATAAAAAATTGTAAATGTAATTTTTCTTTCAAAGCACTTGTCGTTTGGATAGGCGTGAAAAATCCAGAAGTGAAACGAGTGCTTAAGCACAAAATCAGGGGGGTTACTCAACTTAAGTTTTTTTTCCTATAGTTTTTTTAACCCAACTTACAAACTGTTTGTAAAAATATCTTAACACTAACATTCTAACAATTGTCATTTCAAAATATATAAGCTCAAACTCTTTAAAACAAGTCTATATTGCGGCAAAGAACTAGTCCCATTCTGGGGTTTAAACCCCCCGGCATTTTCTAGTTTCATATTCGTGATTGGCTAGTTTCAGATTCACTTTCTTCGATAAGTCATTATCACAAGCTTTCCGGATTTTTCCTGACTTTCTAAAAATGAGAACAACACTGTCGAAAGCAAAATTTATTCAACATGGGTATATTTGAAATGCGGGTCCATCACCCGCAAGGCCTTATCCACGATCCGCGTTTTTTATAATCAACGGCAGCTTCTTGGCTCGAATCAATAAGTGAATTTGAAACTAGCCAATCACGAATATGAAACTAGAAAATGCCGGGGGGTTAAACCCCATATATAAACCCCAAATATCTCGGGTCAGTAGAATCTGATTTCAAGTTAAATCCCAAACGATTTTGGTCGGTATTGAGACTAAACTCAAAGTCACGCAGCGTACCTCATCGGATCTCCATGGCAACTGGGCCTGGAAGGACTACCACGGAGGAACACATATCCCTCTTGGCGCCCAGGATTTTTGCTGAAGGCCCAAAGGCAACGGCGAGTCTCTTCAATCGTTATTTCGCCTCTGTGTTTACCAACAGTATAGTCCCGAGTCTGAAGATTTTAATGACAACTATGATTCTAATCAGACAGCTTTGACTGAGCTTAGAGTAACTGAGGGTGAAGTACGTGCTGTGCTTCAATCTCTGGATGTCTCCAAGGCAACTGGACCGGACGAGATCCCGGCAAGACTGCTCAGAGAAACAGTAGATGTTATTGCACCATTGTTATGCTGCTTGTTTAACAAGTTGCTCAGTACTGGATCTATACCCATAGAGTGGAAATTGGCAAACGTAGTACCAGTATATAAAAAGGGGGACCGCGAATACACTGAAAATTACAGACCTATTTCTTTATTGTCGATAATATCGAAAGTATTGGAACGCTGTGTCCTTAACAATATCAAAGACTGGCTTTATAGTCTAGTTAATGACTGCCAACACGTATTCATCACTGCCAAATCCTGCATTACGAACCTTATCGAGTCTTTAGAACATATTGGGTCTGTCCTGGATAAAGGTGGACAAATTGATACAATCTATTTAGATATGTCAAAGGCCTTTGATAAGGTGGACCATGGTTTGCTTATTAAGAAGCTACGCGGGATGGGGTTTGGTGGAACGTTTTTGCAATGGTAGACAAGTTATCTGACTGATCGTCATCAACAGGTCACGGTACTCGGTGCAACATCAGATGCGATGCTGGTAACCTCAGGGTGCCTCAGGGGTCGTTACTGGGGCCAGCATTATTCTTATTATTTGTGAATGATCTCCCAGAATCCGTTAAATCGAGTCGGATAGCTATGTATGCTGATGACACCAAAGTGTTTAAGGTCATTCAAACACCGGAAGACGCCTCTGCTCTACAGGCAGATTTGACCAATCTAAGTAGGTGGTCGATGGGCTCAGGACTCGGGTTTAACGAGATCAAGTGTCATGCCCAGTCGATAACACGCAAGACAAAGCCAATTGTCACTACCTACAAGATTAATGATGTTCCACTTCAATCGACGTGCTGTGAGCGGGATCTTAGCGTTCGTGTCTGTTCGGATCTCATGTGGAAAGAACAAGTGCTGGAGCAAACTGCACGTGCAAGCAAGCTGCTCGGATATGTCCGAAGGAACACGCATCGCATCAAGAGTGTATCAATAAGAAGATCAATGTACCTTTCAATGGTTCGTCCACATATAGGTTACGCCACACAGGTTTGGGCACCTCAATCAATTTATCTAATGTTAAAGCTTGAGAGGATTCAGAGAAGCGCCACGAGATACATCTTAAATCTACCGTTCAGTAGCTCTGTTTGCTATACTTCAAGGCTGCAGTCTTTATCACTCCTACCTATATATGCTACTGGCATGAATTTTTAGACTTAGTATTTTTCTTTAAACTAACACATGGTCTGATTAACTTAGATCCATCTATTGTTCCTCATGCATGTACGCAGTACCGGACGTACGCGATCATCTGCGGATGTTAAGACTATAAAGTATGATGTACCCAAATGTAAAACTACGACATACCAACGATCTTACATTGTAAGAGTTACTCGCACTTGGAATATCCTAGCAGATAAACTGAATTCTTCTATGGACAGCTTGGGCGTTTTTAAATCTTTTCTTTTAAATTATTACTTTACTGCCCTGAATACTAGTTTTAATGTAGACGATCCTAGAACTTTTAAAACTATCTGCAGTAAATGTAATATACTGCTCGTATATAGTCTTGATCATAGAATAACTTGTTGCTTTTAATTTGGACTTTTATTTTTAATATTCTGTTTTTAATATTCTGTGTTGTTGATTAAGAATTTAGAATTTTTATCCGGGTCCGCTGTAATTGGCAATGCTTGTTGCGGATACCCTGCCTGTTATGTTTTGATTGTTTGTACTGTAATTTTTATTAAATATTTGTAATGTCATGCATGAGGCGAAGTTTTTAAATAATAAATAAATAAATAAATAATGTAATATGTAATAAATGCGTTTATTAAATCCAAACTTGCAGCTTCAGCTGAATTACAATGGATATTAAAATTTACAATATATATAAACTAAAATTACAAGTATAAAAATTATAAAAATATTATTTAATATAAAATATTCAAATATTAAGATAAGGTTTAAAATTAATATCGACTTGCACTAGCGATAATGAAAGAGTTTTTAAAACGGTTCGTTTTGCACTTAGGCAACCTAAAGAAACGCTTGTTCCGTAGATGATATTGGCATTCATTATTAATAGGTGGTAATAATGCATGAAGTTTATGGTTCGGATCTTTGAGAATATCATTAAAGGTTTTTTCGCACAATGTTTCCCGTCTGGCATTAAGATTATATAGCCCAGACTTAGCCAGAGCTTCATGGTAAAACAAGTCCGGATGGATGATCTTGGAAAACAAGAGAGGCATGATTCCAGGATTGGACGGACGCAAGTACAATAGAAGAGGATCATTTCCTTTACCGAAACTCTTGCACGCTTTAATTGCCGTAAAAAGTACAGGCGCTTTGACGATTTCTTTAAAACTGATTCCACATGATCATTCCACTTGAGATCACTTCGGATAGTTAATCCCAGGATTTGGGAAGAAGAAGTAAGTTCAATTTCTTTGTTGTTTATTACCACTGGTGAAATGTCGGGTCTTCCAGACTTAGTGAAGCACACACGCATTTCCTTACATTTATCTTCATTCAGAGTAAATTTTAGGTCGATTGACTGATCCTGTATCTCGTCAGTCGCTAACTGAATCTCGCTTGTGGCTCCTTTGGGGACTTCTTCTGCAATGGTAGTATCATCTACGAATTTCCAGAGATCAACTCCACTGGTATTAAGTTCATTAATCATAAGAATGAATAGCCAGGGTCCGAGTTTAGTTCCTTGTGGCACGCCTGCTGGAACGGCGGCCCATTCAGAATAGCAATCCGAAGCTAACTTGACTCTTTGCTGGCGATTGGCCAAGAAATCTGAAACCCAGATTATGATTTCAGGTGGGATACCAAGAGTGTGGAGTTTTGCAACAAGGATATGGTGATCGATGAAATCGAACGCCTTCTTGTAATCGAACAAAACAACTCTGACAAGGGCACCACTGCCATCGGTTGCTTTTGCAAGGTTGTGGACCATACTGATAAGGGCTTGAGTGATCGATGACTTGGGTATCACGCCGTACTGGCGTGGGACAACTATTTGAAGGACTGCGGGCTTGATAAAACGGTCAACCACAAATTATTCGGCCAATTTGGAGATAACTGGTGTCAATGAGATTGGTCTCAGGTGTTTACTGATATCAAGTACGGGCATCTGCTTTGGGAGAGGCGATACGTCAGCCATCTTCCAAGACAAAGGCAGTCGGTTTTCATAATACGAAGAATTGAGAATCTTGGATACTGGTTTGGCAAGGACACTAGCATTTTCTTTCAAGAGCCACCCAGGGATAGAATCGGGTCCGGGTGCCTTCGATGATTTGATACTGGTTAGTTTCGTGAAAACCTGGGATTCTGTGCATGGTGACGAGAGCAGACGGAACATGTCTTCAGAATTGCATGTGGTCATAAGCGAGGTAGTAGTTGTACTCAGCGGTTGGAATCTGTCCATTGGTGATAGAAAATTTTGATTTATTGTGTTTGCCAAATCTGGTAGGGACTGAGACTGAGAGTTGGATTCACCTGCACTTGGGATTATTCACCTGCACTTGCATGGGATTACCAGATGCCTGAAGACATTTGCACGACAGACTGGATTCATACCACACAGGGCTTTAATTGAATTCCACCACTGCTTGGGATTAGATGACTTAAGCTGCTTCACTTTAGACTCGAAAAAATTGATGCGACTTTTTTCCCGTTCTCGGTTGACAGAGTTTCGCAGGTGTTTGAATTTGTGCATGTTTCCGGAAGCAAGGGCTAATTGTCGCTGATGGATCAAGGACTTCAGATAATGATTCACCCATGGAGGCTCATTGTTACACAGCTTGGTGGACTTCACAGGTAGGAGGATATCCATTCCTGTGCGGATGACTGATTCAAAGCAAACCAATTTATCTTCACAAGAGTTATAGTGTTTTAGGATGGACCAGTCAAATTCATTGATGAATGCACTCATAGCAGCCCTTCGACTAGGTCGCAGGTCTCTCGATTGCCTTATCCTCTTGCTGGCCCGGTTGTCATTCCGTACCTTCGGTTCCACAAGGACAGTGAAATGGTCTGAAAGGCCAAAGGGTGGTAGTTTCACGGGGGGTTGGTAATATTTCTCCAAGTTGGTCAAAATGAGATCAAGGGTTCGATTGCCTCTTGTGTGGAACTGTATCAGTTGCTTTAGACGAAATTGATTCTTAATTCTGCTGATGTCGAGGTTATTAAAATCTCCAAGAACCATGAAGCCACAGTTAATGTATATAGATTCCATAGAAGCGAGTTGTTCGAGCAAATAGTTGATCATAGTTTCTGCGTGGGCTGAGGGCGGATGATAAACACTGCCGACAACAATACAAGACAGGCCCCTGGGGAGACGATGTGGCCGGGCTTTCACCCACAAAACTTCTAATGAGGGATGGTGATACATAGGGTGAGGCGGTTTTTATAAAAAAACGAAAACCGAAAACCGCCCGAAAAAACCGAGTGAACCGATTTTTTTTTGGCTTCGTGACGCTTATTTCCTGGTGTCAATGGCGCGTTGCTGGCGAAGAGGCTCTTTACTGTATTTGGCGGCATTTCGGATGAAGCCTCGTTGCTAGCGTTCGTCGGCCGACTCACTGCTGCCTTTCGTCCCGGCGGCGTCATCGTGGCATATTGGGTAGGATGGATTCTTCTAAGATGCCGAAAAACCGGACGATTCTCCTGAATGTAAAATTTGCACGCGGTCCGTAAAAAACAAGGGAGGCAATACATCGAAATACCGATTTTTCTTTCGATTTTTCGATTTTTTCGGTTTTTCGGTTTTCCTCCAAAAGCAACATCGGTTAAATCGGTTTTTAAAAAACATCGTTTTTTTCCGGTTTATCGATTAACCGCCTCACCCTAGTGATACACTGATTGAGCTGACCTATATATATAACTGGACTGCGGGTGCTGGACAAAAATGTGTCCCCATTTTCACTTTCAAAATGGCGGCATTTATGGGACTGACATGTACTTATCGTAGGAAAAAAGAATATTTATGTAAATACAAAGCGATTTTCTTACTTTATTAATAACTCGTTCCTGTGCGAGGGCTTCCCCAGAGGTGAATAAAATCGTCTGGCGTTACTGCGTTAGCCAGAACAAAATACTAAAGAGTAAAGACCAATAAATTCGGACAGGAAAGAGATAATGCATGCAGGTTGGTCATTGTTAATTTCTTGTGGAACGACTCAAGAGGCCTGCTGGATTATTTGTCTGACCAAATAGGAATATCGCCTCCCATGTAAACAGCCCCTAAGAAGAATTCGGTACGCCTCGCTTCTTTACGATTTTCTCGTGATCTTTAGAGCTGGCGACTTCACAAAACGAAATGTTTGTAGATTTCCATGACCATGTGTATTGACAGTCTTGTTTATTTTATTGCCAAGTGTTCGTGCGGTACCGCCGGCCGGCCGGCACGTCTTTAATTCAGACTGCTAGAAAGCTACAACAGTAATTGTCTAGGATTATTATTATTGTAGTTCAGAACTACAATAAGACTCTTATCATGAAAACATCCCAGGCCGCTCAACAAATATTTTGTTTACACAAACTCGAGACCAGGACGATATTATGCTGACTTGGCAAAAATTCTGACAGAAAATTCGACAAAGTTTGCCTAGTCCGTCTACTCCGAACGTTTTCTCAAGAAATAATCCACTGTAGAAGTTATAAAATATATTGGCAGAAAGATAATTCACCTTGCTATAACATACGTGCAGTTTATCCGACCAAATAGCTTAGTTTCCCTAAAAAAAGCGAAATACCAAACATGTTCAAATCATAATAGCGTCCGCTATTTGGAAATTTTTTCCCGTATGTATTATAATGTCTTCTCCGAATGTTTTCTCGAGAAATAAACCACTGTAGAAGCTATCAAATATACTGGAAGAAAGATAATTCATCTGGCTACAACATACGTACAGTTTATCCGACTAAATAGCTTAATTTTCGTAAAAAAAGCGAAATACCGAACATGTCCAACACGAACTAGAGATTCTTAGGTGTTGGTCAGCGACCTTCACCATTAGCAAAAGGACCCATAAATGCCGCCATTTTGAAAACGATTTTGGGGACACTTTTCCTAACTCAAAGGTAATAGGAGCACGCAGTCCAGTTATATATATAGGTCAGTGGAATCGAGTCGTTGATGTACAGACAGACTCCACCGTGCTGACCAATTGCACGGTCTTTTCGTACGATGTTATAGCCCGGGGTTGGAATTGCATTGTCGCCCACAGAATCACTCAACCAAGTCTCGGTGAAGCTAGCAAAATCAACATTCGCTTGCAAAACAGAGTGGCGTACTTCGTCAATCTTTGGCGCTAAATGACATTGTGTTCGATAAAATAAATCCTGGCACAAATTCAGATCGAGTGTTGATAGAAGTTGGCACTTCGGTTTGGTTGTCTGTGGCATCTATTGCACGTTTGCTGGAATCATTAGTGTTGTTGTTGTCAAGTAAAATGTAAATTAGATTCGAGTTTCTTACAATTTGGCAAGGTTGTAAATTGTTAAATGTCGAAGATAAATGATTTTTATATCGGTGGTATAAGTGATGATTCTTTCCAAATCCAGTTAAGGTTGTGATTAACCTTTGCTTGCATGTGTATGTCGGCTCTGCATCCACGATGTGTAAGGGTCTTGTTAAGGCCAAAATCTTTCAGTGTCTGCCATGTTGAGGCTAGTTCTTTGCCGTACTGATATAGACTTGTTTTAAAGAGTTTGAGCTTATATATTTTGAAAGGACAATTGTTAGAATGCTAGTGTTAAGATATTTTTACAAACAGTTTGTAAGTTGGGTTAAAAAAACTATAGGAAAAAAAATTAAGTTGAGTAACCCCCCTGGTTTTGCGCTTATTGTAGAAAAATTACAGTCTACAATTTTTTATGATATTCGAGGATAGGTATATTTGATAAAAGAAGTCTTTAAAAGATAAAGACACTCTCACGAAGCGATGTCGTTGTCGACTTTGTTGTTTATGTTCGTGTCAGATAACTAAAGCCGCGTTTCGCTAGCTATCTCTCTGGATTTTTCCTGGCGAAATGGTAAGCGCTAGAAAACTGTAATTTGCATCAAACTATTAGGTATATAATTACAATAATGGATATATTCGACAAAAAATCGGGTAAACTTTATGTCTTTTGCTAGGAAATGATATAATACTTTCATTGGCGCTCAAAATAACGTGTCGGAAAGTTGTATCAACATTATATATGTACGTTCGTGTCTTTCTGGATTTTTCCTGGCGAAACGGTAAGCGTTAGAAAACTGTAATTTGTTTTGGGCTATCAATTATATCATAGTGATGGATATATTCGACAAAAGAATGTCGTAAACCTTGTACATTTTGTTAAGAAACGGATTATATTTTAACGAGTGCTCGAGCCGACAACATGTCGGAACGTCGCAAGAGCGTTTAATGTCTGGTTGGCTTTCTGGATTTTTCCTGATGAAATAAAGCGCTCTACGGGCTCCAAAACATGTTTGTTTGAAGCTCACTTCCATGGACATTAGAATGAGCCGCCTCCGTAGAAAGAGCGTTCTCCGTAGAACGAGCTGTCTCCGTAGAAAGAGCGTTCTCCGTAGAACGAGCTGTCTCCGTAGAAAGAGCGTTCTCCGTAGAACGAGCTGTCTCCATAGAAAGAGCCTTCTCCGTAGAACGAGCTGTCTCCGTAGAAAGAGCGTTCTCCGTAGAACGAGCTGTCTCCGTAGAAAGAGCCTTCTCCGTAGAACGAGCTGTCTCCGTAGAAAGAGCGTTCTTCGTAGAAAGAGCCGTCCGGCCGTAGCAGGAGCGTTCTCCGTAGAACGAACTGTCTTCGTCCGAAGAGCGAGCTGTCTCAGGTGTTTGTAAAATCCGGAACCCACCCTGAACCTACCCGGAACCGACCAGGAACCCCTCCGGAACACTCGGAACTCACCCGGAACAGTCGGACCTACGGTTTCAGATTCGAATCTGAAACTAGAGGTGCATTCTGCGTAGAAAACCGTAGATTGCCGCGGAGTCCCTCTGGATGCCAATCATTTATCAAATATATACCCTTCTACGGACACGCTCCTTCTACGGAGACGGCTCTTTCTACGGGGACGGCTCCTTCTACGGAGAACGCTCCTTCTACGGAGACGACTCCTTCTTGTTATTTATGTTACTGTGCGTTCCATCAAGTACGATTGTGAAATGCCTGATGATGTTATTGAATGTACTTTTTGTATGTAAATCTGATTATTGAACAGCAAAGCATTTTAATGAAAATACACTAATTACAATGAATACATGCACGTTCGCGTTATATATTGAACATCGTTTAGTTTTATTGACCGTTTTATTTCTTTAAATGAAGGGCAAAAGGTGTAGTGTTTTACTCTGTCTAACGCAAGAGTATTTTACTCTGTCTAAAACGCCAGACGATTTTACTTGTCAAGTGGGGAGCCCTCGGTAGTGAACGAGTTAAAGAATAATAAATGGTCTAAATGGAGAAATCCGTAGACGAACACGTTTCGGGCAATCCCATGCACCCATGCATCCTACCTACACATTCAAGCCGAGTCTGATTTGCGGTCACCATCTTTCAGTTGAGCATGCACTCTCCGTCAGGGTTCTTCCTGGCCGGAGTTGATGCCTTATTAATGACAATAGTCAGATACATTGGGCAGAATACTTTTCTTGTTATGTCTTAAGATTTAAAAACTTGGCTTCATTACATCACTCTAAAATGGTTTATCGTATTACTTTTTGAAGTTTGGTTATATAATTAAGCTGAAAGCCATACAAAACGATATACTATGCATGAAGAGATTAGGGTGAAGGGCAAAATACACCGCGGCTTAAATAGGCCGCGTCGGTCGCGGATTAAATATAAGTCGTGAAGACGTGAACAGCTCGTATAAACGGTCATGTAATCAATAAGCCGCGACTAAAATGAGCCCAGGGTTGAAGCTAGTCCAAAATAAGCCGCGGCGTTATTCAATAATTGATCGTTTATACTAGCTGTTCGCGAATTATTTAATTAAGCCGCGGCTTATTTTGCCCCGTATAAAAGACCCTATTATGATGCAAGTAACTGCCATTTGCCGATACAAAATATCAAACGTAATTGGTATGATATTATACCCACTTTCCTGTATTAACAAGATTTGTCGCTACGTGCATGGCCATGTCTGTTAATTGGGTGTTAAGTAAATTACGTAAATCCCGCTCTTGCTCAAACCCAATACCCACGCCATTCATTGATTGGACAATTAACACCATGTAGATTGTAGACATCGACTAGACGACTACATGTACAATCACAGGGTACAATAGACTGCGAGCGGGTGTCTACATGTACAAGAAAAGTATATTGCAAAATATATAGGTGGAACATTCTAATCTGACTTCTTTACTAGATACCTTTCATGTAATTATATAATTTCCATTTTTTTAAGACAATGTGGTTGAAGTTCATTTTTTATTGCAAAGAGGTGAACATAACACTGGAAAATACATAGGAAGTTCCGTTGTATATTTTTTGAGAAACTTAGACTGACCCCTTTCGGTTAGAGAAAGGTTAAATCTTCTACGTTGTACTGAGAATAAAGAATGTTCCGAGATTAATCTCGGGACTAGAACTGATTTATCTATTCTCTTTGTTTTGAAAAAGAAATAGTTTGTTTGAATTACGTCGTTAATTGTTCGACTTTTCTAGAATATATAAGCTAGGTCCTTATTATACGTGTCTGCGCAGTTCCTAAAGTTTTGCAGATCTTTCAAACTTTTGTTATCAAAGAGCAGCAACCAAGCTAGTGCGTTCTCCAGCATGCAATTCTTCCGTTTCATTCGCTGCCATACCGATATGCACAAATCGGCCACAACTGCGTTTCAATGTGTTTTTGTCACCAGTTCTAAAAGTGTATTTTTGTTCACATTTTTCGGTTGTTTTTGTTTATATTTAAAAATTGTTCAATTCAATCCAATATCCATAATTTGTCAACCCAACTTTAGTATTTTATTCTCGCTAACCGCTATGTAAACCTGAGTGTCTGTCCAAATTGGTCTAGTTTAGTCTTATTCTGGTAACGCCATCCCGTTGTGAAACAAAATAACGCATACTATATAATCGAAGATTTACATTATCGCATAATTATGTTTATATATGCGGCGTTAAGCTGTTATCGTAGCATTCCTGTGTACAATATAAAACTATTAATTATATATATGTCTGAGTAAATTGGCTACATTCTATACTCATTCTACTCTTCAATTTTGTACAGATCAGAAAAATCCTGGGATGATTTACTCGCATTATAAAATCTAGGTATAGCATTTAAACTACATTTAAGTCTTTCCCACCGTTTATATATATATAGTCTTATATATTGTATACATGCAGTATATATGTAGTATACAGTATATACAGTGTGTGTATATATATATATATATATATAACAAATAAATATGTCAAACTGTTTAACAAATATACAACTATCAAACTACCAAATGATGCACTTGCAGTATGCGAGAACATTGTATATATAGCATAGCAGAATACAAACTCGAATACCACGTCAATGGTACATCTAGACATGTTCAAAATATGCACTGATTGAGAGATTCGCATGCATTCAAAGAGTTTTGATTCAAGGCCTACTAAGATTGTGCATGTAAACGCTATACCTCAGATTATCAAAATACACCATACAGGACTTTCATGCGGAATTGAAATTACCAGATGACGAGACAGATTCGACATTCGTCCTCCAATATCGCTTTGTTTCGCACATTTGGTAGTATTCAATGAAACAATTGACAATGCAGTTAATCAGCACAGACGAGAGGAATAAATTATTCTATTTTTTTATGATATCTTTCCTGGATCTCTTTTTTTTGTTGTTGTTCAAAGACAAAAATATGTGTATAAATAAAAAAGTTTAAAAAAATATAAAAGAAAAAGTGTTCACTATAACTGCGAGAAGTAGAAAAAACACACCTTCGATGGCTCTATATATTTGTCAAATAGTAACGGAAGTCATTAGAGGTAAACTTTTACGGTTTGGCGGCAATTAAAAGCAATTAACGTAGGAATGTCCATAGAAATCTGACTCTTTAAAAACGCAGAGTGTATAAGAAGCATTATACCAAACAACTTCACAAAACGTTGGGTTCCATGCACTCTTTGTCCGATTTCTCTATATGCAACTTCACGATTGGTACGTTGCTTATTTATTTGCTTTTAGTTTGGCAACGACGGAATTTCCCTAGACTAACGTAATTAGTTCAGTTATAAAGGTACGTTGCCTTTCGAGTTAAACTTTTTTACTTGTTATACGCTGCAAGCTATGTATCTAGACTAGAAAACTATATATACATTTATATATTGTCTGATTTTATATCATTTACTGATTTACACCGAATATGTGGCGCTTAATTGTCTATTGAAATATATCAGTTTCATGCATAATAAAATCGTCGTCAACTTTATTACATGTTTAGTCCTCTAGCCGATTATAAGGGTCTGTATACTATAATGTGCAGGGGTATACACGATATAGCTCTAAGAACAATAAAGCTATAAAGTTGATTTTACCAATGGGGAAAAACTTAAGTGAACCGAGAGAAAACCCCTCAAAGCACAGCCACAGGGCACAGGGGGAAACCAACAACTCTACTCACACGAGTCCCAATCTCAGACAGGAGATCACCCATCCAATTAACCCTTTAGCGCCTATAAATAAATTTGACAAACAATCGAAAATCATTTGCTGCATGAAGTTTACGTTGCGAGTAAGTTTCCTAAAAATGAATGGTTACATTTACCTTTTCTAGTGTAAAATTTAACATAGACTCTAATCATGTCAACAATCTGACATTCCGGGTCGTTTACGACCCCTTTGGTAGCCAAAGAGTTATATGAATGGGGGATTAACTTTGGTCCTCGGCGTTCAGAGGCATGCAGCGCGCTAAGCACTGCCATTGGTAGCGTGTGTCGTTATCGTATATATCTTATTAGGGGCTAGCTGTTCATATGAGGCGGGCTAGCCCGGTTATCGGGCTGATTTTATGCCACGAAAATCTTTCTATGTATGTATGTATGTATGATGATTGAACAACTGATGAAACAGGACGAGTGTATACATAAGTAGTATGATAATAAACAAAGTCATAAACTGGATAACATGTGGAAATTTTGGAGTAAAGTTTCCGATCGTAAATAATTGAATGAATGCTCTCTTCAAGACTCAGCCACCGTTTATAACAAAACGGCGAACATGCATGCAGGTTGGTTTTCGTGGCGGCACAAAAGCTATCTGGAATAGTGTGAACGGGCCCTCAAAGTCCACGATGAATTCGATTAATTGAAAAAATGTTTGCGAAACTCGAAAGTTTCGCATTTTAGTCGAACAATCTACTTGCATGGGTTTGATTATATATCACGGGCGTTGCTTGACCTTCTTGTATAGTGTCCGCAAACAGACCTAATTTTGTTAACGGTTCAGAAAAAAGACATTAGACTGACCTTTTTTGTTGACGTGCAACCTCAAAGTGGGATCTAAGTCAGTCGATATTAACAGAAATAATAGTACGCAATAAGTTATACCGGCTGTCGTATATATAAGGCCTTGCCCTTGCTCCTAGAGTATTTTTCGCAACGAGTGGCGTAACGGAGCTGGGGGCCTTTAGAAAATTTGCGTTTTGGCGCCCAACGAATGTAGATCGAATGTAAAGAAGAGACTGGGATGGCAGTAATTTAAGTGATTCTAACCCAAATCCTAATGCTAACCCTAACAGAGTAAAAGAAAGACAAAAAACATGTAGTAAAAAATCGGTAGAGATCGCTGCACCAAACTCGAACTAAATATAGTATTTAACTTTTACTAATGCAGACTACTCCTAATCTCGGTTCCAGAATATAACGGCAAAATATGTCGGTAACGGCGCAATTAAACCGCCTTTTATTATTATAATACTGTCTATTCTTGGTCACAGGCGGGGGCCCTTAGTTTTCGAACTAAGGGCCTGTTTACAAGGAGGTAGGGTTACCCCAGCACCCGCGGGCGTCTTGGAAAGTAGGAAAAGTACTGGGAGTACCGTGTATAGTTTTACATCCGGGTTTGCAATTTTGCCCCCCAACTGATCCAAGATGCCATCCTTCAAATGGTTACCCGATTTTGGCCCCAATGCCGGCTCTAGTTTTATTTATAATCTCTATCACATTATACGGCGGGTAGCTTTTATTCCGGCAGGAATAGCGCTCCACACAGATGACGTCGTTGATATACTGCATGTTTATATGGACGTATGCCGCCCCCCCCCCCCCCCCCCCCTTATACGCCTTTACACATTTTTCAACAAGACAAATCAAATGAACGGACTATATATACTCAATTTGTTTTCTATTATTTATATATATATATATGTAATATTTATAAACCGCGCAGGAGGGTTTATCAGATATAAAACACGAGGCGATAGCCGAGTGTTTTAGAGCCGATAAAGCCCGTACTGCAAGGTTTTTAAATGGCTTCTAAAAAGAATCACTTCATACGTTCATTGGCGTAGTAATTTTGAAAATTAAGCTTATCTCAGCCGTTAAAAACCAGCGAGAAACTTAGAGCGAGTCTATATCACATATATAGATCCGATACGCTCATGATTTTTCTTTGTGTTTTCCTCATGAATTATTAATCAATTTTAGAAATATATATATATATATATATATATATATATATATACATATACAGAACAGATAAAACGTAGTTCATACAGCCTTTTTTGTCCGGCATAGTCAAACTAAGGCTAACGCTATTCATCACAAGTTATAAACTCTTTGTTTATGCTTAATTATTTGATAAGATTCGACGCATACCAGCTATAATACTGATATATACCTCGAGTTCATAATTAATGTTATAAATTATTAAAAAATGTGTTTTTAACGAACGAACGAACGAACGAACGAACGAACGAACGAACGAACGAACGATTTCTGTTTTTTGTTTATTTTTAAGTCTGCAAGTGTTCATTGAGTTAGGTTATACTCTGCACAAATATTTGTTATTCCTCGCACCCAATATACCAGCATCGTACCCAGGGTCTTTACACAAGAGGGTCGGGTGAGTGCGTCCGTGCATGCAATTTTAAAAATAGGTACGCAATTGCGTACATGCGGATACTGGTATTTGGCTAACATGACTGAACAATGTAAATTGTATATTACAAACACATTAATGTACTGAAGATATACAACTTATTATTGTAAACATATGATGGTGACTGTAAGATGCGTTTGGAAAGATCTGCAAGAAACAGAATATTTCAAGCTGAGTGCTTTTGGGGGCATAATGACCAAATTAGATAGACTAAAATTTCAGCATGAATTTACAAACAATCACTTTAAAGTAATGCTGCAATTGTAAATTTGATGGGGGGAACTGCAGCCTATTTAAACCGCCATGGTTCCAAGGCTGGCTCAAATTTTCAGCCCACTAACTGCAGTAAAACGTTAGACTAGCTTTATGCCAGCTCAGACTGAAATTACTTCTTCAGATCAACTAAACTATATCAAATGCACAAGTCTATTTTACACCATGCCTTTAAATTCTTACATATTGCTCATGCAAGCCACACAGCTCACACTCATTTTCACATTTAACTGCTGAACTAGTTGGAAGTTATTTGTAAATTATATACAGTATTGTACATTAAGCAAGTTACTTGTTATTATTAAATAGTCAATTGTTTACTGTCTATTTTAATTTACTGTCTATTTTAATACAGTACAGTTTGAGGACAGCTAATTAAGCACCGATTTGATCTTTGCTTTGCAAATTTTGTGAGTATCATCACAGCCTACACACTGACATATGGAGTCTCCAGACTGCAGAGTGTGGCAAGTGCACACCCCAGATATTTTTTATCAAATGACGTTGCACACTTGAATTATTCTAGGGGGTCTAGGGGCATGCCCCCCGGAAATGTTTGAAATTTAGAGTCTCGGAAATGCCATTTCCTGCATTCTGAGGGGTGATTTTTAAGAACACTGAAGGTCATAAAAAGTTTGCAACACAGGGCGGTAATCAACTACAAGAAAATAACGTTAAAAACTTTATATTTAAATACCGTATTTATTTCAATTTGGCAACTTGAGTTATTCAGACTGTAAATAAATGACACATCTGAGTGCACACTTGCACACCTGAATATATTAGACTCATAAATGCACACTTGCATTCCCGAGTTCCAGTGTCGGAAACTGCCAATATTAATAGTTGAGCCAAATTATAAGCTGTCTCTTATTTTTTATCTAAAAATATATCCAACGTCGAAGAAAGGCAAATAATTCCCAATGTTTTTAATAAGTTAAATCTTACCATTGGGCCACATAAAAAAATTACTTGTTTAGCGTCCACCTATTTCAATTCTTCCAGGTCGGGAAGGAAGGTTGTTTTTTTTTGTATGTTTTTTTTCTTTTTGTCCTACAGGGGCACTGCTCTCATCTATACTACAGGGTGTTTCAAAAACGTACTACAGCCTTCCTTGGCCACACAGCATATCACAAATGCCATTGGTGGTCTAACAAAGAAGTATTTGTTTTCACTCACTCGCGTGGAACATGTAAGGGTCTGGGTACGAGAATAAGTCCGAGGTCTGAACCAGTCCAGCGCCTCTCTCCTCGGCAGAGGTTAAATTTCGGAGACTGGAGGTTTCGGGGGTCGTCGGAGATGCTCGGAGGCGTCAGCTGGACATAAGTAGTGCGGGGGTAACTAGTCCAACGGAACTGACGCTTTCGACGCATCTCCGACGATCCCCGACATAGCTGATCTCTGAAAGAAATTCTGCGGAGGAGAGAGGTCCAGGGCTGCATGTCCAGGGCATGAAGTTCGTCGGCGATTGCAAAGCGGAAATAACCATTTTTAATACTACAGGTAAAACGTTTTGAGAGTTTTTGCACTAAACTTATAGGGTTTTTTGAAAAATTAAAAAAAATTTGGAGGTCGGGGGCTTTTCTCTAGTCGGGCGGGGACGCTAAACAAGTATTTTTTTTTATGTGGCCTTAACGAAGTTAAATCTTACCAGTTAAACCCTATGCCGAAATCTTACCATCAACGTAAATATTTGAAATCTACAGTTCATGTATAAGTTTTAAATACCTTACCTTCTAAATGAATCTTACGTCCTTGAAAAGGTCTTTATAATTGCTTTAACATCCACTCACCACTCTTGTCTTCGATATTAAAGCGTTGAACAACCTCTTCCCCCGCACTACTTATGTCCAGCTGACGCCTCCGAGCATCTCCAACGACCCCCGAAACGTCCATTCTCCGAAATTTAACCTCTGCGGAGGAGAGAGTTGAACAACAGTAACACTTGTGTCTCGATGTCCACTGTTCACTATACCGCATTCGCTAAAGCGCAATTCGGCTTACGTTCGTGAGCTGTTCGTGAGCGTTCGTACAACGTTAACGTTCGTACATAACGAATAAGGCTACTGATCGACGATCGGAAATTGCGGCTGTTGACCACTGATCTCAATAAAACTGGATGGGGCATGCAGTGAACTCGATGTTAAGTTAAAATCTGATACTTGGAACGCTAACGTCCAGTCATTCGTGGGGCAAAAAGTGAGGGGAAAAGTTCCAGGCTCTTGCGCGGTTTGCAGGTAGGTTTCAGTTTCCCACAAAATGTTTTTTTACACGGTCACCGCGGTCTTGAGCGAACTGCGAAGGCTCGAAAAGGTTTGAAAAATTATTTATTGAATCCTTTTATCACGCTTTGCTAAACGTGCATTTTAAATTTTGATTGGTTGTGCTATGCTGCCGAACTAATTATGCAGTAATTGACTAATTGTTTATTTGTTGCTATAGTACAACTGTGACTAAGGGTCATTGTCTTTACAAAACGTGCACGAAGTTTGTCAGTCAAGAAATTATTTAAAATCAAACTCGTTACTCCAAAGAGGATACAAAAAATCAACACAAACTTAGTATCGAATATATTGTTAGTACCAGTTTCATGTGTCGTTTTGTTTAAAAATCATTCCTGATTCGTACCGAAAACAACAACGAAGTTGTCAGTTATAATTTTTCCTAAAATATCATTAGTTACAAAAGGCCGTATAACAAAACCAAACAAGAAATTAAAGGAGCAGAAATAAGAAAATGACATTAGATGTATATTATGAAATATCAAGTATCAATACGTCTTCAAACTCGTACAAGAATAGCTTTCTCACTCTTGTTCTCACCTTTTCAGCTGGCTGTTTTCATCCTATAGCCAGCAAAAGGATGTCTGTTTTCTCAGCCTATTTTCATCCCTAGCTTAATTTACTGTATAGTTTCGGATCGCTATACAGTAAATAAAACAACAACAACACTGCACAACAATGGGAAAAACCATTAAATGCACGTTGAATTTGACAAAATAATTTGATAAATAATTTTTTCAAACCTTTTTTCGAGCCTTCCCCGTGCGAGGAGGCAGTCCCGAAGGCAGTTCACTCAAGACGGGCGGCCGTGTAAAAACATTTTGTGGGAGACTGAATCGGGCCAATTATCCTACCTGCAAACCGTGCAGGGGCCTGGAACTTTTTGCCTCACCTTTTGCTTTACCGTTAGAGGGGGCATCGGCGGGAAAATTTGGTAACCACATGGCAGCCGCCGCCATTACCTATGATATTTCAGTCAATTGGTTGGCAAATGTACTAGACCGAGACCTTTGCCAACCAACGCGCCTAATGTTTGCCTCCAAAAAAAAACAAGATGGCGGCGTTCAATTGGTTACCCGCAGTTGACTGAAATTAAGATAGGATGCCTCCTCTAGTATTTATATGATCTCTATGGTTCCAGGTATCAGATTTTAACTTAACATCGAGTTCACTGGGGGCATGAGGCCGGGTTTTGCATGCCAGTTGTATGATGACGTGACCACTACCCAAGATGGCTGCCACTGAAGTTCATAGCTTTCGTAGATTGAAAACAGACAAAAAGAGTTATTTTAAGAAAATTTAAACGAATGTAAGGACACAAGAATTTAATACTTAATAAGGTTTAAGACGCTAATTTCTTGCATCTGTTTATGTTACTGAGCTATAAAACGTTTAAATTTCGTTGTTTTTCTTCAGTGCCGACAACGAAGAAATTTCACGATAATATAAACTGAAAAACAGACTATAAAATACACGAAGAATTCAATTCCAAGTCTTAAATTGTATCTTTAATGGTAATCTTAATGCCTTAACAATATCTCGTGTACATGTTGTGTATTTGCCATCTTTTGACTGTATTTGTTATTAAATAGTGAAAACTAAACGAACCGGCATCTGTTGTTTGCTTTACGGCTTTTCCGACTCCCCCGGTACAGAGTACTTAATATTCCTACCCCGGATAATCTGACCGTGCTGACGTCAAGATTGCTTATGGCAGTCAACTTTGGGATTGGGAACAAGTTCTAAGGCCGCAATGCGTCATATCTTCCACTACGTAAGATGGCGGCGACTGGCACAAAATGTTTGACTGCTGGCCATAGGGAATGGCCTATCCAGTTTATATAGAGATCAGTGCTGTTGAGGTTGACCTGGATTAGCTACGCATGCGTAGAACGAATATCTTGCGTGTAAACGTCATCAATACACGCGAGACCGAGCGACGTTTTTTAAGGATTTTCCCGTGGGGGGGGGGCAGTTCCCAAAAAGGGACTGTTCTAGGGGGGTCAGGGGGTATGTCCCCCCGGAAATTTTTGAAATTTAGAGTCGGAAATGCCATTTCCTGCATTCTGAGGGGTGATTTTTAAGAACAATGAAGGTCATAAAATGTCATAAAAACTAGTTAAAATACAACCCATTTCTGACTGTTTCTTTGTGGTCTGCCATTTTATTTAAAAATAATTTCTCTTCATTCACTTCATGTTAGGTCAACATAATAATTTAATTAAATCTAAGTTGTTAATTAAGGGCTAAAACTTACTTTCCGTTTGTCTATTTTTTATTCCTTGCTTATTTGTTTGTATTATATTTAAGAAAAAGGGACTTTTCCTGGGGGGGCAAAAATTGATTCGTGGAAAAAAAGGCCCTGGAAGAATAAGGAGCGAAGGGGCGTTGTGGTACATGTGGGTTCATACGATAAAATTAGGAAGATAAAGGAAAATAATGGATCCGTTGAAGAGGATACTAGGGATATTGTAGGATATCAAGCATTTGTTGACTTGAAATCAAATATGGCGGGAAAATTAGACGAAGAACAAGGTGCGATCTAGTACCGTGAACTTCCATGTTAAATTACTAAAATCTGTTGTTTGTTGGCCGTTTGCTACTCCCAAAAGAAGTCGGGTTGTTTTTTTTAGCAGATGTGTGTACCCAACTGACTTTTAAAACGGATTTTAAAGTTCGAATCAGTCGTGGAAAGTATACTTGACGAGTGACGAAGTGACAAGTTGACAATCACATAAAACAAACCCAATCAATTATGGAGGGTGAATAAATATCTCAACTATCAGATAACTTTGATTGATTTTTTCTTTGTCTTGATTTTATTTTTGGCTATATATGGACAGTTCACTTATTGTTTTGCGTGTGTGTGTGTTTTGAATAAATTCAAAACACACACACACGCAAAACAATAACAAGTGAACTGTAAACTTCATCAAGCTCGGCCGACAACTCACTTGAACTGAGCACGCGCACGTGGCCTGCGAACTGCCCATGAAAGTGGCCGATTTTCTATGCGATTCTCGATCGTGTGTGCATCCCGGGCTTTTGTTCCCGTCCACCAACGTCTGTTTTACGGAGCACGAAATTCCTTTCTCTTTGTGTACAGGAACCAATCAAATTAAGGTGGCTCCATACAGTTTCTTGAAAAATGGAAAATACAAAGTTTGCGAGTCCAAAACACGTGATTAAACAATTCGGAAAAAGAATAAAACTAAATGTTATGCATAGTTAAACAGTCTGACAATCAAAAACTGTTACCAAATAAATAGCAACAGTTGTTGCTATGGCAGCTATGACTTAATTGGCTTCGAAAAAATATGACTTCAAAATGGCTGCCAATGACCCTTCCAACTAATTTAATTCGAAAAAAACTTTGGTGACCCCCAATTTTTTTTTCATTAAAACTTTTCTTGAAGTACGAGTAATCAATAGGCCGATTTTTAAAGAATTCTGTAGAACGATATTTGTTAATTTTTTAAAAATTTCGTTCTACAGAATTTTTTAAAAATCGGCCTATTGATTACTCATACCTCAAGAAAAGTTTTAATGAAAAAAAAAATTGGGGGTCACCAAAGTTTTTTTCAAATTAAATTAGTTTGAAGGGTAATTGGCAGCATTTTGAAAAGTCATTGTTGCCATAGGCTATTTATTTGGTAACAGTTTTTGATTGTCAGACTGTTTTTAACTATGCATAACATTTAGTTTTATTCTTTTTCCGACTTGTTTATGCACGTCTTTTTAGACTCTCAAACTTGTATTTTCCATTTTTCAAGAAACTGTGTGGAGCCACCTTAAACCATTGTGGGGCTAAATATATTAATAAAACCGGCCCGGGCGAGTGTTGTTTGTGAAATTTAGTCGAAAGCTAATATTTTGAAAAGTTTGGCTTAGAACTTCGCGAAATTTACGAAGAATAATGCTTTGATTATGTTCTTTCTGCCCATGCAAATAATTATGCGTTAAGTCAGTGTAAAGCGTATAAAGAGCGTAAGAGAAAGATTGTAAACAAAAGCTCAAACTGAAACGTGAGTTTACTTCAAAGCTAATATTTCGCGTAGTATCAGTGGCGCCGGAAGCTACGTAAGACGGCGGTGGCAGCCATATAAAAAGGGCACTTTCTCTCAGCATTAATTTTTGCACGTGGTAAATAATGTTCGCCAATTTTGCTCTATAGCATAAAATAACCAAAAAGCATAACGGTATAATATAATGAATGACAATGTATTGAGAAAGAAAATTGTACATATTGATGCTACATTCCTATTTACATTTAAGAAAACATGGCAACTTTAATGAATCAGAAAACACCCGCCAAGTGAAAAAGGCCTGGGCACAAGACACAGCTCAACCTCGTTCTTATGCAGGGCGTTTTTGAAATTGGTAAGGTGGGAAAAGGTTCTGGCGTCGACTGTTCGATTCGGTATTTTCATTGGTTGATTGCTTTTCTTAAACATTCCTCGTGAAACATATTTATGCATATAGTGAAATAAAAGTAGCGTGCTGCGTAGGCAGTGTAGAAACAACAATCGAAATATAGTAACTTAGGTTAGATATACTGCCGAAACAGAGAACGTAGGAATCTAACGTTTCGAGCGCCCTTCGTCAGAGAGAAACGTGACGAAGGGCCTTCGCTCGAAACGTTAGATTCCTACGTTCTCTGTTTCGGCAGTATATCTAACCTAAGTTACTATATTTCGATATGTATGCATAGTTTTGTGCCAGTTATGACCAAATAGCTTCAACGGGACCGCCAACGGGACAAATATGACCGCCATTACAATGAACTTCTCCCACGGGGCTGCCATTACTCAGAATGATTTTGCATACTAAACTAAATTGCTAATTTATTACGCCCAGTATTCTTGGGTGCTGTGACTAGCCGATGCTTGGGCTTTTTCCCACCCTCTAAATTTCAAAAACGCCCTGAGAACAAGGATGGACACAGCTAACCCAAGGCAAAATTAGTTTGCTGCCTCTGTGTGGTCTGCAGTAGTAAGTTAGTTTGTGAGTCATTAGAGATTTTGAGGTATTAATACAAAAGTCATTTAATGCAATAATACAAAAGGCAATTCCTGTAGAAAACATTCCTGTTACGAGAAAGGGCAATTGGTTGCCCCCGTGCTGCCCCCGCGCTGTGAGGGCAGGGGGGCGGGGGCAGCTGCCCCCACTGCCCCCGTGGCTCCGGCGCCCCTGCGTAATATAGCTCAGAACTTTACGAAGAATATTGTTTTGACTATGTTCTTTCTGCTCATGAAAATAAATATGCGCGAAAATCAATGTAAAGCGTAAGAGCGTGAGAGAAGTTAAAGGATGTAAACAAAAGATTGTCTGAAGCGAACTAGTTTCTTTGAAAGCTTATATTTTGTGTATATAGCTTAAAACTTTACGAAATTTACGAAGAATGGTATTATATGTTCTTGATGCCCGTGTAAATAGATCTGCGCGAACGTTTTTGAAAAGGCTACAAGTTTCGGCAAAATGTATCTAGCGAATAATACATTTTACGGGGATGTCTATATATCCTCCTTCGCAGAACCGCCGCAGAATACAGCAGAAATCCCGATTTTTCGCATTTTGTTGACCTGGTCTTTCATTAGGGCAACCACGACTATAGTATATGACCAGCAACTCCATCATAAGACCAAAGGCAGGGCTTGATATATTTAGTTTATTTTTTATTTTATTTATTAACTTTACAACCATGAAAGAATGCAAATATACAGGAAATAAAGAGTGCAATACTTGAACATGATTGAAGGAATGATCAACAGGACACGAGTCCCATGTGAAGACCAACCCAACAAAAAAATTACATAATAAACGTTAAGTAAACACACGATAAAAAAACCCCCAACAAACTAATACACAAATTACATAAGAATAAAGATTTAAGAGCAACAACTTGGATTGAAAGAACGACATTTAGAACAGAAACTTTTCCAGGTGCGCAGTCTATTAACATCGAAATTGGAGTCTAACTTAGAAGAGTAGTGAATATAAAGCTCATGTTTAAAAATGGAAACAGAAGTACGATTACGAACTATCGGAGAGAGATTGTTCCATAGAAAGACAATTCTGTTGAAAAAGTTGCTACTCCGAGTTTCACGCCTCGGTCAATAGGTCAGCTCCCCAAAATTTGAGAAGTTAGCTGTGATTGTCCGTTTCAGGAAAGGAATTTCGTGCTCCGTAGAGCAGACGTTGGTGGGCGGGAACAAGAGCCTACAAGACGTCTGCGAAGGAGGCTACCCAGTATCCGCAAAAAGTAAGAAGAGATATAATTTGTCAATTTCGAGCTATGTACTGGCTATATATATCATTATAGATCACGAGAAGACTTCACGAAGCTTCGTCTAGCCAGACTTCGCGAAGCTTCGTCTATCCATAACAAAATATATTATTAGCACGCATTTTGATGTCGTGTGCAATGATTAGAGATATATGGAATATATTGCTAATCACTATTATATGTAGTCATCTGAAGACAAACCCACCCATTAAAGCAATCGCAACAAACAAGTCGTTTAAGAAGACTCACATTATATTCGAAATAAACAAACAAACAATTTAAAACCCACTTTGGATAAACGAACAATAATACTGGCAACAGTCACCACAGCACTAACAAAAACATTTTATAAACAATCGCCCACACATGACGAAAATAACTTATAACTTAAGGGCATACAAAATTTACTTTTTGCATTGCTAAATATTGTTTGTAAATCTGCGGGGCTGACTATAACTACAACTTGGATTTGAAATAATAGATTTTCAATAGGTTTTCAAGATTTTTCTATCGTGCAATCTATATATAGACTATATATCGTTAGAATTCCTATAAATAACTATATAATGCATGCTATTATTGATAAATAAATTACAGTCACAGTGAGAAGTATATAAGCTATATATATAACATAAACATACGTATATACAAAAGCACAATGGCAGGAACTATAAACACTCTCATGCTGCATGTTTGTATATATATATATATATATGCAATAATTTTCTTGCTGAAATTATTTTTTTATCCCTTATTGGGTGCATCCGTGCATGTATAAGTATAACAAACACATATTGCATTTATTGTACTTATTTCAGCATCATTCTGGTTGCTTTTCAGAATTTGGTATCTGATCTGAGGAGTTTGGTTTGATGAGTAGAACGTCACCACATACATACGATGACTCTTGAGGAATTTAATTCAAGCAGCGAAAAGCAGGTATATAATATATATAAACAAACCGATTGTTTGGGAAAACGTCATTATCTCTCTATTTAGAAACACGTACTAGACATAGAGATTATATCACAAACAATTTAAAAACATTTCTAGTATAATATACTGGCGTTTTAATACTACGAGTCAAAGACTATGTGCATACGGTAACGTTTCCGAGCGTTTTCGTATTGTTTCAGGTAATGAACTGATTGCTCTCTATTCCAGTGAGAACAGTAAACAATATACGGAAACGCTCGGAAACGTTACCGTGTGCACATAGTCAAAGTTACCGCGTGTAGATACAGTGCCGGATTAGCTGTTAACACTTTTACGGATTTACACTGCTTATCACTATTTCAAAGGTTTCTGAGAGCTGTTAGGAATGATGACGATATATTTACAAAATTATTATAGGATCGACTGACACAAGTTGTATGTCTCGTGATGATCACGCGTTTATATATAGCTGTTTGTTAAACTGATTTGCAAGTTTATATCAGTTAGATAAAAGAATAGGACGCTCGTGCAGTTGACTAAATATGAGTTATCAGTTGCAACAATATATAATATATAGTATAATGACTGCAGACTGAATAAATCTATTGAGATTGCATGCATGCATGAGTGTTGGCTGTTGCAGCTTATAGTTATAACGAATCGCATATATTACGATTCATTAGACATTATCGTGAATTCTAAACGTAACATATTCTCTTTATAAAATAACATTTTGAAAGCACAAGCGCGGTGATTGGTTAAAAGGCGTGTTCTATAACTCTATGGAAAACATGGATAGATTATATAATACTTATATGACATGAACAACTCGGTCGACATCAAAGGCTCTTTGGATTACTAGTTAGGAGTTTCTAAACGCATTGCAATGCATATATTAATGATACGCTAATTAGGTTTGCTAGATTTATGTTAGATATTTGTATTTAGTCGCAGAGAAATTAAAAATATAGGCAAGACTTGTTCGGAGGCGAAGCTCGGAGCTAAGTCGTTAGCTCACTAAAACATGCATCACAAAATATGCATGTATGTTCTATATTTTCCTATGAGTGGTTCGGTTTGCTCTATGAAGCATTTGACGCATGCAACTTAACTGATCTTTATTGAATTCTCTCTAACTTTTACGCACAAATTCTGGTGAGGGTCCTTTCAGCAAAAGTGCACTATTTAAGAAATATAGAAAACATTTTCCGTGTTTCTATAGAGTTATAGAAACACGAGGAGAAGTCAGTTGGGAGAACGGGAAATTGCAGTTATTTGGAGTTATTCCAAACGTCCACAAGTGTTTCTATAACTCTATACGAACACGGAAAAAAATGTTTTCTACTTCCTTCATATAATAACACATCAAAAATATATTGAAAGCTAAAATTAATCCAAATATACAAAGCGTAAATTATCCGTACTGTCCATGGATGGCGTTTGATAGCGTAGTGGATGGCGTATAATGCATGCATGGTGTTTCTGTGTATATATATTACACTCTTCGCCGACGTTTCTCTCTGATGAAGGGCCTTCGCTCGAAACGTTAGAAACTATACGTTCAATATTTTCGGCAGTACTCATACTATATATTTCGTTTTGTATTTGAACACTGCTTACGCAGCACACTACTTTTATTTCATATATAAGTATTAGTCGTTCAGTCACACCAACCAGCAACGTGATTTTTATTTGAAAAGATTGAAGAAGCGCGGCCAGGATTATACATAATAGACATATTTATTAAAACGTTCTCTGACCAATTATTATTCATACGAGCTTTCGGTTGCCAGACTGCAACCTTCAACGGGTGGATGATAATTATTATTACTAATGTTGTTTTATTTTGTCGGGCGGACACCTTTTAATTGCATGGGATTCAACATATATCCCGTTCGTGTCTTGCCTTTTTTTAGGTATTATATGTAAAGTCACTTTATGTATTTTGTATATATGCACTGTATTCCCAATTAAAGTTGTTAAAACTTAAAAAAGAAAAGAAAAATAAATTCCTAAAGTGTTTCAGTCGTCTTTGTATAGGTATCGCCTTGGTATCGTCTATGATCTTGCCCGTCTTAAATTAATAGTTGGTAAATTTTGACGGTGCGTTATGGGAATGATCAAACCGTTTCAGCCGGTGCTGCATGTCTATTGTAAGAGGTAAAACTCGTTAAACATTGTCATTGCGAAACCAGACCGACGCTAGAAGAGAGGTTAACCCAATTTAATAACCCGGTTTCGACTTAGACCGATCTCAAGCACTAAAGTCTAAATCTGATTAGATCTGACTATATGAATGATCCTTTGTTTTTCTATATGTTTTTTCAATGCTATAGCAACTTCTTTTGAATGTATAATCATGCGCGTACCTTGGTCCTTGGTCTTCAAGGATACACTTTTTAGCGATCTCGGCATCTCGCAACAAATTCGTATAATTATCTCGGTCTATAAAATTGCGTTTGCTAACGCCAGCAAACGTCTTTGTTTTTACTAACAATTTCCGTATTAATTTGAAGTGTGTGATGCATGTTTTGCAGCAATGCATATAAATAAGGCTCCATCTTAGCTCACAGCTCATTCATCTACGAATCTTTTTTATTCTTTTCAGTTTATTCTTTTTTTCGTAATCCTTTTGGTCGCGGAGTACGCACTTGGTGTTCTGAGAGATGTGCCTACAGTTCGTGTTAACGATGGGCTTCATAGTTTGTCAGCTGCAATTATCTCAAGTATTCCAAGGTGGGTGATCAATTCACTACACATGAAAAAACTCACGATCTATATCAAACCCAAGCTCAATTCCAGCTGCTGAGTTTCGTGTGAGCCTGCATTCCATTGGTCCCACTTTGTATCTCTAGATCTGTACTGTGGTTCCCGCCCACTGCCTAGATCAATTTTAAGTTCTGACTCAACCTCGCACCCAGGTTCTTTACTTACTCTGCGTTGCTCCAGCGAGTATGCGAGTGCCGAGTTAAGATCCTGGGTACGAGATCGGTTTTGACCAATAGAGAAGCCTGCTACATTAGGTAGGCGAGGTTGTGATAATGTGATATAGGTTAATTGGGTCTCGTCTTAGAATGTTCGACAAAAATGACGATTTTTTCCAACGAATATCTTTATCCGACTGCATGAGTAGAAAATTAATAAACATTATTTAAATTAGAAAATCTGACAAAAGCTTTTATTTAAAAAGTGCCCAATGAATAAGTTTGTCTTATTAACACTTTGAAGCCTGACGACGAGTCTTTAGTATTTTCTTCTGGCTAACGCCAGACGATTTTATTCAACACAGGGAGACGTCCAGGCCTCAAAGTGTTAAAACCTAGCTCTTTAACACTTTGAAGCCTGACGACGAATCTTTAGCATTCTCTTCCAGCTAACGCCAGACGATTTTATTCAACACAGGGAGACGTCCAGGCCTCAAAGTGTTAAAACCTAGCTCTTTAACACTTTGAAGCCTGACGACGAATCTTTAGCATTCTCTTCCAGCTAACGCCAGACGATTTTATTCAACACAGGGAGAGGTTCAGGCCTCAAAGCGTTAAAAAATATTAAAATGGCAGAATAACATATTTTGCAGTTTTTCGTTCCCTTGCTTCGTTATTGAGATATATTTCATATATTTAATAACATATATTTACGTTGTTATAAAAGGTCAATTTCAAAGAGCACTAATACCAAATACATAGCTTTGCATATTTTTTAGGTTGTTGGCAACAAATGTTCGAATAGCCAGCTATTCGTTTGTTTACCAAACAATATACAGTAACTCATATTCTGACGACCTTTCTTCACCATTGAAGTGGTGTTTAACGTTTCTAGGCGTTGACCTTGGATACTATTGGTTCCATAGAGCCGCTCATGGTACGTTTTTAATGTTACTAGCAACCATGCATTACTAAAGGCTTATTAACCAAGTTCGAGGTCTGTACGGGAAAGTATTTGCCTGAGGTTTTCGTACAGACCAAGCGACGGAGGAGCGAGGTTTGTGCGAGAGAAACCGTGGGCAAATACTTTCCGGTACAGACCGAGAAAACGAGGTTAATAAGCCTTTTATTATATGGATTTTGGTTTGTTTTCTTATCTGTTTTTAGTTCTACGTTTGTCTTGATCAGGTGTCGCTGTTCACCTTAGTTCTTATACTTTTGAGCTTGTTCGTTTCGCTTCATGTTTACACCTGTTAGGCTTTTATTTTTCGCGCTTTTAAATAAGAAGTTTTTATAAAAAGAAACACTGATGTTTCAGGACGTATTATTGTTCAAAATTTCCCAACGAATATATCTAATTCGCTTTTATTTTCATTCAAATCAACTCAGTAATTTTCCCGCCAAAACTTGCAGGTCATTAAAAAGGACGTAATGCCCTCTCACAGTGCCGAGAGGGCATTACGGCTTTATCCGGACCTCTCAGCAACCAATCAGCGTGCGCCGTTTGGCGTAATGACCCGAAAACAAGCCCAGCCATATAATAAAGGGTGTTAAAGACTAGTGCTCCTCTTATATATAAAGCAAAACAAAGTTTACAAAATATTTGACTGCATGGCAGGCAGGATCTGCGTGGCAAAGAAAGCAATGCAGTCCACCTATATATGACAGCTACTAGACCTCTGTTGCTGTAGATTGAGTACGAACAGGAAACTCGAGAGAGTGCTGCCAACGTGGTTAAAAGTATAGAATAAATTTTAGAACAAAGACAAGAACGACTACGAAGTTACAGACTTTAGTTGCAATATGCATGCGAGACAAACAACCAGCTTTATCTTTTTTGCACTATATTCGCCAAACACAGAAAGTCTTTGAATAACATATAACTTTGAACATCAAATTGTTCACGACATTTTTCCAGGCATTTAAAACCACATTTTTGCAAGAAAGGCAATAACTATAACCATGATTCTACAAAACCTTTCCTACAAATAATTGTTCGTGAACTTCATTTTTTCTGTTAAAAATTTGATTCGGATGTAGCTAGAGGACTCGTTATGCGCTCATGCAGCTTTATCGCTCACGAATTCACTGGTAATTATATTCCACTGAAAAATAGCTAACCTAGTGAACTCGTGAAAGACAACAAAGATTTGTACTAGAAGTGCACAGAATGCTCATTGGTCAACTCGTAGATATTATATTATATATATATAGTTCAATCTACAGACACGGTGTTTCGCTGTACTACAGCTCATCAGTGTAGCTTGGAACAATCTGAATGAATTTCATCAATTACTTATACACATGCGATCATCGGTCACAACCGCATATATATATACAGTTTATATATATATATACAGTTTATATATATATATATATATATATATATATATATATATATATATATATATATATATATATATATATATACATAACCAATGAAAAAAATAAATTATAGAAGCATCCTATACACTCTTCGAATAACTGGAAGTCTATAGAACGATAATAGATCAAACGCGTGTCTTTGCATGTCCGTTTTAGTTCTATGTGCGAGATGCATGCCGCAGTCAACTGTGGCTATCGACCACGCCGCTATAGGATAATAATTGCAATGACATATACTCATGATCAAGCTATATATCACGGAGTTAGCGTTCCAGTTATCTATAGTTTACCGAGGAACAACATGTTGCATTGATGACGCGATATTATGCCAGTTTGTTATTACAGGCTATTATTGCAGGTCAGCCCAAAACTGCATGACATTCAGCATGTTACGTGTTCAAAAAAGAACGCAATAATAATTTCAAGCCAGAGCACCGCGTTATACAGTTTGTCATGACAGTAAAACAAATTGAGCTTATAATAAGCACAATTGAATTATATTTTTTCAGAAATTAACATTCTTTGGGCTGCCCATCAAGTTCATCATAGCTCAGAAGACTATAACATCACTACTTCGTTGCGACAAAGTGTTGTACAACAATTTGTCACTTGGGTGAGTATGCAATTTTACCATTTTTATCAATTTTACAAAAAAATTGCAAACTTACAGGAAAATTACTATAGCAAGGACAATGCAACGAACGCAATCTATGTAACTAGAAACTACACCAGTTGAAAGAAATACAATTTCAGGCTTTCATTTCACATGTTCTAGAATCGTGTATCACAATGTTGTATTTTTACCTAATCCTCGATGTACTGTAAACAAAAACAAACTATTTTTTATTGTTTTTGTTTAGGTTTTCTACATACCATTAGCCTTTATTGGAATTCACCCATCAACGTTGAAAGACCATTTATGGTTTTCATGCTTATATCAGATTTGGACACACACTGAGGTAAGAAACTAATATTAAGTACGTTATATAAAATATCCTGCATATTACGCATGCTGTGATTGGTCAGTTACTGTGTTTACAGGATAGAACCTTCTGAAAAGAAACGTAACATATCTTCCTTTTCTAAAATTATGGACTTTTTTGCTGTTAAAATCGACCGAAGTGACGTCAAAGCAGGAATCTGTAAAGTGGTTTTTATATAGACAAATTCCTGCTTTGACGTCACTTCCATCAACTTTAACAGGGACTGGCAGGTCTGGCCAGAAAGGTGTCAGTAGAATATTTTGTCACAGTCCAATGGCCCAGGAAACAAACTTTTTATATCCAATAAAACAAGATAAAATACAACTTTATACAATAAATGATATTAGACCTGTAAAATTATTTTAATTAAGACATATTTCCACATTAAAGGAAGCCGGAAAGTTTAAAAGATACGTACAGCAAACCCCTACTGCACAGGCATAGGGATGTAGGGTCAATTAAGCTAGGTATTAAAAAAAACTCTATTAAAATGATGTATTTAATAGAGACACTTGCTAAGTATTTTTAATTTCCTCAAAATTGGCAGACCAAGTATACAGTATATCCAAACAGTGAAATAAAAGTTGTGTGCTGCATGCGTAGGCAGTGTTGAAATACAAATCGAAATCTAGTAAGGTTTGCGTACTGCCGAAATTATTGAACGTAGTTTCTAACGTTTCGAGCGAAGGCCCTTCGTCAGAGAGAAACGACGTTCAATAATTTCGGCAGTACTCAAACGTTACTATATTTCGATTAATTGTCTTTTCTCTCTGACGAAGGGCCTTCACTCGAAATGTTAGGAACTACGTTCAATAATTTCGGCGGTACTCAAACCTTACTATATTTCATGTACAGTATATGCTCTCTAAGTTAAAAGTTAGCAATCCTCCTGTTTGATTGATTATACACCCACTTTGTATATTAAGCTACATGTATGATTTACTATGTATATTGTATATTACTAGGTACATTTCATAAATTACTAAAAAATAATTTGCGTTACAGTAAGTAGAACGTAAATAACGATAAGCAAGGATACGTTTAAAAACACTAACAGTTATCACCTAATGAATTAACCATGACAAATATAGACGGACCTGACGGCATTTGACTTGATCTGCAGAAGATGACAGCGGCTGAGGCGGTCAAATTAAACGTCATGCAGTCACTACCTAGAACCTAAACGTCTAAACGAGCGACTTTCACGACGGAACACGTACTTATAGTTATGATTTAATTTATTATCAGAATCACTTTGGAACTACTGTAGATTAAGGGAATCGGATACATGTAGTATTTACATGTAATAATCTCAAGTGATCAATATACACATGTTATATTTAATTGAAACAAGAACGGCCTGAATTACAAACAGACAAAGAGCCTTGGGTAACACATCTAATATAAAACCTTTTTACTTTCCATGCATGGCATATAAAACGGTTTGGACTGTTAGCCAGAGTAAAACAATAAAATTGACAAATTACAAATTACAAATCAAGCAATGATGGAAAATATTAAAAGTGTTAGCAATAAACAGTAATATTAAGGCTACGTAAATGTACTACTCACCTCTATGTAAGTCTCCACTCGGAAACTCTACCAAATATGCGTAAACTGAACTAAAGCCTTGTAAAAGCTCCCGTACCATATACGAAATTCTTTAGCTTCCCGTCTGGAACACTGACCTCTATTCTAGACTAGAATCGTGCAACTTTAAATAATGACTTCGGATTTTTTTGGATTAACTTTGTGTAGAGCCTATATAGTCCTTCTGAATTTCTCGACTCCAGTACACCCACTGCAGGTTCCTGTACTCGTTCCTATACCGGGCTTCGCGTATCTACAAGTAAAAACGAAAGTTCGTTAAAATTAAACAGTACGATTAACCACTAGACACTATACAGGCACATCCAGACATCCATAAAGATCTCAAAAAAGCCAAGTGCTCACGAACATAGATATTTACCTACATTTTTATACCTTTGAACAAAAATATAAAAGACTTCTAAGCACTATTTAAAACATGAACAGCACTGTTTTAGATCTGATAAAACACGTACTGCGAATGTTTTAAATGGCTTCAAAAACTATCCATATAATAAGCTCATATAGAAATCAATTTTGAAAATTGAAGTTGTCTGAGCCGCAACATCGAAGAAAAAGTTAATCGAAAATAGCGAGCGTGTCTCTATCACATATAGAGACACGTCACGGTCATGATTTTCCTTTGTGTTTTCCTCATGAATTATTTGAATCTTGCATAAAGAACACACATGTCAATTATCTTTATGAGGAATTCCCGATTTATAGCTTCAACGGAAATCTGTTAATAAAGTTGACACAAACTAAAAAAAAGAAATTAGCTCAAAGGGAGCTCAAAAGGAGTATTTGCTAGGGCTAAATAATTGAAAAAAATAACGCGAAAGGAAATGAAATATAACATAATATAATCTTCAGTCTTGAATGCCTTGAATGAATACCTTAAATAATCGAACACTATTTTTTACGATTTTTTCACGTTTGAAGTATTTGTCGGCCTTATTACTCGTACTCGTATTTATAGAGTCAGAGAATATACGTTCATTGCGTCTTACGCACGCTGTGATTGGTCGGTTGCAGTGTCAGTTATATCACTGCAGGCTATGCAAACACGCTTGTGACGTCATGGCACATTTTTAGTCATATTTCATTTATTTATAATGGACTCCCTATATTGATATAACCGGATACAAACACTCGTAAGAGTTTGTGAGAATTCAAAAGTACTTATGTAAAGTACCCACCTACGGTTCGGGTTCATATAAACTTTCGAATTCTTCCAAATCACTCTCGTGTTTGCATCAGGTTCAGGGGCGTCGGAGCGACACTAAAAGTGGGGGGGGGGCAAAATTTTTAGGGGGTCCGGGGGCATATTCCCCCGGGAAATTTTTAAATCTAGAGTCTCTGAAATGCCATTTCCTGCATTTTAGGACAAGGATTTACAGAATTCTAAAGGTCCAAAAACGTCATAAACACTTTTCTGGACATTGAATATCTGCATTAAAATTTCTTTAATATATCTTTATTCAAAGTCGTGGGTTAGCTAGGGTTAGTGATTTTGTTAATCATAACTTTATTACTGGCCTTGTTAAAAAGTGGGGGCCTGGGGCCCCCCGCTTCCGACGCCCCTGATGAGGCTATATAAACACGGGCGGGACTAGAAAGTATGTGTAAATACTATCGCAATGCTTTGTTGATAATTGTAGGTCATTAACCATCTGGGACCTCTAGAATACGTATTTGTTACACCATCTCATCATCGCGTTCATCACGGTAAGATTACTTAATTATTTGGTGTACCTTGATAACTATAGCTAGATTACCATATAATTAAGCATTCATGCATAAGATAGAGAAGGAGACGCTGAATTTTGTTATATATCAAGTGTCAAAGTCGTTTTCTAGCTTTTTGATTGGTCGAGTGGCCCTCGCGTGGCGATCCAAAAATCGTGATGTTTCCGTTCCCCACGTAACCCATGACAAAATTACTTTTATTTTCGGCCTAGGGAAAAATATGGAAGTAGTTGTCAGGTCTAGTTTGTCTTTGTTTTTCCAGATTCCTTTATTCAAAACAATGTCTGAAGGTTTTGATCAACATTTTTGTTGTCATTTAACACTTGATATATAACAAAACTTATTTACTGGTACCTCGGGAAAACAGTGTGTTTTGGGGCCTCTCGACCACTCATTGTTGCCCTCGGCTTCGCCTCGGGAAACAACGGCAGTCTCGGGGCCACAAAACACACTGTTTCCCTCGGTGCCAGTAAATAAGCCAGTGTTTAATAGTACTGGTTGTATTCAGATTAGTGACCTACACGTATAAAGCTAGATTTTTTTATATTAATGCACAAATTAATTTACTACTAATTGAAACACAATGTCTGAAGCATTGCATGTCATTTAATAATATCCGTCATACACTATCGTCAGCAAATAATATAAACCTTGTTGAGAAAACTGAATATTTAAGTCATTAAAATACGAGAATATACAAAACGTGTTTGTTTAACACCCTGTTTATTAACAATTTTAGGTAGAAATCATTACTGTATTGACAAAAATTATGGTAAGCAATAAATCAATAAATTAAACATGTGTATATTATTAAAACAACAATGTTAATAATATATATCTGAAAAGAATTATGAGTGTTAAATTATATGTTACAGGTGGAATACTAATCATATGGGATCGTATGTTTGGTAAGCCGATAACTCTTTTTTTTTTTTAAGAATAAAGGCGAAATATTACTATGCTTAGTTACGTAACGTACTACTATTAACGTACTATAAACGTACTATAAACTTGTTTTGTTTCGTTTTGTTTTGTTTTGTTTTGTTTTGTTTTGTTTTGTTTGGGAATGAGATTGCGATGGCAAGGAATGGATGGACGGGGTGTAATGTAAGATAAGGTGAGTTGAGGTGAGGTGAGATGAGATGAGATGATGTGAGATGAGGTAATGTATAGTGCGGTTGTCATGTAATGTAATGTTATGCTGTGATTAACTACATTAACCAAACATCTGTGGCGATAATAGGAACTTTTGCAGAGGAAACTGAAGACACTCCTGTTTTCGGACTGGTAGTGGAAAGGGTTAACAACTGGAATCCTATTAGAACTCAGGTAAGCTGTTGCGTGCCATCGTATTAAGTTATACACTGAAGAAATAATTGTTAACCTGCATGTATTATTGCAATATATGCTTGCCGAAATTATTGTTCGTTATCTTTCTGTAATCGGGAACAAATGTTGCAACCTAGGAAAGTGCAATTTGAAGATTAATCCCATATTATTTCTTAGATGTAATTCCTCCCTGTTTCAGCCAATAACTGCAGCTGTCACAATTGATCAATCATAGATAAGCATTTAAGCTATAGGATTTGGCAGGATTTTCAAAAAAACTGGAACATTTTTATATAATATACTTTTGGTTTGTATTATTTCGTATACTATTTAAAAACAGTGTTGTGTTCGCTGGCATTCATATTTCTATATTTTTTATAGCCTACAGTAACAGGCGGTGAAAAAAAATACGTGCTATAACATCAGTGCCAAATAATAAGGAACAAGCCCTGCGATGACACCAAAAACAACCTATTGCCAAGCCTATTTTAGTAAAGAATATATTTGCTGCATGATTTATGCTTTTCAAAACATACAGATTGATTATTCCTGACAAATTGACATCACTGAAATGTTTTCATTGTTTTTCAGTTGTATCATTATTACGCCCTGCTGCAAGCCATTTGGGAAATGCCAGGAACCTTGAATAAGGTTTGTTTTGTGTTTTACACAGCATTTCAGTAGCACTTTAAAACAAATGAATCATAATAGAAAGATAATTCTTGAATTTCTAATAATATTCTTGAATAAAATTTTAGTTCTCTCTCGTATTCAAAGGACCAAGTTGGTCCCCTGGTAAACCACGATTGGGTGACGGGACCCGCGAACCTGTAAGTTCTTAAATATACCTTATTCTACAATGCTTGTTTATATTTTTTTCATCCATACTAAATATGCATGATGCCAATATTTTATTTCAGAATTACCCTCAGCCAAGCATGAATAAAGAAACGAATTTCGTAATTTTTGATAAAAATAATTCTAGTTCTAATAATTTGCTTGTATAAACTCAAGTAGTAGTACTTCAAATTTACAACCCTGAAGACCCCAGATCATGTAAATCGATTTGCACAAAATGCAACTCAACCCGAGGTCCCAACAAAACGATCCGTTGCTGCGTCTGATGTCTGAAACTTATATTATTATTTACTTATTTACTCTGTTTACCTGGGAACGCAGTAATTGGCATTAAGCTGTTGTGGGCACCCAGCCACGTAATTGAACATTTGTTATTGTGATTTAATTGTAAATTTACTTTTTTATTATTTTATAATTAACTTTATCAAATCTAATTACTTAAGGTGGCTCCATACAGTTTCTTGAAAAATGGAAAATACAAGTTTGAGAGTCCAAAACACGTGATTAAACAATTCGGGAAAAGAATAAAATTAAATGTTATGCATAGTTAAACATTCTGACAATCAAAAACTGTTACCAAATAAATAGCAACAGTTGTTGCTATGGAAACAATGACGTTTCAAAATGGCTGCCAATTACCCTTCAAACTAATTTAATTCGAAAAAAACTTTGGTGACCCCCCATTTTTTTTTCATTAAAACTTCTCTTGAAGTATGAGTAATCAATTGGCCGATTTAAAAAAAATTCTGTAGAACGAATAATTTTTTTTCCGGAAAAATCATGTTTGTTAATTTTTAAAAAATTTCGTTCTACAGAAATTGGCCTATTGATTACTCATACTTCAAGAAAAGTTTTAATGAAAAAAAAATGGGGGGTCACCAAAGTTTTTTTCGAATTAAATTAGTTTGAAGGGTAATTGGCAGCCATTTTGAAAAGTCATTGTTGCCATAGCAACAACTGTTACTATTTATTTGGTAACAGTTTTTGTTTGTCCGACTGTTTAACTATGCATAACATTTAGTTTTATTCTTTTCCGGAATTGTTTAATCACGTATTTGGGACTCTCAAACTTGTATTTTCCATTTTTCAAGAAACTGTGTGGAGCCACCTTAAAGCACACTCACTCACACAACACATGCACCAATGCAATTATTATCTATAGTATACATATGTGGCAAAACCTAATAAATAAATAAATAAATATTTTTTCTATGTTTATCTTAGGTAGAATATCCTATCGTAAAATACAATAGAACACTACCTCTCCCGTTAAAGCTGTACGTTTCTGGTCACTTTCTTTTGGTTCTACTCTTCTATTATCAATACCTGGCAATTTCATCGGTAACTGTTTTTTTATTTTTCAAATATTGTTTGAATACACAACCCCAAAACATAAAATAACTTGGTTTCTTATTTATTCAGAAATTCGCAAGGGTGGGTAGTAGCGAAGTAGTTGTAGTTCGCTACAGTAGCGAACTACAATTTTCACGTAGCAAGTAGTTTTTGACTACTTTTTCAAAACAGTAGTTGGAGCAAACTACATTTTTTCAGTAGTGAAGTATTTGATTGCTTTTTTTACAACAATCGCTACTTTTCGAATTTGTCATCAGTCAAAGTCAGTCAACAGAGTTTGCCAATACTCAATAAACTATGCTTATGAGAATGCTGTTTAGTGTTTACTGTTGCTGGTTACTTGGTTTTAGCCCGCTGTAGGTTTGTTCATCACCTTTCTTGCCATTCGAGGTCCTAGTTACATATTAATAAATATTAAATAAATGTAAATTACCAACTTGGATAGTAGGATACTTCAATTTGCAGTAACGAAGTAGCGATCGAAATAGTTCGCTACATTTTCGAAACAGTAGCTGTATAGTCAGTAGCGAACTAACATTTGTTGACAAGTAGCAGTAGTTGTGCTGACTACATTTTTTAAAGTAGCTGTAGTTGTAGCGAACTACAAAAAATTTGTAGTCAACCCACCCTTTTAACTCTGCGTCGGTTGTGTGGATACCGGTGCCCGTAATTATTATTTTGCTTGTGTTAAGCTTGCCTGTACAATCCAGTCGAAATAAAAATATTAAAATCTCAAATATGATCAATGTATATAATGCATAGAAACGACTGATTACTGTCGCGGCAATAGAAGCGTTCCTAAAATATCGTTGCAATATATTCCTCAAGTTGATCAATTCATTTGATGAAAATTATTGCTAACTTCCTGTTTTGAATTTGACTGGTTTCTGGTTTTTAAACAACCAATAAGAAACTGGATTATTTGCCAAACACCAATCAAATTCAAAAGAGAATTCAAAACAGGAAGTTAGCAATAATTTTCATCAAATGAATTGATCAACTTGAGCAATGTATTGCAACAATATTTTAGGAACGCTTCTATTGCCACGACAGTAAAATTCTCGTATTAATTTGCTTCTATGTACTTTCATGCAACAAATAAATTTAATCTTATGGCTACTTTAGATGTTTGAGAAATTGGTTCGCGTTGGTAAAGCAAGATCTCTTAATAATTGAGGAAGCTCAAAATTCACACTCGTTTAAATTTGCCGTTTGATCATCATAATAGTTTACTAAGAGAGCTAACTGATAGATATTGTCTTTGTCTTTTACTTTTACTAATCTTTTTAGTCGGCTGCTCTTGTCCAGACCTTTGGTGTTATTCTCTATTTACTATTGTCACTGACAACATTTGGATCACTGTTTGATCACAAGTAAGTAACTTGAAAACACGTAATAAACTAGAAGGCACTTGTATGAAAACTGAGTACCTCGTAGAGAGCGTTCATATTATATAATGCGAAGAGTCATCCCGCTCACCAGAAGCTGGCTTACCGCTCACCAGACCTATACATGCATATAACGAATAAAATATGCTTGATTGCACTTATTTTATTGCACTGATATCTCTTGGTCCACTACTGCTCTCTTCTATAAATAATGAAACTACCAAGTCCACTGTTTTTTGTTAATGCAACTTGTTTGTAAAATTTTATTAAAAATTATATAATATTCATTAATTTCTTCTCCAATATTTCTTAACCAAATTCACCTAAAATTTAATGGTTGGTCCTTTAACTATGGTTAACCCTTCCGTATAACCTACATGAAAATCGGTGCAATGACAATGGCTTTTTGAGATAACCAGGTGACAAACAAACAAATAAACAGACAAACAAACAAACAAACAAACAAACAAACAAACAAACAAACAAACAAACAAACAAACAAACAAACAAACAAACGAACGAACGAACGAACGAACGAACGAACGAACGAACGAACAAACAAACAAACAAACAAACAAACAAACAAACAAACAAACAAACAAACAAACAAACAAACAAACAAACTGAGGTAAAAACATAACCTTCTGACTGCAGAGGTAATATAATATCATCTTGTCTGAAGAAAATTAGAAGTTTAAACATATGCATACGGTTACCCTTAAAAAAATTCCAGATAATTAACATTTAATTCTTCTACCATTTCTTAAAACCAAGTGTTTCTCAACCTTGGAGAAAAACAGCATTCAACCTTCCAGGATTCGTTCTAAAAATATAATAGAAATTTTGACGGATATCAAATTTGTATGTAATTTTCTGCTACATTATTTTCATGAAATATAGAATATAACTGCATGTGATTCTGTTTGCCTTTATATACTGCTGTTAATGTTAAGTTTTGTCTCATATCATGGTGAAAAAGATTGGTGATTGTGGTATCTAAGCAATAACATTTGCAATAACCCAGACAAACCTGCATGCTATTACAAATTTACTAGTTCATATGTAAATACATTCCTTTTGTTTTTATTCATCGAGTTCTAGTTTGCAAGAGCTTTTACAATTTTTATCTCGATCGGGGTATTTTACAAGGAGTAGAATGGATTAACCCTATAGATATATGCTCTTTTTAAACTACATTGGGAGTTCGATAAATCATCGTCAAAGTGGTATTTGGAATCAGGTCAAGATCCGAGCAGGTGACATCTTGGACTGACCACCCCCTCGGGATAGCTTGCACCCATCACACCAATAGACACTATAAATTTCTTGCTTAACTACTTTACTATAGATGGTATGGACCATTAATGGAGGGAACCCGTTGTATCATTTCCTTAATCATGGCTCCATTAAATAATCACAAAGAAGACTGGACAGAAGAATATCAGGGTGAGCATGATTAGACGCCAAGTTTACCTTTTGCATCAGAGGTATATTCTTATACATGCAACCAGAGGGACATGAAAAGTGAAGCAGGCCTGAGCAAAATCTTTGTGGGTGTATTGTTATATATTTTGTGCACAAGGGAACACCGATTTTTCTCAAAGTTTTTGAGGGGAATAAACATAGCATCAAAATTTTCAATTGGTGCGTTATTAGCGTGACAACAAATTCTAAAGATCGCATCTGCAGTCAGCAACGGGCCACTGATCTACGAAAACATGCAGTCAATCTATTAGTATTCTATCGACTTATTGTACTGTCTTTTGGTAAATCCTGGCCCGCCCAGTAAATAATGACATTACCATGTACCTGTTTTTCTGAGTGAAGTTGAATTTTTGATATTTTGAAAATACAAATTATATTGATCATCACGATCTGCTCCCAACTTGAACTTGTAGCTCCAACGGAGTAGAGTGTAGGAGTAGTAAGCTGAAATCTTCGAGTTTAAATCTCATGTCAAGTTGAGTTTCTTCACTTAGGCGTGGACTGGCCGTTGTGCCATTTTGCCATACTGTAAAACAATGGCTGAGTATTGTAGAATATATAATTTTAATAACAATAATATAAATGGCACCCCAAGCCTACTTCGTCACTATAAAGTGGAGTTAAGATCTTTTGTATAAAATACTTTTATTAATATTAATAGTAGCAAGATAAGTAATGATGTTCAGGTAATAAATCTTCGTTTTCTTTTATTTACCAGAGTACACGTTGATCACAACCGATTTTATACGTTTAATTTTCATCCTGTCCTTGTCTATGTGGACCTTCATACAGATGATGAATATCGATTGGACTGGAGAAAGCTGCCGCGCACCTCTAGAGGATATAAAGCCCTCGAATTATCGAGGAAACTTTAAACACATTCTAGATTTGAATTACAATTGCCTGCACAAAAACATGACAACAAATAATGCGATGATTCACTCAAGAGAAAAGTAGAACATATATATCTCACTTCATGTACCTACATATTGTTCATTACTTCATTCAGCTACTTCGTGTGGTTTCACTGGTTTGCATATATTTTAATCAGTTATATACAGTTGTATAATAGTAAACTTATTTTATTTACTCTTTGTAAGAAGTACGTATACATAATGCAGGATTTACGGGTAAGCCCGCAACTTTTAATGAATTGTTAATAGCACACATATATATAAGACTTGTACGAATAATGTAAATTTGAAAAACTCTAAAAGTTGTTTGTTTTTGTATCTACTGCGCATGCGCGAGTAGATACATTACTGTCGTCCGTGTAATGTAAGGTAAGTTAACAAAAGAATGCCTTCGGAGCCAATCAAAACATAGAATAAAACGATTGACTCACGACAGACCACCGAAGCCAAAATAAGTACTGTACACCAAGTATTTCATAAGTCATTGTCGACAGCGTGGTCGCATGGAGCGAGATATTTGACAAAATTTGTGTAACTGGTTTGTTTTCTTAAGAATTTATTACAGTTTGCCTAGAACATAAAATGTGGGACTAATACTAAATCAATGTGCATGTCTATACACTGTTGTTGTTTTTATAGACAACTATCTAATATTAGTTTATGTGCGTGAATTTGCATTAGATCAATGGTAACCATTGAACCGATCATATACATGTATTGTTATTTAAAAGCGCTTGTAATATATTTACAGATATAGATATATAAATGGCGATTGCATTTCAAATAAAGATAGTTACCGTAAAAAATTGCCAGCCTTTACACACACGATACATGGCCACATTTGGATATCGGTTTTATGCCTGACACATTCCCTCGTGCTTCGCCCTCGGGACTTTTACTAAACCTCCCTCGGCTTTCGGGTACATTTAATCACTAATCAACCTATATGTTATGCTATTACTTATAAATATTGTCGATGTAGATGACAAATAGTCAAATGTCAGTAACTGGCTAGACTGCGTAGCCAGCGTGATTGGCGTGACAACAATTTATGTTGAGTGGGCTACAGAAAGCTCAGACAGATTATTTTCGTAGTTATAAAAGATGTGCATGTAACGACTATGACGACGATCAATATAAATATAATCATAACATCTAGCGACATTCGCACTCACATCAATAATACGGAGTTAAATTTAATAGCGAATTTTATTTTCCACTGATATAACTGGCGCTGATAGCCAATGCAGCAGGAGAAGTACGCCTGAGTAGATCCCACTGATTCAAATCAAATGCGAGTGTAAGAAATTCTACATGATGTTTTGCTCACGCCAATGTCAGACAATTCAGTTACTCGCCGTTAAGCCGAAGTCGCCGGACTGATGCACATGCAGCTGCCTTATGGCCACTCTCTTCTCAATCTCAGTTTATTTTGAGCTCGTTTCCTTAATAATATTATATGCAAGGCACATTTTCACAACGCTCTTCTTCGCCAACGTCTGCAGCGTAAATTCAAACTCTCTTTGATTGATAGGTCATTAGCGTGTCAACCAATAGACTGCGAGCGTTCGCCGGCGAACGCTATAACAATGGGTGACTGCAGGCGCTCCTTTCACTGTCCGTCCCAATCCCCAGTGCCGGCTACGCAGGCTAGTAACTGGCAAGTCTATATACAGTATTAATGCAGTAAAATTGTATGCTGCAGCTGTCAGCCTGTCAATGTCATGCAAAATCTGTGTTATGAATGTGCAAACATTTATTGTACCTTTTTCTGCATGTATGCATATGTCTTGAAGAACAATTAATGTATGGTTGTTCTTATAATTTTGATGACATAATTTGCTGGACATCTTTTTCATTCACTATTAAATTTTACAGCAGTAATACTCGAGATGCTTGTTATCTCAAGCGATTTTCTTTACCTTCTAACTAGATTGCATTATTGTTTGACAAATTGTTGTAACGAAAATATTTAAATACTGTCTTAAATTAGTCAATTACTTCAAATTTTGTGAGTTGTTATATGGTTATGTTAATTTGATTGACCTACTTAAAGCTTTACTACCATACTTTATGACTATAGCTTTTAGTACCATAGCTTTAATAGTCAAGCTATTAGTGCACTGCCTCTCACCACTGAGGACCGGAGTAAAGCCCATTTGGATTGAGTTAGTATTTGAATGGGTGACCATGCACCTGTCCGGGCTTGGAACTCATGCCAGATATGAGTAGAGTTGTTAGCACTTAGCCTTCTGTGCCTTGCTGGCTTTACTCTGAGAGTCTGAGTTGACTGAGTTCTTTATCAAAGTTAAAACACAGCATGGCCTGTGAGCATACAGTAGACAATTTTGTCAAAAATCTTGTTCAGCTCTAGATCTGAATACAAGGTTGTTACAACTACATACATGCCTCAATTTTGTCAAGAATCTTGTTCAGCTATGAATACAAGGTTGTTACAAGGACACAGTTGCATCATTGTTTTTACCATAGTACGTAGCTATAGGCATCAAACGCAGTAGATACATGCACGCCTGGGCGTGCCTATTTTTTGACCTTATTTTAAAAGTTGAAAAAACGGCCAAAATCAGTCAAAAGGTATAGGCTTTGATATAAGGTCAAAAAACGATAATTTAGACCAAACAAAACCTTTTTTAGCGTCAGGAGCAACAAGATGGCTTCGTGCTAAATATTCATATTTCATCTTTAATTCAAAAGTTGTGAAAATGGGCAAAACCGGTCAAAAAGTAAAGGCTAACCCCTTTACAGGATAAAAGGATAAAGGATAAAGGACTGGGTAGCTAATCATCCTTACTTGCAGCCAGCGGCTGAATTGCGAAGGACGCAGATCAACGTGGCCGTGTCGAGGCATATCAAAGGCGCTCCAGGCAGCCGCCAACGACACAGTTCAGACCACGGATCACAGCTAAGATGTTAGGTGTTCATTTTATAGAGGGAGGGAAACTGGAGAACCCGGCGAAAAACCCTCGAAGCACAGGAGAGATCAACTACAACTCTACTCACATGAGTCCAAGCCCGACAACGGGGTTATTCCCAAGTTGTCACCCATCCAAGTACTAACCCCGTCTAACCGGGCTTAACGTTTTGGTGAGAGGCAACGCCCTAACAGCACACGCCACCCATGCTCCCCTGGGCAATTTTGGTAATTTTTTCAGCTTTTGAAATAAGGCTAAATTATGAATTTGTTGCACAAATAAAGCTTTTTTCTTACTCCAGAAGCTAAAAAAAAAGACTTTATTTATGCTAAGTTGTCGCTTTTTGAGCTTATTTCCAAAGTTGAAAAAATGGCCAAAATCCTTCAAAAAGTAAAGGCTAACCCCTTTACTTTTTGACCGATTTTGGCCACATTTCTAAGTTTTGAAATAACGTCAAAAATGTCAAATAAAACATTTTTACAGTTTCTATAGCAGCGAGAAGGAAGTATATTTGTGCTAAATATTTTTATTTCATGCCTAGAAATTAAAACCCTAAAAAACAGACTCAAAAGACACGACCCTTAAAATTTGACAATAATATATTAACAAACTGAAACCCTAAACATTACACAAACTTTTCCCCAAAAATCTTTCACATACAAATATAGACAAACTTGTCTCAAATAAATTATTTTATTTTTACACTTTATTTTTCATGTTAGTGACCTCCGTTAAAACGCCCCAAATTAACTTCACGTATTGTTTTACATTGGTTTCCAGAACAATACGTCCATTGTAGCAGGTTGCCCAATACAAACTCCCTCGAAATGTTGTAATAAAATGAGTAAATACGAATCTCGTCTTAGCAACCGATGTTAAGAAAAATGCATCCTGTACGTGGTATGTGACGTCAGATTCTTCAGGCCAGTCGTAACATCCGACATTACTAATAGTGTTGATATAAAAAGTCCCAGCCTTCATATCGGTTTCTTTTAGTACAGACGCCTTGGCTGCGTCCTTCGGATCTAGAAGTGCGCCTAATTTTAAGAATATCAAGTGGTCTCCGGCAGAAATTCCTTCCTTGAGCTCTTTGGAAGTTCCCTGAGCGACTTCCCAAAAACTTTGTTGGTTTCTAGTTGCAGGCACTTTTATCTTGTGTAGAAGAGAAGTTGCAAAGCAGCCAATGTGATTTTTGTTTACGCACGGCCTGCAATTACGTCTTGCAGTCACAGCACACTGCCATTGTAACTCAAGACCCTTCTTGTCACCTTTATCTTGTATTAAATTAGCGAGAGCGAAATGACAGACTGCGGCCAACGTTCCTTGTACAGTACAACCGTGTTGACGCGACTTTTCAACTAACTTCTCGAGTTCCTTTGTGGATAGCTTGGCAAAAACCACTTTTGTTTGGGATTTCTGGGTAGGATAACTGAGCGATACCGATGGGAATTTAGTTAGAAAACAATTCGTCGTTAAAAACTTACTTTGAAAAGGCAACAGTAGTTTTAATGCTAACTTTAGAATGTTTGGAATGAGTAACCATTTTTGCCACGTTTTCCACTCCAATTCGGATGCGGCTAAGGTATGGACACCCGGCATCATGGGATAGCTCTCGTCACGTGATTCCTGTCCTTTTTCGATGGAGTTTAGACTGGTCGTAAATTGCCTGGCGATGTGCAGGATAGATATTCCATCAACAATGGCGTGATGGCATTTAAAAATGAATGTATTGTCATACATTGAGGAATGTTCATCGAAGCATTCTTGTAGCCATGTTGTTGACCACAGGGGTCCATTTGCGGTGTCGAAATTCGCGTCGCACTCCTCTTCCCAAACTGTTTGCCATTGAACGTCAGGCTTATTACTTCGTTTTAAGACTTTCGAATAATCAGTAGGAACTTCTTGAAAGTATCTCCGATTATTGACATCAAAGGCCTCGTCTTTAACGATAGCTGAGCGCAGCAGAGGGTGTTTGTGTATCAACTTGTCAATCGCTTTCTTCACATGATCAGGAGAAAGTGCTACTTTCGAACTAAGCCGCAAAACTGCACAAACGTTTCCCACTCCGAGTTGATGGATCTCTTCAAGACACTGTTCAACCGGTTCCAGAAGTCTTCGCTTTTCTTTTTGATCACGACCCGGCACAACGGCGCTTTTCCCGCACGGGGTAAAAAATAAGAATGTAATCTTCACCGTGACATATATGGCTACAGTAGCAAAAACGGTGTACAGCAACACACTCATAACAGCGCTCTGTAGTACAGTCGTGTTGGTGCCAGGTGCACCTCTATTTTCAAATGATCTACTGCAATTCCGTTGTGTATTTTTATACTCCGAGGAACAAAGATTTGAAACGCTTGTGCTATGTTGTTCACTGTAGACTTTAATACCAGGTTATCAGTTTTGGGGATTGTGCAACGTTGTACCACTAGCACCACTAGTACATGTAGATCTTGAATGTGGACTGCACAAACACTATTGGCCACCGCGGTTTTTATTGTTTCCTCAGGGACATTTAATCTCTAAATAACACGATGCATAAAGATTAGGTATAGGTTAGTAACTAGGTACGATCAGTAACTAATCATATACCTAATGTTTACGCTTATCGAATTCCCGATAGTCTTAATCACAACTCAATAATTTATCCACTCTGAAGTTGTTGACTCCGCCAAAAGCGTTCTTGTTTCCTCTCCTTCTTCCTCGGAAACCGCAATATTACAAAGTGATAGCATGGCATTTCGGTTGATTAGTGATTTTAATCCCGTCGATGTCCCTCAAGCCACGGGAGGTTTAGTAAAAATTGCGCCCTCGGGACTTTTACAAAACCTCCCTCAGCTTAATTCGGGTACAGTAAATCACTAATCAACCTCAATGCCATGTTATTACTTATAAATAACCACTTATACTATTTTACCCTCGTGATACTTCAGTCAAAACTAATCGGCAGAACTCCCATGTTATTCAACACAAAAGTGTTCAAATGTCTATTTGTGTGTTGTGTATTTTTTGGGTGGGGGTAAAACCGCTGTGCGCAATGCATGCCGACCTTCGTTTTTGAGCGTTAACATGCAGTGTCCCATGCAAGTTCAATTAGAAAAATTCGCGCATGCGCAAATCGTGACAGTGACAGTACGAGTCAGTCCGGCTAACCGGGCTAGCCCGGCTCATGTAAACAGCCCCTTAATTTTGTGACTGCATGGCACCTTTTGAAACTGTACATATCAGTATTAATATTTTAACGTGGTGTTACCACGTTTCTCTCTGACGAAGGGTTCTTGCTCGAGACGTTAGACTCCTACGGTCTCTGTTTCGGCAGTATATCTAACCTTACTATATTTCGATTGTCGTTTCAACACTGTCTACGCAGCACGCTACTTTTATTTCACTATTAAAAAATATTTTACTTTTTGGTAAACGATTTTACTCAGAAAGGGTAAACGCTCTTTACCAAGAAAAGACAAGAGACAAAGAAAATATAGTTTGCACCATATTGTACGTATAAACTGTGTACTTTTTACCCCCCAAGAAGCTAAGGTAAATAAAATTCAGATTGTATCGCGAAGGTCATGTTGTGGTGCTTGGCCATCTGGGTGTTAGGTCTCAATCATTCTTCTCAAGACGATTGTCTAGACATGTGACTGAAATAACAATAATTTGGAAAGAAAACAGCAAAGTTCTTAAATTAGACAAAAATACTTTTATTTACATACCACGTATTTGGTAGAGAAGAGAATTAAAACTCATCTATATGTCTATTAGTTTTTAGTGTAAATACACGGTTAATCATAGAAAATCGCGCGCGCTGATTGGTCGAGCTATATCGGACTAATTCTCGGTAATCACCTACATGGTTGGGTCAAAATGGCCGCCAGCCAATTTGTCAATGCGACAGACGAGGAAATTAACAATTTTAAAGAAAATGTTGTTTCTAAAAGTACGAAAATTTGTATTTATACTAAAACAATTATTCGCCTCAGGCTCAGTGAATATCGGTGAATAATAACCAGGACTTCGTCTCGGTTATCATTCACCGATATTCACTGGCCTATCTTGACGTTTAGGCACTAAATCTTTTAGTGAATAGTAACTTTGATAGTGCTAAATGACTATCGTTATAAATGAAGTATTATGAAATTAATGTTTATATAAAACTACATATTTGGTCAGTAAATTTTGTAGCTAACTGTAACTTCAATAAAATAATATAAATTTTGAACAAAGTTAATGCTTTGGATAGAGGTCTAATAGTCCTCCGAAGAGGTTGATTTGCCCTCCGAAGGTTATCCTTTCTTGAAAGCTCTATCATCTGCTCAAAAATATATTGGCTGACTTGGCTCGATTTGGCAAATTTATTAATTTTTTTTTTTACAACCTACGAAAACTGTTGTAGATCACACTTTCAAATTCACTGCAATTCATATCTAAAATACTTACCAAATTATAAATAGTTCTTCTTCTTGGTGTATTTTACAACGAGATCAGTCAGATCACCACCAGGCACGACTACTAGTTCTTGAACTCTTGACCACGAGATCACTAGTCGACAAATACTAGTACTCGTTTCCATCGTTTCCATCATCATACTCGTTGACCAGTTTTGCTTGAACAACGTCATTACCGAACCAACAAGAGTTACTAGGTCTACGGAGAGTTTAATTAACATTATCCTTGTCTCCCATTTAGACAGATTTTCGAAAAGTGGTAATCTGAAATTGGGTATTAGTGATCACGATTTGATATATACCATTAGAAAGCAAAAATTACCTAAGCCAAAATCGAAACGAATTGAATTTAGAACCATGAAAACTTTCGATGAGTCGGCATTCCTATATCCGACCTGAGAAATATCCCATGGGACAGTGCTTATGTGTTCGATAATGTGGACGACATTAGCTCGCATTGGGGGAACCTCTTTGTACAAGTGATAGACAAACATGCTCCTGTGAAGCAAATACAACTCCGTGCCAATCAACTTCCATGGATAACACCTCAAATTCAAAAGGAAATTAGAAGAAGGAATCGATTATATAAGAAATGTCGTAAAGGTAAAGATGAAATTGCATGGTTAGAGTATAAAAGTCAACGAAACAAAGTAACAAAACTTAACGTAACGCCATCAAGGATTATTTTACGAATGCTGCGGTGTCTTCAAAACATTCTGTTGGCGAATTTTGGAAGAAGGTAAAGCCTTTATTGCCGAATAGCAAAAATAAAGGTTCGAGTAATGATAACATTACCTTGATTGAGAATGGGAAAATGACTGAAAATCCCGCATCTGTATATAACACATATTTCACGACTTCCCTCATCGATAAAGGTACTTTATCAAAGAATGAAGATGATTTTGTTAATCATCCCAGTGTAACATCAATTAAAGAGCAGGAATTTAATTTGGATTTTCAGTTTAATCCTGTTAGTAGTGCCTACATCTCTAGTCTCTTACAAAATATTGATGTAAAGAAAAGTTGTGGTCCAGACGGCATTACACCCAGACTGGTTAAAATAGCAAGTCCAGTAATCGTAGATCCTATTACAAAACTGTTTAATCATTGCATTTCATCCTCGACATGGCCGAAAGAATGGAAATTAGCAAATGTTTCGCCAGTTTTTAAAGCTAAAGAAGAATCTGACAAATGTAATTATCGTTCTATTAATATTTTATCAATTATACCTAAATTATTTGAAAAACTAAAGTTTGATCAAATGTACGAAGCGTTCTTACCAACGTTTTCAATGAACATGTCAGGTTTTCTAAACCACTCTTGTTGTTCTGCGTTAATCAAAATTACTGATGACTGGCGTCATGCTCGTGATGAAAAACAGGAAGTGGGAATCGTTGCAATCGATTTATCCAAAGCGTTCGATTCGGTCTGCCACTCTCTGCTCCTTGCGAAGATGAAAGCCTATGGTGTGAAAGATTCCGCCTTACAATTGATAAAGTCGTATTTGTCAGACCGAAAGCAGAGAGTTCGGTGCAACGGATTATACTCGGACTGGCTTCCCATTTTAAGTGGAGTACCTCAAGGCAGTCTACTTGGACCCCTCCTATTCAACATCATGATAAATGATATTAATTTTTTAATTAGTACTACTTCATTACGTCTCTATGCCGACGATACGACAGATTACTCATCGCATATAAATCCAATAACACTGGAGCATAACATCAACCAGGATTTGGAAGTGCTATGCGGGTGGTTTCGAGAAAATTGTCTTGGAATTAATACATCGAAAACACAAGCAATGATAATTGGTAAATCTGGATATAATTATACTTTACTGTTGGAACCGACTCGATTGAGTTAGGTGATACGTTGAGAATACTTGGAGTGGACCTGGACGATGATCTTAATTTCAAATTACATATTAATTCAATGGTAAAGAAGGCATACGCTAAAATTGGAGCACTACGAAGAATTACGCGGTTCATACAGCCAGATATTGCAGTTCGTCTTTATAAAGCCTACATTCTGCCACATTTATAGTATTGCAGCCCAATACTGGTTGGCATTGGTAAAACTCAAGTGAAAAAGCTGGAAGCAGTAAATCACTACGCTATCAAATCTTTGTTAAACCTTCCGCGTTCAACCGATTATGAAACAGCTCTTAACTTAATCAATATGCGAACACTTGAACACAGACGATACGTTCAATCTTTGTCTGTATTTTTTAAAAGTTTTAAACAAAATGGACCTAATTATATTTCAGATTTTTTTACACCACGTACGACATCTTATAATCTACGAAATAGTAAGTTTAAAGTAAGGCAACCATCGTACAATACTAGGTATCTCCATAATTCATTTAGTTATATTGTTTCACATTTATGGAACAATTTACCAGTTGACATTAAAGAGACAGATTCTTTAGCGATTTTTAAAAAGAAACTGCATAATGTTGTTTTATCCAAAGCAGCATGCTTGTGTAGCAGCTGCTCGTAATTTTTAGTCTGCCATATATTGTTAGTAATTTATCTTATTCGACTACTAGTTTTTATTATCACCTGTATATAGTTAGATTATTCCTGTTCTGTTTTGTCGAGCGTTTTTAACATGAGCTATTAGCTCGGGAGACTGGGCGACCACTCCCTACGCCTTCGACGGTAAATAAATTATTACTATTATATTATTATTATTACTATTACTATCTACCAAACTGACATCTCAGCTTCGATCCTGGCAGTCGGAAGCATTTCGGAAGTTGTCAACATCTTTTCAACGCATGCATGCATGTTGGAGCGGTTTAACACTAACAGCTAACAACACGACAGCAATATATCTGCGATACAAAAATAGGCACGCTCAGCGTGCATGTATCTACTGCGCTACAATACAAGTTGTAACAACATTCTCAATTTAGTAGTTCAGCATCGCGTAAATAAAACCACGCGCCACGACTTTCTCGCTCAAACGACAAGCTTTCCATGGACGAAAGACAGAGCGAGTGCTTGTTTGGCTTCGAATCAAGATCTTTCTGAAATCTGAATAGCCTTTTTACTAATGTTTCAAGTGTACTGTTGACATGTTATCTATAAGTTTATACGCGGAAATCAACTATACTTGGCACTGCTTGAGTTATATGCAGGCGTATAAAATACTATATTCCAAAAGTGCGTTGATCATTGTTCAGGCAAATCAATGAATGTGTTACCAGAGTCTAACATATAGTAAAGATTAATAGAACGAAAGCGATGTGACATTCTTTTAACAATGCGATTAGCGACCGCGTTTCCTGTTTTTCCCAATTTACCTAAAATTGTCATTTATGTATGATGAGGGATAAGGCAAACAACAAACTATTCACAATACACTAAACACTAGCTACTAAACACGGAATGGCACAACAAACCATATAGACACAACACGTCGTCTGATCGTATTTCTGATCGCCATTCAGTGCTCAACTCATCAGCGCGAACACATTCACGACACACTATATTAAAACACAGCATGTCGCTCTAATCGGATTTTACCTCGGATTTTACATCATTCAGCGCGAACCAGAGGAGGTTGTTGGACAACAGCCGCAAAGCATCATGGTCCTAACGCTAAAATTGATAAATTATTGATTCATTTGCACCTGGACTAGATGCGCTAAAACTTTTGAAAACTCGTAACAGTTGATCTAGAATTGATAAATCTGATGGTCAGAAAAATACGAGAACAATTCGTGGTTATCATAGACAATTAATATGATCAGATTGTGCTTTATTTGGCGTATATTCGTGACAATGGCGGATGGGCATTCAAGATAGTTTTCAAGGACTACTAATGTGAAGAGGTTAGCATTTACTTTTTTCCGATTTTAGCCATTTTTCGAACTTTTGAATTAGGGTAAAAAAAACTATCAAATAAAGCCTCTTTAGACCTTCTGTGGGAAGGAGAAGGCTGTATTTGGGCTAAATATATATATATATATATATATTTATCGGGAAAAAAAGTGGGTTAACCTTTACTTTTTGACCGATTTTGTCCATTTTTCGTACGTTTGAATTAGGGTCAAAAACGTCAAATAAAGCCTTTTAGACCTTTTTTGGGAAGGAGAAGGCTGTATTTGGGCTAAATATAATTTTTTTTTTTTTTTTTTAAAGAAATCGAAGAAAAAAAATGTAAAAGGGTAGCCTCGGTGACCTCTGGCGTCCCTCAAGGGAGTATTTTAGGGCCATTGCTATTTACATTAACACTTTGCCTGATTCTTTATCTCCCGGATCGAAAGCTGCTCTCTACGCGGATGATTCCAAAGTACATCGACCTATAATATCGTCGATTGACTCTATGGCCCTACAACAAGACCTGAATAACCTTGAAGTTTGGAGCAATAAAAACAGTCTCCAATTTAATTCATCTAAATGTAAAATCTTTACAGTTACAAGAAAGAAAAATCCCAGTTGTCTGGTAACGATCTTATTCGCTGCAATGAAGAAAAAGATCTGGGGATAACAATAACTTATAATCTTAAGTGGGATTCTCATATTATGCGAATTCGATCTACTGCAAATAAATGCCTGGGTCTCCTGAAACGGACCTGTTATGATTTAACTGATACACGAGTTAGGAGAACTTTGTATCTATTACTAGTTAAATCGCAACTAAGTTATGGTTCTCAAGTATGGTCCCCTGAAACGCTACGTTGAAGAAGAGAATTGAAGGTGTACAAAGACGTGCATCGCTGTGGATTTTAAGACTTAAACGTGGAGATTTATCTTATGTGGATCGCTTACAGAACCTAGACCTCCTGCCTCTTGCTTATGATAGAGAGATCAAAGATTTGACTTTTTATTATAAATGTAGATGTGGTCTAATTGACCTTGATACAGAAATATTTACACCTATTGTCTGTAGTCGAACAAGACGGGGCTCGTCACTGTACTTGCAGACCCCTTTCTGCAAAACCAGCAACTTTAAATCATCGTATTTTAACAGAATTGTTAATCTATGGAACTTTATTCTTAAGATAGCTCCACCTAGTACATTTCTAACTCTTAGTAGCTTTAAAACATTTCTGTATAAGACTTACAGGGAACTTTTGATAACAATATTTGATCCTGACTTACCCTGCACTTATTCTTTGTGTAGGACGTGTCCTTGTCATACCTAATTTTATCTATTTAAATGTTTGTAATATTTAATAGTTTGTATATTTTTAGTTTTGGCTGACACCTTGCATGGGACTTGTCCCGTTCGTGTCAAGTCTTATTTGGTAAAAAATTACTGAATGAAAATTGTTAAACAACAAGTCTACTTTTTGACCGATTTTGGCTATATTTCAAACTTTTGAAAAGTGTTTCGAAAAATTGCCAAAATAGGTCAAAAAGCAAAGGCTAACCCCTCTACATTTTTTCCCCGGATTTAAAAAAAAAGAAGTTTTTAAAAATGTATTTAGCCCAAATACAGCCTTCTCCTTCCCACAGAAGGTCTAAAAATAGGCACGTCCAGGCGTGCATGTATCAACTGCGTTTAATGCCTATAGCTACTATGGTAAAAACAATGATGCAACTGTGTACTTGTAACAACCTTGTATTCATAGCCGAACAAGATTTTTGACAAAATTGATGGAATTGTATCTAGTTGTAACAACCTTGTATTTAGATCTAGAGCTGAACACGATTTTTGACAAAATTGTCTACTGTATGCTCACAGGCCATGCTGTGTTTTAACTTTGATAAATAACTCAGTCAACTCAGACTCTCAGAGTAAAGCCAGCAAGGCACAGAAGGCTAAGTGCTAACAACTGTACTCATATCTGGCATGAGTCCAAGCCCGGACAGGTGCATGGTCACCCATTCAAATACTAACTCAATCCAAATGGGCTTTACTCTGGTCCTCAGTGGTGAGAGGCAGTGCACTAATAGCTTGACTATTAAAGCTATGGTACTAAAAGCTATAGTCATAAAGTATGGTGAAAGCTTTAAGTAGGTCATATCAAATTAACATAACTATATAACAACTCACAAAATTTGACTTAATTGACTAATTTAAGACAGTATTTAAATATTTTCATTACAACAATTTGTCAAACAATAATGCAATCTAGTTAGAAGGTAAAGAAAATCGCTTGAGATAACAAGCATCTCGAGTATTACTGCTGTAAAATTTAATAGTGAATGAAAGAGATGTCCAGCAAATTATGTCATCAAAATTATAAGAGCAACTATACATTAATTGTTCTTCAAGACATATGCATACATGCAGAAAAAGGTACAATAAATGTTTGCACATTCATAACACAGATTTTGCATGACACTGACAGCTGCAGCATACAATTTTACTCCATTAATACTGTATATAGACTTGCCAGTTACTGACATTTGACTATTTGTCATCTACATCGACAATACGTTATTTAATAGCATATTTCGCTCGTGGACTACCATAGGTTTTGGGCATTGTTGCTTGACCATGAAGCTAACTTTGTTTTCTTAGAAGAAGATCATCCATTTCTATTCGGCAACGCACGGTCTTCTCAGTTTACGAAGCTCGACTGAATATGAAATCGTTAATCGTCCACGCAACGACTCCATTAATTTGCTTTCAAAAACTTTTATCATTATTCCAACAACGTCTAGTACATCAAAATTAAGAATTGACTACGATTCATACTTAAAATACTTAAAATATTAAAAATATTAAAATATTTGTAAAAACTTCCTCTTGTTGAATATCCCGTTCCTTGTCAAATATCTCGCTCCATGCGACCATGCTGTCAACAATGACTTATGAAATACTGGTGTACAGTAGTAATTTTGGCTTCGGTGGTCTGTCGTGAGTCAATCGTTTTATTTTTGATTGGCTCCGAAGGCATTCTTTTGTTAACCTTACCTTACCTATGTATCTACTCGCGCATGCGCAGTAGATACAAAAAGGCTTTATTTGACATTTTTTGACCCTAATTCAAAAGTTCGAAAAATGGCCAAATTCGGTCAAAAACTAAAGGCTAACCCCTTTACATATTTTTTGGCTAAAATGTGAATATTTATCGCAAAAAAAGTCTTCCTGTTGTTCCGGAAGCTAAAAAAGGGCTTTATTTGGGATAAATAATTGTTTTTTGACCTTATTTTAAAGGTTGAGAAAATGGCCAAAATTTGTCAAAAATGGGCACGCCCAGGCGTGCATGTATCTACTGCGTTTAAGGCCTATAGCTACTATGGTAAAAACAATGATGCAACTGTGTACTTGTAACAACCTTGTATTCATAGCTGAACAAGATTCTTGACAAAATTGATGGAATTGTATCTTGTTGTATTCAGATCTAGAGCTGAACAAGATTTTTGACAAAATTGTCTACTGTATGCTCACAGGCCATGCTGTGTTTTAACTTTGATAAAGAACTCATGCGTCCAAGCATGCGTCCAAGCCTGGACAGGTGCATGGTCACCCATTCAAATACTAACTCAATCCAAATGGGCTTTACTCCGGTCCTCAGTGGTGAGGGGCAGTGCACTAATAGCTTGACTATTAAAGCTATGGTACTAAAAGCTATAGTCATAAAGTATGGTAGTACTGAGCTTTAAGTAGGTCAATCAAATTAACATAACTATATTAAAAAGTTACAGGTAACACTAAAATTTGAATTATATACCAAATGAAAGCTTATAAAATTTCTAACAACATACGTACCCGATGTATTTCAACAATGCGTAGTTCCGAAATTTTTAGCAATCTTTTTGTATAAACAAATGTGTCGGCAAAATCGAGAAATGTAAAACCCGGCTTTGCAAGTGCAGGACTTTTTTTGCCCGGACTTTTACTCGTAGTATCCGCTCACTGATGTTTTAATAACCTCATGGTCAAAGAATTCTATCTCCAAAGAATCGTTTTCTAAAGTAAATTACTTGTTTACTTAACTAAATATTATTTATATAGATAGATAACAATATAAAGTTAATTCAAAGGTCACACGAGGCCAAGAGTAAATGAATACAGGAGCCCGAGGGTCGCAAGGACGAGAGGGGTAATTTCCCGGGGGCACTTACTTTCAAAATGGCGCTGGGATCGCGAGGCCGACATTTCGCGAGGACACTTACATCATAGTGCCGACACGGAGTTGGACTTCTGGTTGATCTTTATTCCGTGATCGCGCATTGGTTAGAGTTACACAAAAAAGCTAGCAAACACACAACATGATAGCAATATATCATATCTGCTGCGCAGATACAAAAATCATATTTTTTCCTCTAAAACGTTTTCCAGTGTACATTTGTGCCTCATTCTAGTTCCTTGCACGAAATGTTCGAAAAATATCGTGGTTTTCAAAAAATATCGTGATTTGTCAGTGTCTCACAGTTCAGTTATTTGCCTCTGCCTGCCTTCGGCAAATAACTGGTCTGCTCGCCACCGACAAATCACGATATTTTGCTCAATTTCGTCCAATAATTATATCTTATTAGATGTTTTGGTGTGTAGTATCGCTGTATATTTTTACGAGTTGTGCCGTATACAAAACAAATACAAACAACGAGTACTCATTTTAGTATTATTTGGACAGTTTTTAATGCAGTTGTGTAATAATTGTTAACAAGACGCCCGCTAGGCGTTAACTCGAGCTACTTTAATTGGTGGGCTAATTGTCAGCACCATAGTACAGGGCCTCTTTTAACTATATAACTGGGGGCAAGCCCCCCCCCCCTCAGTGCCCCCTTGAGCCCCCCACCCACGAATTGGTTTTGCCACCCCCCAAGTAAAAGTCCCTTTTTGCCGCAGGATAAAATGTGTATGGATTATAAGTGAATAGTTTCAGTTGTTACAAAGGTATAGATAAATCTTTATATTAGTTAAATAGTTTTTATTTTGATAAGATGTATGTGGTGACGAAAAATATTTTTATAGTTCCTCACAACATTTTCCATATTATATTTGAAAGTGAACATGCTGATGAGTTCTGACAGAAAGCGAAACCGTCAGAAATGTGTTGTATTTTAACTAGTTTTGTTGACATTTTATGACCTTCATTGTTCTTAAAAATCACCCCTCAGAATGCAGGAAATGGCATTTCCAAGACTCTACTCAATTTTAATCAATATCAGGTTTTTGTATCTTGTTTATTTCTTTACTTAATCAGATCTCAACAGACAAATACTTCTCTACCCCCATGCTTGAAAGCTCCTAAGTATCTCTCCTAAGTATTCCTCCTCACGTGATCTAAATGTCAATCACTTAATTAACATAATTAATACTAAGATACAACCATGATACAACATCCCTTCCTTGAATTTAGTTAAATGAATATCAACAATTATGTGTCATAGTTTATATAGTTCTCAATATTGTTCTATGTCTCATAGTTTTTTATAGTTCTTAAGATTGTTCTATGTCTCATAGTTTTTGAGATAATCTGGTTGTTTTCTGTCTCTGGTCGATCTACGAGGAGCATCACTTTCCCCAGTTATGTCCTGGTTCGTTTCTGGTTGATTCATTTCAGGGTTTCCTTCTTGGACGTCTCTTTCTTCATCGTGCTTGTGATCACTCTGGATTTCATCTTCTTCTGGATCACGTTTGTCCTGGTACAACTTGACATGCGATGAGTTTCTGCGATGTTGAATTGTGTACCGTGCTTGTCTTTCAACACGATCTGTGTGCCATTTATCTGTATGATTTGCATTGGATCGTGGTGGAATTTTGTGGAAAACTTGTTACGGTGTTTCTGAGTAACGAGTACCTTATCTCCTACTTTGAGATTTCTTGGACTTGCCTTTCGCTTCTTGTCGGTATATTCCTTTGATTTCTGTTTCTCCTTTTCGTCTTTTCTTCGAATTTCATCGTGATTTTCTGGCTGTAATTCAATGCTAGGGAGTTTGGTCCTGATATCTTCAGTAAGGATGAGGGTGTTTGTCCGGTCATCCTGTGAGGAGTGGTACGGTAGTTAAGTAGCATGGTTGGGATGGTGAGTTTCCAATCCTTTCCTTCTGTCTGCGCAGTTAGAACGTGTTTCTCGAGGACTTGGTTGAATCGCTCAACTTGTCCGTTAGCTTGCGGCCAATATTCAGTCACCGTCTTACGTTCTACGCCCCAGGAAGCTAACGTATTCCTGAACTCGGCAGAAACAAAGTATGATGCATTGTCGGACTTTATTTCTTCGGGGAATCCGTGGGTTACGAACACACATAGTAACCACTCTAGAATGTTCTTAGACGTGACTGATCGAAGGATTTTGACTTCGGGCCAGCGTGAATAATAGTCGGTTAGCACGACTACTTGTTCACCTGTCGGAAAAGGACCACATACATCGACGGCTAGTTGTGACCATGCACGGTTTCTTTGGAAGCTCGGTTGGTTTCATTGGTTCTTATCGTGGACTGTTACTGACAAGTTGACATGCGTGGCAGCATCGGATCCGTTCTTCGACGTGCTTATCCATTCTTCGACGTGCTTATCCATCTCCGGCCACCAGAGTTTAGAGTGGAGGCGTTGTTTGCATCTGAGCATACCGGCATGGTCTTCATGTGCCAGGCTTACAGCTTGTTTTCTCAACTTGGTAGGAAGACTATACGATTACCACGAAGTAAAATATCTTGATCCGTAATGCAGAGTTCGTGGGCAATGAGCTTGTATGATGCTGGAAGTTTGTATAGTTGATTGTTCTGCAAATTCTCTTTGACCTGTTGTTGTAGTTCTGGATCTTCTAATGTTGCGTTTCGGATTTCTTCCAGCTTCATGGCTCTCGGTGTCTGAGCTTCTGTCATGTAATGCACATATCGATCAGCACAGGCTTCCATGTTGCTCCTGATGCAGGTGTTCTTTTTTTCCAGCTTTCGGGAGTCTAGACAAAGGATCGGCTAAATTGGCAGTGCCTGGTCGATACACAACTTTGAAGTCGTACTCCTGGAGTCGTATCCTCCATCTTTCGAGTCTGGCCGAAGTAGGTTTGCTTCCAATCTTTGCCTTGTAGATATGTTCTATGTGATCTATTCCAACTCGAAACTCCGTCCATACAAGTACATGTGGAAATGTTCGCATCCGAATACAATGGCTAACCCTTCTTTCTCAATATGACCATACTTCTGCTCGGTTTCTGTGAGCGATCTGCTACCATATGCAATTGGTCGATAGCAATCATCGGCTTGCTTCTGGAGAAGGACGGCACCTACTGCCCATGGCAATGCGTCTACGATTTAGCAGTCAGGCTGTTATGGGCCAATACAGGTGAAGTGGTGATAGCATTCTTGAGTGATTGGAATGCTTTCTCGTGGTCATGATTCCAGTAGAATTTAACATTATTCTTGGTGAGTTGTCAAAGTGGAAAGGTTATATGGTACTGTAGTCCGGGATGTATCTTGAGCAGTAATTAGTGAGGCCCAGGAAAGATCGGACTTCTGACGCGGTCGTAGGATGTGGAGCATTCTTTATGGCGTCTACTTTGGCCCTGTCTGGTTGGATCCCCTTCTCAGACACGATATGGCCAAACACATTAATCTGAGGAGCTGCAAACGAACACTTTGGTAATTTGAGAGTGATGCCGTTTCTTTCCAGGATCGTGAGGAGTTTCACTAACCGCTTGAGGTGTGTCTCTCGGTCTCTTGTCCATAACCAAATGTTGTCAGAGATGTTGGCACAGTCGGGTATCTCTTTGATAAGCTCGTGGATAATCTCGTGAAAGTGCTCTCCAGATGGTGATGCTCCCATTATAAGCCGTTTAAATCTATGCGGGCCATCTTCTGGAGTTGAAAATGCTGTGATGTAGCGTGATTCCTCAGCCAAAGTCAGTTGAAGATATCCTTGCGACAGGTCAACCTCGGTGAAAACTTTACCCCCTCCATCTTTTGGAGTATTTCGTTGACTGTAGGAATTTGCACACGTCGTCTTACCAGTGCTGTGTTAGGGATTCGCATATCTAAAACCAGTCGTATGTCTCCTGTTTTCTTTGGGATTGCTATCAACGGTGATAGCCATGGCGTTGCTCCCTCGACTTTCTCAATTATCCCCTCGTTGCGCAGCTCCTGTAGTTTTTGGTTGACCTTGCTTTTCATGCTGTGTGGGATTTTCCGACTTGGTTGGGCAACTGGAGTTACCGTTGGATCAATTTCGAGCTTCACTTCTCGCCCCTTCAGATTTCCGGTTCCTTGAAATAGCTTCAAATGTTTGTTAAGAATTTGACGTACTTCCGGGTCGGGATGGTCAGGGTTGATGTTATTGACGTTCAGCGTGATGGGGCCACTGACCTATATATATATAACTGGACTGCGGGTGCTGGCCAAAAATGTGTCCCCAATTTCACTTTCAAAATGGTGGCATTTATGGGTCCTTCTGCTAATGGTAGCGACCACTGACATGTACTTATCGTAGGAAAAAAGAATATTTATGTAAATACAAAGCGATTTTCTTACTTTATTAATAAATCGTTCCTATGCGAGGGCTTCCCCAGAGGTGAATAAAATCGCCTGGCGTTACTGCGTTAGCCAGAACAAAATACTAAAGAGTAAAGACCAATAAATTCGGACAGGAAAGAGTTAATGCATGCAGGTTGGTCATTGTTAATTTCTTGTGGAACGACTCAAGAGGCCTGCTGGATTATTTGTCTGACCAAATAGGAATATCGCCTCCCATGTAAACAGCCCCTAAGAAGAACTCGGTACGCCTCGCTTCTTTACGATTTTCTCGTGATCTTCAGCGGTTCTTTATAGAGCTGGCGACTTCACAAAACGAAATGTTTGTAGATTTCCATGACCATGTATATTGACAGTCTTGTTTATTTTATTGCCAAGTGTTCGTGCGGTACCGCCGGCCGGCACGTCTTTAATTCAGACTGCTAGAAAGCTACAACAGTAATTGTCTAGGATTATTATTATTGTAGTTCAGAACTACAATAAGACTCTTATCATGAAAACATCCCGGGCCGCTCAACAAATATTTTGTTTACACAAACCATAGCCACTGGAAAGGGAGAGGGCTGTGAAACTCCGCTCTGAAACAATAGAACTTCCGGTTTGATGTTAAAAATTTCACGCCTGAGCGTCACGTGATCTTGAACCGGCATGGCCAGTATTCTTTCATATGGCTTACATTAGATTGTAACCTTGTTCTTCGTTAAAGGATGAGTGTCCACCTAATGCTTTGCGCGCTCACAATGCACCCTCGCGGCCATTTTTCGGGCCACGAAATTCAACAAGTGAAGCAATCCCTCGATATCTGAGCAATCCTTGCAGTAAATTACTCAATTTATGTTTTTCGTGAGAGCAAAGATGATTTAGTAAGTAGTTATTGTCATATTTTTGATAATATTTGATTACACTCAGAGGGCCGTGGAGTTGTATTTCGAGACAAGTATTCGTCGATCGGCGTTTCTTACAAAACCAAACGAAGGCCAGACAAGAGATCGTAACTAAACAACGTAGACACTAAATTAGATGCCATCAATAAGAGCTAGCTAGACTCAACGTTTTGTCATTTCAATAAGACGCATTCATACTGCTGTTAGTTGTTTACAAGTGGTTTACCTGTTGGATTGCATCTCCGATTAGGATTTGTTTTGATTAGGCGCTCTTGTTCTCTGGCGTTTAATTTCCAAATGCAATACTGCAATTTATCGCAGTGTTTTGTTTGTAGTTGTAGGCTCCTTTCCCTTCGAATAGGCTACAGTAACACAAGAGTGAAGACCATCCAAATATTTTTGGAAACGTGGAGCGTGTATACAGCATACAGAAGTGTTATGCACAGTCTGTAAAGTGCGAAATAATATATATGTACTTGAATGGCCGTTGTATTCAAAGCCGTTGTGAATAGAACACTCTGACAGATTCGTGGAGTGTCGTTTATAATTATTTTCGACAAATTCTGAGTCAGACATCGCTACAAATCGATTCAAACGACTTTTGGAAGCTTATAATATCATCGGCTGAGAACCAAACAATAATCAAAACAAATCAGTCCTAATCGGAGATGCAATCCAACAGGTAAACCACTTGTAAACAACTAACAGCAGTCTTATTGAAATGACAAAACTTTGAGTCTAGCTGTCTACGTTTAGTTATGATCTCTTGTCTGGCCTTCGTTTGGTTTTGTAAGAAACGTCGATCGACGACTACTTGTCTCGAAATACAACTCCACGGCCCTCTGAGTGTAATCAAATATTATCAAAAATATGACAATAACTACTTACTAAATCATCTTAGCTCTCACGAAAAACATAAATTGAGTAATTTACTGCAAGCATTGCTCAGATATCGAGGGATTGCTTCACTTGTTGAATTTCGTGGCCCGAAAAATGGCCGCGAGCGTACATGACCAAAGTGATCGCTTGCACTCTCATTGTATTGTGAGCGCGCAAAGCATTAGGTGGAAAGTCATCCTTTAAACGGCACGATGTCGGTTATGGTGACTTCTAAAAATCCACAAGAAACATGATATTTACAAGTCCAAAGGAGTACCCTTGTATTTCGTTAACAAAATTCGGTAGGAATTCGGTTTTTGACGACCTACGAACTTAAAAGACAGCGACAGTGCTGTATAGTGTATACTGTAGTCCGTCATTTTTATGACAAATTTTATATTTTACATTGATTCTGCGTTAATTTTAGATATTAGTTTATTCAATAATATGATTGTGTGCACAAAGAAATCACCTCAAAAAGATCGGATTGGTTTTAACAGGACCGTGAGAGTTTTTAAGTCGCGCATTTCTCAAATAAGACGTAAACAAATATATATGGTGGTGCATCGTTCTGTAGATGATCGACGTTCGGTTTCATGATGGACTTTATTGTGACATTAAAATGATCATCCCTTGAACATTACACAATCGTATCAAGCGCTAACTCATGCATGGCTCACTCAAATAATTCACACTCTGGCATTGTGAGCAAATTAGCCGTAGCGCGAACTATTTTCTCCCCGCCGGACTAATTATTGTAAACAAACATTTATAAGATTCTCAGCTACAAAAATCTGGGAAAATATTCCCAGTGATTTAAAAACCCTTTCTGTTTCAATGTAAAAAAATTAAGTCACCAAGGTTGATCTGAATTTCATTCTCGTATTATACAATGTCTATTTTCTTACTTCGACACGATCTTAATATTTCATCCTCTGCTGATCCCCAATTTATTAATATGTCAAGGCAGTGATTAAACTCGAAAGTTTTACACTCTCACATATGTACATTCTTTCATAAAATATTTTGTTTTATATTTAACTCTGATTTATTTATGTATCACTATGTAAACTTTGTATTTTTCATTGTAAGTATTAAAAATAGTGTGAATAAATTGAAATTATCGTAAATCGCCGCATGTCTACAAATTATTAATAAAAGAAAACCAAGGAACAACGCAGTCGAAAAGCATTTGTCGTCTCCGTGCCATTATTAAATCGGAGTTTTGCACTTTTGTTGTCAGATGTTTCTTAATACTTTAGTTATTCTAATAAACTGATACGCATACGACAATTGCCAGTCCTCACCGTTGTTTATGAAACGCAATACACCAGACATTTAGTGCATTTAATATTCAATGAAGACAACTCAACTTACGACATATAATTTAGCACAACCATTCATATTAAGACAAAAGCGAATTTTAGTTTTAGTTGTACTGTTGGCAAAACAGTATTGTATCATTATTTTACCTCGGCTCTCACCGTGTTCGGTCCGACCATTGATCGTTTATTCGAATTTACTGCACTTTATTAAATATTCTTTGCAAAGGGCGTTTTCATGAGGGACCATCTATGCATATAATGTCCAAATGAAGTGGAATTTATATCGAAACCATCACGGAAGAACTTCGTTGTTGCACTTGTAGGTACGCGCCTCGCTGCTCTAATGTAAAATCTTGCTTTTTAGTGCTCAATCATGCAGGTTCAACGTCACGTGATCTTGAATTTGGCGAACAATAACATAAATCTCAGTCACGCCCACTTTCACAGCCCTCTCCCTTTCCAGTGGCTATGCACAAACTCGAGACCAGGACGATATTATGCTGACTTGGCAAAAATTCTGACAGAAAATTCGACAAAGTTTGCCTAGTCCGTCTACTCCGAACGTTTTCTCAAGAAATAATCAACTGTAGAAGTTATAAAAGATATTGGCAGAAAGATAATTCACCTTGCTATAACATACGTGCAGTTTATCCGACCAAATAGCTTAGTTTCCCTAAAAAAAGCGAAATACCAAACATGTCCAAATCATAATAGCGGCCGCTATTTTGAAATTTTTTCCCGTATGTATTATAATGTCTTTTCCGAATGTTTTCTCGAGAAATAAACCACTGTAGAAGCTATCAAATATACTGGAAGAAAGCTAATTCATCTGGCTACAACATACGTACAGTTTATCCGACTAAATCGCTTAGTTTTCTTAAAAAAAGCGAAATACCGAACATGTCCAACACGAACTAGAGATTCTTAGGTATCGGTCAGCGACCTTCACCATATAGCGACCCACGATTTTGGGGACACTTTTCCTAACTCAAAGGTAATAGGAGCACGCAGTCCAGTTATATATATATAGGTCAGTGGATGAGGCCCAATGCGAAGGATGATTCATAGCCAAGAATGCACTTAGGGGGCGATTACATGGACCGGGCTGGCCCGGTTAACCGAGCTAGCCCGGTTAACCGGGATGAGTTTACGAAACGATTACATGGAGCGGGCTAGCCCGGTAAGCCTTCGCTTTGATCACGAAACACACAAACAACGTTGATGTTCTATTTCAGTTCCTTTCAGCATTATTTATTCGCACATGCAGTCAAGCAAACGAACGCGTATCGAAGCGAGTTCAACAGTTTTTCAGCCCGGTTTGCCGGGACGAAAACGATTACATGGACATTTTCATCCCGGTTAACCGGGCTAGCCCGCTCAGGGGCGGATCTAGGGGTAGTCAAATGAGTCACGCGACTAACGTAAAATTTCCACAGATAACTAATTAATTAATTAACAATTTAATTAATTAATTAACATCGAGAAATAGTCCAGTTATAATGTTGCATACAGCGACAACTCGGAGCAATTACGTAATTTACGTAATACATCTAAATCACATTGAAAAATAGTCCAGTTATGAAAATTCGTGCAGTGCCCGAGCCTTATGTAAAAAAGTCAAAACAGCGGTCATCGGCGTGAATTTCGCGTTATTTGGAACAAATCCTAGCCATTTGATTGGTCTGGATGCATTTTGCATCATCTTCGCGGGGGTCTGCCTTATTTACGCAATATATGAGCTTTCTGATTGGGTGATTGAGAAAAAATCTCCGCTCTCATTGGCGCATTTTTTTTGCCTTATGCGTTGCCTCATCGATTGCTTGATCTGACTCATTCGCTGCGTGGGGTATTTCGCATTATTCAGTAATACCAGTGAGTATTACTGTATTACAGTCTTTCTGTTCGAAAATTGTCAAATTTATACGACTCGAGAAATGTCTATTTTTGAAATTGTTCAGACCGCGTTTAAAGCTAACGATCTAGCATCTTTAGCAAAGGTAAACGTAGATCTGTTGAAGCGATTAGAAGCTTCAAATACAAGGTCTGTTGAAGACCTTTTGGCTACGATTCAAGATGGCAAATTCAGCCTCGCTAGAAATTTTGCATCGGAGTCCTATGTGCCAAGTGTTGCTCGTCAGCGAAATAAGACTAAGAAGTGTACAGCGATAAGGTAAGGAGATTATATTTACGTTAGTTCATAAGTCGTAGTTTTTGTTATCGAATATCGTTTTATTACATATATTATATATAATGAGTGCTATCAACAACAACACGAGCTTCTGCCTCAGTAGGAATTTTGGTGCCGAATCTTTCATCCCGAAGTATGTTCGAGAAAGGAAAAACAAGTCTTGTACGGCCATAAAGTAAATATATTCTATTTTAACTAAATTCGACTCTTTGTAGTTTTGGACTTGTATTAACCGAACAATCTGTGCGCCAATGCGCCATGACCGGCTGGCATGATCGTTTATGAAATTAGCATATGCGGTGAAAAGTTTATTAATATTAAATATTTCACTTGTATACCGCGAACCCAGCCGAACCAATATCTACTGTAGTGTAGGCATTTTGTTTATGCTTTTTGTCGCCTGATATTTAGTTTAAGATTTTGATTTGGATATCTATTATGTATTATCCATTTATCCATGTCTTGTTGACTTGTTAGACCACATGGCTTAGTGTAATACGATCTCTGATAAATTGTGATTTGTGATATAGACATCAATTGATGAAATTCATATTTTAATCAACAGCCTTTGGCTTTCCAGGACAAAAAGTATTTTTAAAAGTATTATTAGTGTGGGTATTAATAACTAATCATACCCCCCGGGGAAATTTCCGTCCCCCCCCCCCCAAATTTCACAAACGAAAATTTTGACTAACGTACGAAAAATCCTGGATCCGCCCCTGAGCCCGCTTGCCATGTAATCGAAATGTTAAAACAACATGCGTTTGATATATAAAGCGGGCTAGCCCGGTTAACCGAGCTATCCCGGTTAACCGGGCTAGCCCGCTTTATATATAAAACACATGTTGTTTTAACATTTCGATTACATGGCAAGCGGGCTAGCCCGGTTTGCCGGGATCCCGCTTGTCGCAACCGGGCTAGCCCGGTTAACCGGGATGAAAATGTCCATGTAATCGTTTTCAGCCCGGCAAACCGGGCTGAAAAACTGTTGAACTCGCTTCGATACGCGTTCGTTTGCTTGACTGTGTGAATAAATAGTGCTGAAAGGAACTGAAATAGAACATCAACGTCGTTTGTGTGTTTTGTGATCAAAGCGAAGATTTAATAAATTAATTAGTCTTCGTGAAGACGCTTTCCTGGGTTAGCTAAGACTTTAACAATCTTTTTAGTAACGATGGGCTTACAAAATAAATAATAGACTAATTAGTGTAAAACTGAAGTAAAACTAACGTAACTTTGCCCTTATTTACTTGATAATTGCGAATTTCGGCCTGAAATCATCCCGGCTTACCGGGCTAGCCCGCTCCATGTAATCGTTTTGTAAACTCATCCCGGTTAACCGGGCTAGCCCGGTCCATGTAATCGCCCCCTTAGATTTCTGCTGCATTACAAGAACTTAGCGTTTGTGCATGATGGTATCTGGTCCTACGGTGATGGTAGCTTGAAATTCTCCGGCTAAATCGAGCGGCGTTGAAGCTCCATACGCAAAAATTTTGGCGTTGGTTGTGTGTAACTTGACACTGTCGTTGTTTTGAATTTGCCGAAAAATTGAATAATTGAGAAGGTTGAAGGAGGCCCCCAAATCTATAAGGACGTTTACTGTGTGACCAATCTTGATTGTCGTTTCTGGGTGTTTATCAGAACTTGTTCTAACAGTGAAAAGGTATTCGTCATCAGACTCATCGAGATAAGAACTGTCTCTTTTGTCTTGGTCTACGTTGCTGACCCACCTCTCATACCCCGACCACAACACACCTATAGGATTTTTACCTTTATGTGTTCAAGTTTAACATCCCGCTTGTGGGATGGTTTTATTAGATGGTTAAGCTTCATAATTTGAAACCGATGATACCTCAGCGGAGGGCGGGGGCGGGGAAGCGGAGATAAGACCCTGGGTACGAGGATGAAGGCGTTGTTGATTGATGCCTTTGTTTTGGTGTTCGGGACTGTCTGTCGTTGAAATTTACTGTTTCGGTTTGGCGTTTACTGGCATTTTCGAGTCGTCGGGACTGTTCATCAGTTCGTTCTAATGTATTGCCATAATCGAGAATTTCTTTGAGATTCATTGCATCACGAAGCGCTTTCTTTCTTAATCGCGTGTCTGGATGATCTAGGTTTTAATCTCGGCTTCTTCGTTGTCAAAGCTACACTGGGTCGCCTTGGCATGGTCTTCAGTCGACGGTAATACTCATTCAGTGTTTCGTTAGGTCCTTGTTTTAGCTCTCTAAAATCGAAGATGCCATGTCTTTATTCCCTTGCGGAGCGAAGTGTAGTGTGAGAGAATCGACAGCAGACTGATAGGTCGTACCAGTGTGTGGGAGAATATCGAATATGTCGTTTGTAGACTCACCCACGTACGTTAACAGTAAACCTCTCCGAACAGTGGGATCAAATTCGCGAAGACTTAGAAGCAGGTTTTCGAAACGACGTACCCATCTTGGCAGCGCGTGGGCACCCGTGGCGGACTCGAAAGACGCGCGGGGGACGCGCAGGTGCCCACACGCTGCCAAGATGGGCTCCCTGTGGGTCGAAGCATAGGTCGAAGGGAGGAAAAGGCGGTAAACCACTGCGTGGAACTTGCAAGGCTGTTGCGTTTGTATCGTTTGATGATGTTGTTGCGTGTTCAGCATCGTTGTCGGTAGACATTTCGGTTGGGTTTAAAACTATTCTCGTCACCACTTTTGTATCTTGTTTATTTCTTTACTTAATGCTTAATCTAGTAAAGCTCCTAAGTATCTCTCCTAAGTATTCCCCCTCAAGTGATCTAAATGTCAATCACTTAATTAACATAATTAATACTAAGATACAACCATGATACAACACAGGTGGATGAACTAAAGAGAACTTGTGTTTTAAACCTTGCTCAAATACTGTAGTGCTCATCACTATTATGCTCCATTATGATTAGCATAAAGACAGGTAAAATGAATTAGTAGATGACAGTAAACACAGGAGGCAGCTGACACTGAAGCATTAAAACTTGTACCAGTAGTCATCTAGAATTGTATATACTGGAAGTCATGCATGTCTGTCGTTGTAACCAGGACTGCATGGTCTTAAAATGAGGTGCCTGGAGCTCTTTCTCGATACAGTATATGCACATCCAAAATGGTTATGGGTTACGGTTTGCATTGTGCATGTATTGAGAAAGTGCCATGCCTTGGGTCTTGGCCCCTGGACTGGTGTCTTGTGTGGGAATCCATAATCTTTAATATAGTTTTGCCAAGTTTTTTCTAGAACACAAAGAGTGGAACTATACTTTTGCCACACTATTATGCTCAAAATCATGTTGACATAATGTGGACAACCTTAATGGCCCAAGGCTCAAAATCTTGAGTGATTAGTACTGATTACATGAACAAATTCAAGCTATACAGTATAGTAATCACAATGTCAATTTTTAAGAGATTTGTTTAATTTTATTTGAGGCTACATGTGATGTGTCCATGTCTATATGTGACTATGGTTATTCAATGAGCAACCTTTGTGTTCAACAACTTTTCAAAATGTTTAATTCATACACGGATAACCGATTTACCGACGGTGACGGATCTATTATATAAACACGCAGGGCAAACTGCTCAAACAAAATGGTTTAAACATGGTATAAAAACTTTGTTCTATAAACTAAATTTAGACAACGGCTATCTAAATACTGTAAACAAACATTGTAATTAAATAAAATAGTGTACCAATGGAAATAACGAAACAGCTCACCTTTACTTCAACAGATCCTGGCGAGTTTTGGTAAAAGGCCATACAATCATTACAATGTCTAGTATCGCCGAGAAATTGATTCCTTGTTTCTTTCGGTAGCCATACTAAAGGTCCGCCATCGCATTGCGAGCTTATTTTTCGATGAATCGATAGTCGACAGCCAGTTGATAGCCAACGAATAAACAACTGAGAAACAGTGAAATGTCTTTTGCGAAATGAATATTCAAAAACATCGATAAAATGGCAATAAAAGCTTCGTTCAAAAGAGACCACTGATCTGGAGACAACTCGGCCAAACCTCGGTTTCGCAATTATTAAACATGACTGTTCTCTGACGTCCTTCACTCCTTCAGTTTAAAGTTTCCAATTATTTTTAATACACCTTGACTCGCTGACAGTCCGACTACTCTGACATCTTTGTTTGAGAGGACTGCTATGTAGTGTGCCACGAAATGTCGTGGAAATATTAAAAAAACATCGGTAAAATGGCAAGAAAAGCTTCGTTCAAGAGACAACTCGCCATGAAATTGAATATCGCCAGCGGCCGCGCGGAGGACTAATAACGCGTCACAAAAAAATAAAAAAAATAAGACGCCCGCTATAGGCGTTAACTCCACGTGGTTAACTCGGGCTACTTGGCGGCAATGGGCATGGCGATGTGGAGAATGAGATTGGTGGAGGGCCGTGGCGGACATGTTAGAAAGCTAGTTAGCAAGCGCACTCACTTGTTTTACAAAGAACAATTTTTTTATTGACTACCATTATAAACTTACATGCATGGACAACCTAGATTGGGACAACTGATACTGTAGAATTCATATACTGAAAGCCATCATGACATTGCTAAACTATATCTCGAACTATGTGTACGGTAGGGATTAAGGGAGGCAGGTACCCTCTCCTCCAGAACAGAACACCTGCTACGGAGGCTACTTTTTGTCATGCAAATAATACATGTTTGAACTCTTGTTTACTTTTGTTTTTTAACTTTGTGGTAGCTGAAATTTTATTGAAAAGAGTCGAAGAGTTTGATTCTGGCAGTACAGTATATTATAGTCAGCTAACCAGACTGAACACATAATTTCTTTATGCAAGAAAATATATATATCTAAACAAAAACATGTTGTGCTCTAACTCAAGACAGGGGGAATTTGAGCACCAAGTGGTGCTCTGCAGTGGGGCTTATCGACACAAAAAATTTGAAAATGTCAAATGCCCCTGGGTATGCTCTCCCTCCCCCGGTTCGGCAAAACATTGATTCAGTTTCAGATTGGGAGACAGGTGAGAAATCAGTGATAGAGATTAGAGAATAAAATAGTGTTAAAGGAAAGGATCGGATATTGTTATTGAGAGAAGGGTTGCCAGTTGAGAGATAAATAAACTTTCTTTGATGAGAACATCAAGTTCAGAATTTCCCGAAGCTAAAATACTAAAATCAGAAAAAGATATGGGATGGTCATTATAATATTCCTAGAATGAGATAAGACGGCTGAAAGCTGAGAAATCGAGAGTGATCTCCCTGTGAGGGCCGAAATACCTTTATGATCTGAAATCCTCGTATGTAAATGTCGGCAAGTTTCGCCTATATACAACGCGTTGCAGCGTTGGCACGTGAATTTATATACAACGTGGGATTTCAATAGTGACGAAACGTTAGTAAATTAAATTATGTTTTAATTCCCAAACTTTATCGTTATGGCTTTTTTGAATAATATAATAAATAGAATAGCATACCGTCGAGCTGCTATTTATAGCACAAAATGCGGACAAACCAACCAAAATTGACTTTCAAATGATTGCAAAGGAGCCATTATCTATTGTTAGGACTGCAACAATTATAGGTAAACGCGGACAAACCGAAAGTGACGTCATCACGACGGAGCGCTATTTAAAATTGAACACGCGTTATCACATAACGCGACGGTATTTTTTTAATTATTTTTCATTCCGCAAGTCATTCCGCAACCCATTCCGCAGAGTCATTCCGCCTTTTTGCATTCATCGCTTCATTTGGCGCTCTTTATAATCCAGTTCGGCGACTCGCTGTCATTTCATGTAACTTTGCTGACAACTCTCGTTGCTTCCCATGCCGCGGCGCCGGCGCCACTTTTGCAAATCCACAAGTATGTGGATGATCAGACTTATTACCATAGTATATTGAATTTATGTAAATTATAAAACTATTTGCATAAAGACTCTCTGGAATAAACAGCGAAGATTTCGAATTTGGCGCACTTTCCCTGTGGTTTCCAAGGTTATGCGAAAAGCCGCTGGGCAAATATATTTCAGTTTCGTCGTAAAATATGGCGCATTTTAATAAACCTGCATTTTAATAAACCTAATTTGCAATGTTCTAGCGACTTTGGAGGCTCTGCCGAAAGATTCTCTTTGTACAACAATGCTCATTTTGCGTTGTAGTGGTAGAATACATTCCCAACTATATAGTGTTCAAACTTCGAAAGTGTCATTTAGATCGATTTAAACACTTTAATGTAGGTAATTCGTAAAATATTCGTCAAAATTTATCTTTCATGCTATGTCAACATTCGAAATTTGATTGTTGTATTAGACCTTCATAGCGAATACATTAAATGTGATATCCAGCGCGTTCTCGCGTTCTGCGCATGTACGAAACTGATGTCAGAGAGGACCCTGGGTACGAGGTTGGTTCTTCGTTTACAAAAATATATACTGATACCTTATTCAAGATTATAAGCTTTTCTTGCTTCCTCTTCATTACTTGCATAACATTTTCAGAAGAAATCCGAAGAGATGTCTTCGTTGAATTGCTTAATTTTCTGCCATGTTGCTTCGAACGGTTTACACTGAAAAACCATGTACAACACGCTTTTCGGCTTTCCGGCAGAGGGGGTTTGTAATTTCACATTAATCCAACGCATATTTATCTTTATAGTTAATCACGTGACACTCCACTGTAAAATGTTAGTATTTAATAAAATCAGTAAAACATATTTATGCAACATTACGTAAAAACCGTTTCCAGAATACGTCCCTTTTGAATAAAAAATGACGCTTAATTTGCACCGCCTGCGCCTAACACACCTGAGTGACTTCACTTTTACTGCGTTTCCTTTTTCTGCACTGTCCGCTTAGCCTGTGTACATGATTTTACCAATTACTGGCTGAAGCTTGGTGTCACAAAATGTTAACGTCTCCAGAAAAAGAAATTGATCCGCGGTATATATTATACACTGTAGACAAGATTTTGAAACATTCCGCAAATTATAAGGCATTGTGACGTCTTTTACTCGCACGAACTGCAGAATAAGAAATACAGTAAACACCCGCGTGTAAGAACCTAGTGATTTAACACTCTGAATAATGAAACAGTGCTGTAGCCAAAATGTGGGACTATAAAATATAAATTTGCTATATATTTGGTCCTTTCATAAAAATATCATTATAGAAATTACATACGTACAGTATAATCTCTCTATAACAAAGTGGTTTATATATCTGGTCATATAACAATAGCATTTCCCTTTTTAAGAACCTATTAAGAACCTATTTTGCCTAAATTGTCAGTAATTACCCCAAAATATAAGAACCTATTTTGCCAGACTTGAAAAAATCTAGGTTCTTACACGTGGGTGTTTACTGTATCCCTAATAAACTTTTCTATACTACCAGTTTTCTGTTTTTAGATTTATTTGGTCTGGCTTGAGTAAATGACATCGTATTTCATTTTGCATGTTTACGGCAAAATTTTAATAGAGCATCGAGATATTTTATCGAAATTGTTCTTAGAAGGTCAACATTGGAATGGATAGACGATTTCTTCATCGCATGCAGTGAACAAACGCGATAAAACAAAATTTGCCATGTAGCAGCAAATATTACAGTGCATCGCTGTTTAGTTACAAACATGAAACAAGTGCACAGAACCACATAATTCATCATTAGTAGAAAATAAGATATTAATCCAGTATAAATAAAGTTAGTATTGTATTAATATTGTAAAATATACTAGAAGACAGCTGTGAGGATACTAAACGATTAGTGAGAATGTAGCCCGAAGTATAGGTGCTAACGTATTTATAAATGGCCGTCAATTTAAAGGGGCAGTAAGACGCCAAAATTGTCTATCTCAATTTAAAATAAAGAAAAATAGCCTTTTCGCTTGTTCAATTTCTCACCTTGTTCCAAAGATATTTTGGTTTTGAAAAAATGCAAATAAGATACCTTATAATGCATGATGTCACCCACTCCACTAATTCCGTAAAGGAGGAATATATCTACGGAAATAATAGGTGGGTGGTGCTGAAATTTTGAAATTGTTCTAATATGAATGGTACATTGCAATGTACACAGTTATTGCTTGATATATTCCTCATTTGGGGAAGTTTGTTTAATCTGTGTGGAGTAGATGACATCATAAGGCATCTCAGTTGCGTGTTATAAAAACCTGAATATCTCTGAAGCACGAGATTTTGATTTAATAAGAACGCTATACTTTCTCATATGGAAAGTACTTCTACTGTTCTAGATAAAATCAAAATTGAATAGAAGATTTCCCATCTTACTGCCTTTAATAGTCTTTCGTTGTTCTGTGCATATATAATTCAACAGATTCTATACACATGCTTGATGCCCGCGATAAATTTCATTTTGAACTGCAATCATGTTGTTGGTTAGTAGAAATACTTTTGTAATAGTTTTTATTGGTCATTGCAGTTTCCCGTGCATTTTTCTCGACGGCTTTCTCGGTATAGATGGTTTTCATCTGACGTCATGGCGGCCATATTGGTGTACCGAAACAATGAAATGGCGGCCATATTGGTGTACCATCATTATCCTATGGGAATTTAGCTCTATTCTTAGTCAAACATTTCGTATTGTTTCACTAACCCTAATGGCCACCGATCACGTGAGTGAAAACGAACCATTAATAATTGGCTTGCAATCAATCCCTTGAGATTTAGAAGACAAAGATACGGCGGCATTACTCCATGCATATACAATAGCTGCTAATGAGATACATTTGTTAAAGTTCCTCCAACATGGCCGCTATGACGTCAAGTACAAACCAACAATTAAGACAATTAAGTATTTTAATCATGGAAATAATTTTATAATTTTAATTCTTTCAAAAAATTTGGGTGACAGATTTTTATACAAAAGTATAACAACTAGAGATTCTGTTCAATCATTATATAAGATGAGTCACTAGCTTAAATTTGACGTTCCAACGGATTGAACTGCCGCCATGACAACAGTTATATAAATAAAAGTGCACTGTATATCATTAAATATTTGGAGGCCATGTTTTGTTGTGAGTGATGACACTCTTTTTAAATACGATTTCATTTTGAACAAAAATCAAAATACGCAAAAACTGTAGAAGCCACCTAAAAATGCACATAAAAAACTCATTCCTATTTATTGCGGAAACTAATCTTTGCAATTTTGGGTAAATCGCAAACAATAATTTGGTTCAGTAATTTGTACTCGTAAAATTACTCTGTTTTCGCAAGAAAACTGCTATATCTTATCGCATGAAACGCAATGAAGTCCGATTTCGGTTTTTAAAATTAATTTTTTGACAAAATGCTCTTGTTTAGTTAAGTAGTTTAACACAAATATCCTTAAATAAAAAAAATAATCACAAAATTCAAACACTTGCAAAATTCGTGGTTTCCCAAATCAAAAAGTTTAATTATCGTATTAAATAGTCTTATTGTGTTAAAATTGACGACCATTTATAAATAAGTTCTATGCAAAACAACTTTTAGCTCTAACTAAAACTCACTTAAGTTCGCAAATATTACGGAAAAATTTACAGCGGCCATCGTTTATATCTAAATAGCAGATTAAGGAGTGACTGCATGCATGTATACTAAAATCTAATTCTGCAGATTATATACAATATTCCTTACAAATTAATATTACCAACAACAGCTCTACACAAATTTGCGCGGTTTGGGCAATAGTGCTGGTTTGGGCAATAGTGCTGGTTTGGGTAATAATGCTGGCTTTTTACGACCTGTTGTTGGACTGGACTCGGTAGAACTAGTCCTCTTTGTGTCTTTCGACAACGAAGCACTGTTTGATAGCATTGTTGATGAATGTTGTTTCGTAGGTGTTTCAATCGCGTCCTTTCTAAACGTCTTTGGTGGTAAAACAGGAGGAGGTTTTGAAAAGAACGCGTTAGATTCATTTGCATTGCGATCAGTAGTCTTTGGATGAATGCTCGTGATGTTTGACATACAGTCGTTTGATTTTGTAGTAGGATTAGGCTCAACAAGAAAATCGTAAGCATCAGATAAATTGTTCACAGGTGGTTGTTTTCCAGCTCCGGGAATAAAATCGCGCTTTGTAACGGTTTCATAGTGTGGTTTTTGTGAGTGCAAAGACAGAGAAACAGTACCATTTCTATCATGGTCTGCAGTGAACTTTGAATCACGCAACACAACGGTGTCATAGGTAGTAGACGAGTTAGGTCGGGCTACCTCTAAGCCTATATTGGTCGTGCTGGATGAATCGAGTCGTGGAATGTTAAGAGAATCGTAAACAGTTTCATTAGAAATTGACGAAGATTGACGGGGAGTATTTCCTAGCATTGTGCTAGATGACAGTCTAGTTGGCATCGCCAGCGTATCATAAACATCATCGGCTTGAGAATCAGTGCTGGTATATTCGTTTTGTCTTTGTGGAGGAGGAGTTGATCCAACCAGATTAGCGTAGTAATGTTTCATTTTCGCATTCAGCTCTAAAGCTTCTTTAGCACTGCCAGACGAGTGCAGTTGTGCAGCGCTCTGGGAATCGTAAACGATTTCACGAGGTGATAACCGACGGTATCTCCATGGAAAACTATTTGGTGACAAAGTATCATAAGGTTCTTCTGAGTGCGCGACCGACTTAGCTTTTCTTGGTTTTAACGGAGGAGGAGTTTCCTCATCCGGAATTGCGTCGTTACCATTGGTATTCATGGCTTTAAGAGTTCTGTCATTGACAACAGGCATTCCCGAAAGTAGATTTTCTTCGCTGCGTGCACCCTTTAGTAAAGTACTACGATTTTCATTCGTAAAAGACGCCTCCTCACCAATCTTATCTAGATCATCCATAGACTTCGATTGTTTCATTAGGCGAGCCGTTGAAACTCTGTACGATCCATTGGATGACATCTCGAAAAAATTTGACTGTCTTTTTTTAGCTTGCAAAGAAATTGATGCTCGTTTCTTTGGAGGAACAGCGGGTGGAGTAAGACTGTTCTGAAACATCGATGATTTCATCTACAAACGTAAAGAAGAATACCATGCATGAACATCAACAGATGCCTATTAAACGTTAAAAACATGCAGACAAGCAAGCAAGCGAGCGAGCAGGCAAGCAGGCAAGCAAAGCAGGCAAGCAGGCAAGCAGGCAAGCAGGCAAGCAGGCAAGCAAGCAAGCAAGCAAGCAAGCAAGCAAGCAAGCAAGCAAGCAAGCAAGCAAGCAAGCAAGCAAGCAAGCAAGCAAGCAAGCAAGCAAGCAAGCAAGCAAGCAAGCAAGCAAGCAAGCAAGCAAGCAAGCAAGCAAGCAAGCAAGCAAGCAAGCAAGCAAGCAAGCAAGCAAGCAAGCAAGCAAGCAAGCAAGCAGGCAAGCAAGCAAGCAGGCAAGCAGGCAAGCAGGCAAGCAGGCAAGCAGGCAAGCAGGCAAGCAGGCAAGCAGGCAAGCAGGCAAGCAGGCAAGCAGGCAAGCAAGCAGGCAAACAGGCAGGCAAGCAAGCAAGCAAGCAAGCAAGCAAGCAAGCAAGCAAGCAAGCAAGCAAGCAAGCAAGCAAGCAAGCAAGCAAGCAAGCAAGCAAGCAAGCAAGCAAGCAAGCAAGCAAGCAAGCAAGCAAGCAAGCAAGCAAGCAAGCAAGCAAGCAAGCAAGCAAGCAAGCAAGCAAGCAAGCAAGCAAGCAAGCAAGCAAGCAAGCAAGCAAGCAAGCAAGCAAGCAAGCAAGCAAGCAAGCAAGCAAGCAAGCAAGCAAGCAAGCAAGCAAGCAAGCAGGCAAGCAAGCAAGCAAGCAAGCAGGCAAGCAGGCAAGCAGGCAAGCAGGCAAGCAAGCAAGCAAACAGGCAAGCAAGCAGACAGGCAAGCAAGCAAAGCAGGCAACCAACCAACCAACCAAACAAACAAACAAACAAACAAACAAACAAACAAACAAACAAGCAGGCAAGCAGGCAAGCAGACAGGCAAGCAAAGCAGGCAAGCAAAGCAGGCAAGCAAGCAAGCAAGCAAGCGAGCGAGCGAACGAACGAACAAACAAACAAACAAACAAACAAACAAACAAACAAACAAACAAACAAACAAACAAACAAACAAACAAACAAACAAGGTTTACACTAACTACATGGACTCAAATAACAGAGACCCCTAATAAGGGGTCGGCAATCTATGCTTCCTATATCTATGATCTCAACCACCCGACATCTCGGCACAGAGATTCAGCAGAATTTGAATTGGACCAATGCCACCAAGGCCAAGACTTCTAAATGCATGCTATGGCACGCTCTCTATATACTCAGTCAGCTTAAAAACTTCGCACCTTTTAAAGCTAGGAAACAACTTGCAGAAAGTTTATTCTTGTCTAAAATTGATTATAATCATGCAGTATCTGATCTTTTGCCTGCATATCTCATCAAGCGCCCAGGAAACCCTCCTTAGACGGAAGGCATCTTCTCTATCCGCGGAAAGCGAATCAATCCGTTTCCACAAATCATCAGTACGCACTGGAGACGCTCCAGTGACACGCTCAGCTCAGCGGTCGAAGCAAAGTATTTATTCAGCTCGGGTGGGGTATTCTGTGAATTATTTTCCACACCTCTTTAGGCTTCGAAGATGACAGAGCCCGCTGATAGAATTCACTCTTAGTTCTTCTGATCGAGGATTTCAATCTGGTTTACAGTATAATACAAGATAGTGTGTTGCGTAGGCAGTGTTGAAATACAAATCGAAATATAGTACGGTTTGAGTACTGCCGAAAATATTGAACGTAGTTTCTAACGTTTCGAGCGAAGGCCTTCGTCAGAGAGTCACGTTTCTCTCTGACGAAGGGCCTTCGCTCGAAACGTTAGAAACTACGTTCAATATTTTTGGCAGTACTCAAACCTTACTATATTTCGATTGGTTTACAGTATGACTTGCAGGCTTACCTGACACATTATAGCGAGTTTACTGGCACCAAATGGCCTGGATTTTGCCACAGCAGTATAAGGGTCACATTAAGGTTTAGATAAACAGTAAACCAGATTTCTGAGTTTTGATGAGGTTAGGTGTCACAAAAATATTGAGACTCGATGGACTTTGACGATGTTTGCTTTGAATAAATTTAATGAAGCTAGGAAAACCCGCTGGAAAAGGACGGGGAGGGTCCTTTTGCGTCATCCCTTTTAACGACACCCAAACGGTTTCACAAATATTTCAAACTTGAAAAGAAAACTTAAAAAATAATATTTAACAGTTATACCATGAGCTCGAGTCGTATATGAGCTCATAGCCAACGAGGCGCTTCGCCGAGTTGGCTATTAGTTCGTATACGACGAGAGCGAATGGTATAACTGTTTTATTATATAGCCAAGCACTGTACGAGAGACAAAATTACAGCGAAATGTTTGAAACAACAAACTTCCGGCATAGGCAACTAATACTTCCGCCATGCGTAATGATGCATTCACATAGAGTTTCTCGCTGAGCTGTTCGGTAAACAGCTTCGAAATATTGTATAAATGTTGCTCGAGAGGCAAAAAATGTTAAGCAGATCAACAAAAAAGATTTAAAGGTACCTTTATGAAGTCAAAAGGTGGGTCAGTTGTTTATATTAGCGTTGCTGTCGGGAAAAAGGTTTTGATTTCATGCAAAAATTAAACTGAAACACCTTCGGCAGTGAAACTAAATTACTTAGTTGGTTGTTTTTGAAAAAGAACATGCTTTTTACTACTTCAAATGCTTATCTAAATCAAAAAAGTCTCTTTACTGGTGATCTTCTAGGAAATGTGTGTTGTAATCTTGATTTTAACCGTGAGGTTCTTTGTTTGGCAACAAATTAATATCAACCCGATAATTTAGTCGGGTTTTTGAAGTAAAAAGACGTTATTTTTAGGTGAATTTTACCATTTAACATGCTAAATTGTGTATTTGTTAATGTATTTTTACACAATGTTGTTTTTTATACATTGGTTTGAGGGTGTTGATGTTTTTCTGTATAAAAATCCGTCAATTTCAACTCTTTTCGGCAGTTTTAAAAAACATGCCGCCATCTTGTTTTTCCTCTACTAGTAGGATATGAGCTGATAGCCTGGTAGTAGGGAACCAATCAGATTACGCAAAAGCTCATATCCGATAGCATGCTATATAATAATTACCTATTTACTTAATTTTTAATGTGCTTATGAAATTAAATTTTCGCTAATTTCTTTATTTCATAATATAAAAATATAGAAATCGCTGATATTGCAACGTATGCTCACTTTGTTTTTACGTGTTTAGAAAGTGATTAATTTTTATATTTAAACTTGCCAAACCGTAGCATTTCTTAAGTCGAAATGTCAGCAACGACTGAGACGAGTAACAATACATGTGACGTCACAAGATGGATCAAGACTAAACAAATTTATGATGATCCACCGTGTGACGTCAAATAGTTGTTGTGGCCACGTTATTGTGTTGACGTTTCACGGCCCTAGCTATCAACTTTGAACTGAAAAATAAAGTGTTTTCCAAAGACGTAAATATTAAATGAACATATGTACGAATATCAGAATTTTCTATATTTTTATATTATCAAATAATATAAAAAAGCAAAAATTTCATTTCATAAGCACTTTAATGAAAGAAAAAGTAAGAAGTTACCTTTGCAGGCGATGGAGAACGGTCAATAACGGAGCGTCCGACTGTCAACGAATTTGAGTTTTGTGCGCCATCCACTGCACGAGCAAGTTGTTCGACAAGTTCTGTCTCGTCGATCTCATCAATTTCTGTCAAAGATGCAACGCTTACAGATGCAGAAGACGATGCAATCGACACTCGGCTTCTTGCAGGAGATGAGGGAGATCCGCTGTCTTCAGGAAATAGCTTACTTGCTCGGAGCTTTTGCGGTAGCTTTGGTCTAAACAAATATACTAGTTATAAACAAATATACAGTTTTAAAGTTTTCAATAAAGTGATACTTCTGTACAAGATGGGCTGCTGGTCAGCTGGGCTTCCTCTACAGGCATCTGTAAAGTCTAGCGACGAACTTGAGGCGGGCATGCAGGAAGAACACCCCGGTCTCAAGGCAGTTATCTCTTTCCGCAAAGCAAGAATCGATGTATTTTGCAGTAAGGGAAATTAAATTTGGATCCTTTGAAGACATAATATTATGTAATAGTTCCTCTTTAGAAGAATTGTTGGAGGAACCATTGGTTAATTATTATAGAGGAGAGGAGAGGAGAGGAGAGGAGAGGAGAGGAGAGGAGAGGAGAGGAGAGGAGAGGAGAGGAGAGGAGAGGAGAGGAGAGGAGAGGAGAGGAGAGGAGAGGAGAGGAGAGGAGAGGAGAGGAGAGGAGAGGAGAGGAGAGAAGGGAAGGGAAGGGAAGGGAAGAGAAGAGAAGAGACCTTTACCTTGACTCATCCACGATACGGAGATCAGGAACAGATATGGACTGACTTACTCCTATCGTGGGCTCAGTGATTGACATAAGACTTGAGCTTTGTCTCATTCCATCTGAAGAAGTTGACTGTCTGTTGCTCTCACTTTCTTGGTCGAAAGATGACTTACGGCCAATCAACCACCCTTTAAACTGCGAAATCTGATGAAAAAGATTATATAAATTATGAAGGGAAAATATAACCAGTATCAATTGCGCAATATTTAGTACTGTATACGCTTTTTGGGTAAAGGAATTACTTTTGTTTCATCTTGTAAAGACTTAAGAGTTATGACTTAAGAGTCATATATGTTCTTAAAAATGCCATTTGATGATCATATTAACTTCCTTAACGTCTTCATGTTTCATGTTTGTCTCCACTATATGTCAAATTAGCAGAGTACAAAAATTGTTTTCTAAAGATACACTACTTTCAATTTTAAATCTAGCCAGTAAGCTCAATATATAACTGTAGGGATATCTTTGGCTCGTAGATTAAAGGCAAACATGGTGTACATGTAGGACTGAAGTACCTATATTCGTAGTCCTCTACGCAGTCTGATGAAATCTGATCTGGCAAAAGACCGCGTAGGAGACTAAAGATATACGTACTTTAGGCCTACATGTCCGCCATGTTTGGCTTCAATCTTTGCCCGGCTGATGACTAACAGATATCACTCCAGTTATAAAGCTCACTGAGCATGGCTTGCATTGCATTGCTTTTATGGCTTTGTATTAAGTTCCATTACTTTCCATTACTTTGCTTTGCCTTGCTTTGCCTTGCCTTGCTTTGCCTTGCTTTGCCTTGCTTTGCCTTGCTTTGCCTTGCTTTGCCTTGCTTTGCCTTGCTTTGCCTTGCCTTGCTTTGCCTTGCTTTGCTTTGCCTTGCCTTGCTTTGCTTTGCCTTGCCTTGCCTTGCTTTGCCTTGCTTTGCCTTGCTTTGCCTTGCCTTGCCTTGGCTTGCTTTGCCTTGCCTCGCTTTGCCTCGCTTTGCCTCGCTTTGCCTCGTTTTGCCTCGCTTTGCCTCGCTTTGCCTCGCTTTGCCTCGCTTTGCCTCGCTTTGCCTCGCTTTGCCTCGCTTTGCCTCGCTTTGCCTCGCTTTGCCTCGCTTTGCCTCGCTTTGCTTTGCCTTGCTTTGCCTTGCTTTGCCTTGCCTTGCTTTGCCTTGCTTTGCCTTGCTTTGCCTTGCTTTGCCTTGCTTTGCCTTGCTTTGGCTTGCCTTGCTTTGCCTTGCCTTGCCTTGGCTTGCTTTGCCTTGCCTCGCTTTGCCTCGCTTTGCCTCGCTTTGCCTCGTTTTGCCTCGCTTTGCCTCGCTTTGCCTCGCTTTGCCTCGCTTTGCCTCGCTTTGCCTCGCTTTGCCTCGCTTTGCCTCGCTTTGCCTCGCCTTGCTTTGCCTTGCTTTGCCTTGCCTTGCTTTGCCTTGCTTTGCCTTGCTTTGCCTTGCTTTGCCTTGCTTTGGCTTGCCTTGGCTTGCCTTGGCTTTGCTTTGCTTTGCCTTGCTTTGCCTTGCCTTGCCTTGCCTTGCTTTGCCTCGCTTTGCCTTGCCTTGCTTTGCCTTGCTTTGCCTTGCTTTGCTTTGCCTTGCTTTGCTTTGCCTTGCTTTGCCTTGCTTTGGCTTGCCTTGGCTTGCCTTGGCTTTGCTTTGCTTTGCCTTGCTTTGCCTTGCCTTGCCTTGCTTTGCCTTGCTTTGCCTTGCCTTGCCTTGCTTTGCCTTGCTTTGCCTTGCTTTGCCTTGCTTTGCTTTGCCTTGCTTTGCCTTGCTTTGCCTTGCTTTGCCTTGCTTTGCCTTGCTTTGCCTTGCTTTGCCTTGCTTTGCCTTGCTTTGCTTTGCCTTGCTTTGCCTTGCTTTGCCTTGCTTTGCCTTGCTTTGCCTTGCCTTGCCTTGCCTTGCCTTGCTTTGCCTTTGTAAAATAATGTATCGGCTATAAATATTCATATATTTGGCTTCTCCATACAAATTATTAACAATTGATATATCTAAGCACGTCGTTATGGAACTCAAAACTACGCGGAGGGTAATTTATTTACCTTTCTTGGCAAGGTACCCGTATCGGCATAGAAAGACGTTCGTTTATCCAGCGAGGGAGTGCTGTCGCTAAAGATTACGAAAAAAGAAACAATAATTAGAAATACCTAAACACAATAACCCCTCGCCCGCGTTTACACGAATTTTTGTAAATACCCCTTAATTATTTCCTAATAGTTACTATTTATAGACCAAAACTCAGACAAACAAACCCAAATTGAATCTCAAGGGATTTCTAATGAGCAATTTTCTTTTGTTAGAAAAGAATAAATTACAAAGTCAGACAAACATCAATTCGACGTCATCTGTGCGCTACTGCGCTCCGTTATTATTAGAAAACGTTAACGCAAACCCCCTAGCGGTCTTTTTTATTGAGAGCCTGGTAATAGCCAGAAACAATTCAAAATAGAGTTTTTAATTCGAATAAAACTTTGAAATAGAAAAATTATTTAACTCTATTTTTTAAAAGAAAAAGGTAATAAGCAACAAAGAAAATTTTAACAGACATTTGTTGGACGTTCGTCAAACTCAGTTACTCAGAAACGATTTCTGAGCTCCAGAAAGGGTTCGAACCTGCAACCTTCTAATGACCGGTTAGACGCTTTAACCATTGAGCTACTGAGGCTCAGATGGCGAGCTAAAGTTGCAAATGTGCTCCTAAGTGGGAGCGTTTGCATATGAGAAGTAGTTAAAGTGATATGATAAGAGTGATATAGTAAGATATGAGTCGAAATATTACAATTTCACAGTAGTTCCACTTATTTTAACTCGTATCTTTAGTTTTCAGGATGGCATTATTTTTTGGAATATGTTTTGTTCTATACTTTTTCAAGTTGTCAGCTGGTCTTGGTTTTAACCAATATCAATTCTGAAACATTCATGAAATGTGAGTAAGTGACTACACACAATAGGCCATTTGCACGATGACGTGAGATGGCGTTGGGTGACTACAACTACCAGAATGCTTTGCCAGTATTCTGGGGTTTCGGCTAAAACGGATGACTCAAAAAGATCCGTCCAGTCCTTTCGCGGCTTTTCCAAAATATGTTGACAGATATGTTTTTCCAAAAAGCTTGGTGGTAAACCAGATTTCAGATTAGGGTTAGGGTTTATGTTGTGGTTAGGGTATGGAAAAGATTGCCAAAATCTTGAGACTCACTGAAACTTGACGACAAATTTGGAAAAAACAAATTTGATCACATATTTTGGAAAAGCCGCGAAAGGACTGGACAGGTCCTTTTGACTCAACCCTTTTAGGCGAAGCCCTAGAATACTGGCAAAGCATTCTGGTAGTTGTAGTCACCCAACGCCATCTCACGTCATCGTGCAAATGGCTTATTTACAGGCTTGCAGAAGCTTCATGTTATATCTCTCTATTTTACAACAGTTACTCATCGAGTGTCCCAACTAAACAAAAGGAATATTGTTCTTGTACTCGTAGAAGCCATGATAAACCGGTAACAAATTTCAAGGATTGCATTAAATATAAGGATTTCAAAGAAGACAATCTAGCTTTCTTCTCGCTGAAACTTGAAAATGCTAGAACTTTTTCAAGTTGTCGAGTAAAGACCTGGGTACTAACTGCGTGATATAGCCCCTTTAATTTCACAAGAGTAGTTTGTCGAAGGAAATTATGTGATTTTATGATCTCTAAACAATTGCAAAGGTTGATTACAAGGATGGGCAGTCCATGGAAATTATGTAATTTTCTGATCTCTAAGTCATTAGAACAGAACAGAACAGAACAGAACAGAACAGAACAGAACAGAACAGAACAGAACAGAATAGAATAGAATAGAATAGAATAGAATAATTTTTATTTACCACTCCCCAAAAGGGGCTTTTCAGTGACAATTGCAACCGGTAATTTACAATATATATATTTAATTTAATATAAGTAAGTGGCAAGAATTACAAACAATATAGATAACAAAAATTAAATACGATAAATAAATAAATAAATAAAACAAATAGAACAAAATATAATATATATTTTAGCAATCTTCCAAAAATTGTTGAAATTGTTGAAGTAGGTAGTTTTTTAACTTCCGCTTGAAGCCTGCAATTGAGTTGCATGATTTGAAAGACTCGTCAAGGTTATTCCATAGTGATACAGTTCTAAAGTAGAAAGACTTCTGGCCAGAGGTGGTCTTAAATAAAGGAATGTTCAATTCGTCACTATTTCTTGTTGTACGACCAGTCACTTCACCTCTAGTTATAAATTGTGAAGACAGGTAGGCTGGCGCACAACCTATTTTGCATTTAAAAGCTACAACTGCATCACGAAAATACAATTTGGATTTTATAGGAAGCCAGCAATCAATGCCAATATTGATTATAAAAATCAGCAAGTTCTTCTAGTTAACGTGATTTACCAATATTTAATCATCATGAACATTGATTGCACAAGAGTAAAATTAATATTATATTCTCACCTTGCGATTGGAGTGTTTGGCAAACTATCATTTCTCTTCTTTTCTTGTATCAAATATAACTAAAAGTACGGCGAAAGAAACCAAAATAATTAAACAAATTAAGAATATGGCGCTGTCTAGTGGTAGTGGTACAAAAATGTAAAGCACACAAACACCCGCTTTTCAGCAAAAAAGGCACGTATTACCAATTTTGTTTTCATTGTTGAGTGCTATCTACTTCTCAATTACCTTAAGAAGCAAGTAAGCCAAAACATAGCATAACATAACAGACTACACAACACAAAATCATGTCACTGATGCCATTCCATACTCCACACCACATCACATCATACCTTACCACACCACAATTTTCCCGTTGAACCGTTACATAACGCAATAAATGCCACAGGCATTTTATTTTTTGAATAATACATTTTTCATATTACTGCTTTCTATTTTGTATGTTTGATTGTTTTGTTTTGTTTTGTTTTGTTTTGTTTTGTTTTGTTTTGTTTTGTTTGTTTGTTTGTTTGTTTGTTTGTTCGTTCGTTCGCCAGCTAGTTTGCGTGTGTGTGTTTTTTATTTGTTTTTATTTTAAACTGTCCATCACGAATACATTAACAAATCAACCAATGTGAATAAAATATTACCCCACTTGTTTCTCCTGGCAAGTCATTAACCATGTAATTATAGCGGTTTAACAAATTTTCGTGAAGTGGTCTCAAATTTTCTGATATTTTAGATTCGTGAAGAATTAAGGCAAATCTCAAGACACCCGCCTACAAAACAATGTAACAAAAACGAAATTAGACTGCTCCGCTGGCACTGTGCTAAGCAATGACAATTCATATTACCGTATGCATACAGGTTGGGAAAAGGTTATTGAGCTGGCTTCTGACTGACGTTTCGTCATAATCTGAAATATAACCTTTTGATTTTACTTTTTGGTTTTTGTCATTATTTAATTCTTTATTTTAATTTAAACTGGTATTAACAAAATTTAGTGAGCGCCCTGGAGAAGATAAGTCTTTTGATTATATTTTACATAAAGATTATTGTATTGATTTAAAACTGATCTGACGTTATGGTTAGGATTAGAGTTGAGATTAGAGTTATGGTCAGGGTGAGGCTGGGTTAGTATTATTAAAATGATAAAATATTTACGCAATGCCACTCTGAAGCCAGCGAACTAACCTCCTCGAGAGAAGGAAGGAAAGAAGCAAGGAAAAAAAAAGAAACGAACGAAAAAGGTAAAAAGAAAGGAAGGAAGAAAGAAAGGGAAGAGAAGAAGGAAAGAAAGAAAGAAAGAAATAAGGAAGGAAGGAAGGAAGGGGGGAAGGAGGGAAGGAGGGAAGGAAGGAAGGAAGGAAGGACGGAAGGAAGGAAGGAAAGAAGGAAGAAAGGAAGAGAACAAAGAATAAAAAAACAAATTTATAAGAAATAAACAAGACGAAACAAAACAGACTACAACCAGGGAAAAAGGATATTCATGCACAAAATTTTACCTGTACGAGCAGTGCATCTTCTAGTCGACTGACTTCGTTCATACGCTGAGGATTTGTTCTGGTGTATTCTGGAATAAAAAATGCCTAAAAAAACGAGAGGAATTAGCAACCATAGAAAGCAAACATGCATCTCGTGACAATGACGGGGAAAAGAAAGATAAAGACAAGCAGACAACTGTCTTGTGTTGACATGCAATTGAATGTTGCTGGACAATTAGAAATACTTTTATTTATTTATCTTACAAACTGGCGTTGCCGGTCACTCCAATCAATTCATTACTATATATAAATCCTTTGGCCAGTATGTTTGAGAATAGAAACATTCAAAATATCTATCTCTGGTAATGGTGATGGAAAATGTTTTATATTGGAAAGGCTAGCTACTTCATCAAGAGATGATAATGAGTGTATCCCCCCTCCCCGACAAATTTTAGGCCATTCTTAGCCCCATCTTCAAAAATATTGGGGGGGGGGGGAAGGATTAGTTTCCTCGTTAAAAATATTGTGGGGCTATAGCCCCCCCCCCCCCCCCCCCCGTAGCTCCCCTGTTCCACCGCGCTTGATCTCTTGTGTGTATTCTTCGCATAGTTCCTCGCCTTCACAATCTTGGACAATAATGTTGTAACACCCCGCCCCCAAAATCAATGTTGTAACGTCCTTTCTCCCCAAATCAGTGTTGACGAAAAGTTTAAAATAACAACATTGAATCGGGGGGCGGGGGGTTCACTGTTACAACTACTTCTGTCCAAGATTGTAGCCTTCAAAAGGCCTACTATCACAACTGACAGCTTCATCGAAGAGCTTGCAGCTTATAGTAAAGTACATATCCCGAGTATCGGTGGACATTAGGAGTGCCAAAAGACAGAATTTCACTAATATGCAAAACTTGAACAAGTGCTTTGTGAAGCATGTACTACGTTGTCCCGTTCCCAGACCTTCGCGCGGAGAACTGATAAACAAACCAATTACTTTACCACACGCGCGAGCTGCGTGCACTAAATACCTAATTTTATATTTTACTGTACAAAGTTCAAAACTCCACCTTTCGATAGTTGGCAATCCCTCCGTTAACAGCAGCGTCGATAACACCATTGAGAATCATACTCAGTGGATTAATGCTGGCAGAAACATCGTCTTGAAGCTCGTTAACCACGCATTTCAGTTCGCGAGTCTTTGACGTGACGGTGTTTATAGCATTTTCAATTGGACTAAGCACAATCTGGTGAAGAGAAAAACAACATAGTAAAATCTAATAATAAGGTGTTACTCCGAGTGACGAACCATACCGGGCAAGTAGAGAAAACTCTACTTGGCCTGGCTGGGATTCGAACCCGCGACCTTCGGTTTACTAGTCCGATGCTCTACCAACTGAGCTACAGGTCAAGTTGGGAGCTGAAGGTCGAATAATGGTAGTACTTGGGAAATAGTAAAATCTACTTGACGACGTCAGACATGGACTGGCTCCCAAATCATAACCACGGAGAATCTTGCGGTCAGATTTTTATAAAATTCTCATTAAATTTTCAACCAAATTCAACTAAAATTTAGTGGGTTAATCCTTCGTCGGTGGCCAACCATGGCCAACCATTCCATGCACAATACTTTTGAGATATCGATCCTATTGACAGACTAACAGACAAACAAACAAACAGGTTGTTATTAGAAGGTTCTTTAGCTGGGTAATTGAGCTTGACGAACGTCCACAAAACGTGTGTTACATTACACCAAGCTCGCAAACGTACCACATGGACGACATACCATTCGGAAGGTTATGGGTTCGAGTCCAGTCTACAGCTCCGAGGTTTCTTAGAGTATCAATAACTTACGACAGTTTGTACAGCAAGAACTATAACAAAACGTTACAAACTCCAAGCCAAAAGTCCTATAGTACCATACTAACAAAAACGTGTGACATGGTTATGTGTAACATGCTTTAAAATAGCCATCTGGCACCGATGGTGCCACGGTTTTACTTTGAATTCATGTAGATTTATAACATGCAGAAAAGCAATTGTGCTTGTATGATCTGCTTCTCTTCTGTCACTTTACTACAGTAAATAAGTCCTTTATTAAGTTTAGTTTTGCCCTTTTTGTTCCTTCTTTTTAGTAACTTAGATCAATATAGTTATTATAGTATAATTATTAAAATCTTCAATTATATCGTTTGCCTGCAAACATATATAGCTGTCTATAGTTCATGGAACACATCGCCATAGGAGATTCAGTAATTCAGTTACATTGCGTCTACGCAGTAGGCCACTTGCAATTTTCGCTTTTTAAAAAACAATTATCACTGCATGAGCAACGACGTGAAGCGCTCAGAGTGACGTACGAATGACGTAAGTCCACTTACATGTCAGTTGGAAAACCATGCCAAGAAATTAAACAGTCGCCAAATTTATTTAACAGACATTTTGGCAACCATTAAGGCTACTTTTGACGTTATACTCCCTCAAAAGGCGAAAAGACGGTTCTAATTGATTTGTTCTTCAAACTACGTTGTTCCAATGCCCATTCCCTGTTTCAATTTTGGTACATGTACAACACAAGCAGGGTACAAAAAAATGGCTACGACGTTAAAACAACTCTGTTACTCCGCTAAAAATTTAGAAAGTTACTAAACTACAAAATGATACTTACACTTTCAGATGCCACGACAGGAAACCACGGAAGAAGTCCAGGAAGCCAAGTTTCAATTGTTAGTGTAGTCACTTCGCACCATAAAGTCTAATAATGTACACAATATATACATGTTATTAATCAAGTGTGAGGTCAGAATAGAAAGATATTGGTCGAGGTCTTTTTCGCTTGTATAAATATTAAAAAAAAACAACGAGACCAAAACCCTTCTATCCAAACTAAACAAGCTTATTTATTATACGGCTAAAACTATAGAGTTCTTGTTTGTAAAAAGTAATTTTGCTTTAATTGACATCTATGTAGTCACAGAAGCCAGTATAGACAAAACATACATAAAACACAGAAACCAGTGACTAATTACAGTGCCTGAAAAAGAACGCTTGTTATTATTATTATTACTATTATTATTATTATTTCGCAAAAGAGTTTACCTCCTTTATAGCAATGTTAAAGGATATAGGAGTTGTAAAACGATAAAGTATCAAAATTAAACGATAAAGGTTAAACGATAAAGTATCAAAATTATTGTGTCAGAAAAATGATATCTGTTGCCAGCTATTATATTTTTTGCTGCAGAAATAAGGAATGGGCGAATCCTGACTTACTGAACTTTTAAGTTTTTAAGTAGCTTAGTTGTGGTTCAAGTAGCCGATTGTAAATTACCTCAATGAGTGAGATTTACAATTGTTTGTTTAGAAAAAAATTAATTAATAAAGTTTCCATTATTATTATCAACAATCTTTATACAGGTTATTTCTTGACAGACTTATTTTAAGTCTTCATCATAGAAATTCTCAAACTCATTAATAATAATACATTAATTGATTTTGGGAATACACTAAGTGATTTTGAGAAGTCATTCAAAGGTTCGCCTCGGACTGGAACGAATTCCTCACTTGAAAACCCGGTCTAGTCCGAATTGGAGGCCTTTAAATATTACATCAAATACAAAATGCCTTCTATTTATATCTCAAACTCATTAATAATTCATGAGATAATCAGCCAATTAGAATAGTTCATTCAATCACCTGATTGAAGTACGATACTCCAGTAAAACACATTAAAACCGTATACCACCCAAGATATTAGATGAAAACTGGTGTTCATCTAATTCTTAAGATCTCAATTATCTATGCGAAATAAACAAGTTGCTATATGAATAAATTTTACGCACACTCATGAATAAAATCTCATGAAGGTTTATTTTAATTGTATTTTTCAATTGAAATCGCTCGATTGAGTTGCCATATCAACAACTCGTTTACCGTGTTTCATCAGGGGAATCCAAGCACTCGAAAACAATAAAACCACTCGGCCTTTGGCGTCGTGCTTTCAACATATTTTCTCGTGTTTGGATCTCCTGATGAAACACTCAAACTCGTTGATGATATATTACACCAAAAGCCGTTACCAATTCGTACTGCTGGTTTCCGACAGCTAATGGACCAATCAGATTGCTCCATTTAAAAAAATATATAATATAGGTATATACTTATAAGCGTGTCAACGCTTACAAAACTTTTTACATTTTGAACACCAATGGTAAAACACAACCAATGGTCAAACAACTTGACGACACCTTTGAACACAGAGGCCTATTATTTATAAATAACTTGTAAAAAAATCGCAGTTCATTTAAAATTATATATACAGTCGTTGGCACCTAAGCGTGTACACCGCCCGTCAAAACATGTTTTATATCAACGTCAAAGTTAAATGTTTACCTTGCAAACGTATTAGGTTTTCATTCGCGAATCAGTGAATGTGCCCTTAGCCAATCACGTCTCGCCAATCCCACGGTGTTGATTTCAAAACGGTTAACTTTGGCTTAAATTTAGAACATGTTTTGACGGGTGGTGTACACGCTTAGGTGCCAACGACTGTACATGTAAACTTAAATTAAAAGTTTCTAAGATCTTCAATAAAACTATACATACTGCAAATTCGTTAGACTTGTCCTCAATCTGTCCTTTATGAAAGGGTCTTGAGAAGTTAAACTTGCTTACCCAGTTCACATCGTAGTAACTACAAAAAAATATAGATAAGTTTTGTGGAAACACCACGTAAAATATTTATTTGCTTAAATAATAATTATTTATTTATAATACGTGATATATTTATTTTACGTAATATATTTATTTTACGTGGTGTTTCCACAAAACGTATCTATATTACATTATCGCCATGAAAACATACAAAAAAATAATTGTAAACGTTGTTGTTTACTATAAATATTGAAACCTCTTCGCATGCAAATCTCTGTTAAAACCATTAAATGTAAGGATTACCTGGATATTCTGCTGCTGGTATTAATATTATTGGGTATTGTCTGGTTGTCTGAAACAGGTTCAACTTGACAACATTGAATATCTACGCGAGTTAAAGTCTTGCAACAACGAGTAAACAAAGTAGTCTACAGTGAAATAAAAGTAGTGTGCTGCGTAGGCAGTGTTGAAACAACAATGGAAATATAGTAAGGTTAGATATACTGCCAAAACAGAGAACGTAGGCCCTTCGTCAGAGAGAAACGTTAGACTCCTGCGTTCTCTGTTTCGGCAGTATATCAAACCTTACTATATTTTGAAAGTATAGTCTACATATTGGAGATTGTACACAGTTCATGATCTGGGGACGACTGCATAAAAAAGATAGTTCACTTTAACTGTAGTTAGAGCTTAATTCTATGCAACCCAGGCCACCGTTTAAGAAGGTATAACTACGATTTAACAACGCATCGGGTAGTTAAACTGTCGTTAAGAGTTTTCTATAACTGGTTGACCTCAGCTAATTGAATACAACTTCAGTTTAATCTCCTTGTAAGTCACTGTTCCAAAATGAACGGGAAAAATTGGACAACTGGGGAAAATTGCACAATTTACATAAATATTGGAAAATAGAAAAGGAAATTTAAAAAAAAAGAATATAAAGAATTTGCTAGCTGGTGTTTACAAAGTGCAACTAGTTAATCATGTACCGTTAAAAGCCGATTTCAACTCTAAGTAAACGATAAATTATTAATAGAAGGCCGTAGAAATACTTTATGTAGACAGATAATTAATTCCCTATTAAATGATAATATAATAATAATAAAAATAATAACAACAACAACAACAACAACAACAACAACAACAACAACAACAATAATAAATGCGCCAAGGCCACATTTAAGAGGGGCAAACTCACACAGACCTCGGACATTCATCTAGACAACAACACCGTTACAACTAGAGCAAGAAGGCATCTATAAATACTTAGGCATTAATGAAGGCGATGGGATACAACATGCTGCCATGAAGGAAAAGATAAGGAAATAATACTACAGAAGAGTCAGACTAGTAGTGATAAAAAGTGAACTGAATGCTGCAAATAAGATTGAGTCCATTAATACCTTGGCTGTCCCTGTTGTCACATTAATTGGAAGATGAGTGAGATCAAGAAATTGGATACAAAGAAATTGGATACCATATTACTGCAGGGTGACAATCCTGGTGAAAATCGTAGGAAAATTCGTGCCGTGTGATAGCTCAAAACTCATTTCATGAAGTACTCCACGTATTAGCATTTGATGACTGCTGACCAGAAGTATTATGAATGAGCCATATCGAAATGCCAAGAATTAAGAAAGGCCGAATAAAATGAAGAATAATGAAGAAATTGTTGTGGGCGGTAAAGGTTTTATAACGTTTAGGATTCTGTAAAATCTTCCCCCAAAACGCAGGAAATGCCATTTCAGAGACTCTAGATTTCTCTTCAGGGTGGGCATGCCCCCGGACCCCCCTAGAGGTTTCTCGCGCCTTCGGCGCTCGAAGATCAGCCCCCCCCCCTACCAAACCTATCTTCCGCCGCCTGTGACCAGACTTGACAAGGGAAGACCAGGAACCAGTCACAAAGTTTGCCAAACGAGTGAAACATGAGACTAGAAACAGCTGCAGAATAAGATGCAAGAAGAATGGGAAGAAAAACCGATGCATGGTCAATCCAATCAGAACAAATAAGCCAGATGTCGACCGAGACAAAACCCACCAGTGGCTTCGAAGCTCTGGACTTAAAGCAGAAACTGAGGGGCTGATCATCGCAGCGCAAGACCAAAGCCTGGCAACGAGGTCGTACTACCACAGGATCATCAAAGACGGCACTGATCCCAAGTGTAGGATATGGAATGAGTTCGAGGAGATAATTGATCACATCTTATCAGGTTGCCCAGTTCTCGCAAAAACAGAGTATATCGAAAGACATGACAGGGCAGCAGGATACATACACTGGAAGACCTGTCAGCAATACCATCTCCCAGTTGCTGATAAGTGGTACGACCCCAAACCAGAAACAGTGACTGAAAATGAAAGTGCCACAGTACTATGGAACATGCCAGTGAATACAGCCAAAGAGATCAAGGCCAATAGACCAGACATTATCGCCAAAGCAAGAAAGCCAAGACCTGCCTTATGATTGATATGACAGTGTCATTAGAAATAAATGTGTCAATTAAACAAATGTAGCAATTGTCAAAGTATAAGGATCTTGAAATGGAAGTCACAAAGATGTGGAGAATGAAGACAAACACAGTTCCAGTTGTAGTAGGGGCACTCGGATCAAGAAAGGCCTGGGAAAATATATCATCCAAATCCCGGGAGATGTAAAAGTAGAAGTGGTCCAGAAAATCGTCCTTTTAGGAAGTGCCCACATCCTGAGGCGAACACTCTCCATTAAATAGACAATGCTAGTGCTTTAATGCTCATCTTAATTCTAAATCCTAATTTCTAACAGACACTAACCTCAATCTTCAAATAATATAATTCATTGCATATCATAATTATGTAATCACTAAGGTGTGATTTTTAAAAGCTCTTTAACAGCGACTTAAATGCAATGTAGAATTTATTAAACCAAAGCTTGATGGATCAATTTAATGGACCTAACGTTGTTCTATACTCGCGCTTCGAGCTCGAAACTCATTTTGTGGAAATTTTCTTGGTGATTTCTCTGACCCCCCCCCCCCTCCCCCCCTCCCCCCCCCCCCACACACACACACACACTACCACCACCATGAGTAAGAAGCTGGTAATGCCCTGCCTACGGATTACTAAAAGAAGGCGCGTATAAAAGAAACAAACTAGTTTTAAACCGTCGGTCAGCAAACTACAACAGCCATCGGGAGGAACTACCAGTTTTATATATAGGATACATTGCTTGTGTGATTGCATAATTTCCTCCTCCAAAGGGTTGTTATGTCGTAGTACCTATAAAATAAATACACAACTTTGAATAAGTTGTATTGCCAAGTAAAGTTGCTGTTTTATAATGTAAAATATTTACTGAAAATTACAGTTAATGTTAATTGCATGAAATCTTATTTCAATTCACAGTGCATGCATGGCCTTCTAGTACGCATCTAAGGGCGCTTTCCAATTGACAAGGTTAGACCGATCAGTCCGGCCAGAATGGACTTGCTTTTGATTAGGACCAAATTTTTCAGTCAGACCATCCCAGGTCTCAAACGAATCGTGTTCCATTTAACCGGACTGACCGGTCTAACCGTGTAAATGGAAAGCCCCCTAAGATTAGAAATGTACTATTTTCCTCTAGAGCCTACACAACATGATTATATATATATATTTGTATACAGATAATTTATATGAAAGATAAACAAAAATTCTAAAAAAATATTTACAAGTACAAGGACAAGTACTCATAGAAAGGGTTTAATAAGCTCATTAATAACATTTCAATCAATTTTCCTCATTCCTGATTGGCTAATCACATCAATATTAAATTTAAATTCTTTTACTAGGGGTATTTAAGAAAAATACCACATGTGGTTAAGAAAGTTAAGTTTACTTAAAACAGTTTAAAAATTAAATGGGAACATTAATCAAAGATGCTGTTATCAACGTCACACAGTGGAAGAACTCTACTATTCCGATATGTTATGATGTTAGTTTTGATCGTTTTCATCTGACGTCACGGCGGCCATATTGGTGCACCGAAACAATAAAATGGCAGCCATATTGGTGCACCATCTTTATCCTTAAGGGAATTTAACTCTATATATTCTTCTATTCAAACATTTCGTATTGTTTCATCACCCCAACGGGGCCACCGATCACGTGAGTGAAAACGATCGATACAAAAAGATTACCAACAAATTGTAATTTGTACTTGTAAATCATTAAAAATTCATGAAGAAAATTCAAAAGAAATGAATATTTAATCAATATATGTAAATCGCATTCAGATTCGTCCTGATTTACATAAACTTTTTCCTCAATTTACTTAGCTAAAATCACTCCAACTAGAAAAATAGTTTGAACATGGCTAAGTACTATTTGATAAGTACGATAAAGCATTCGCAGCGTTATCTATTACTTAAAATTATTTTTGTAATAAAAATATTTGTTGATTAAGTTAATGGTCACCTCGTGCAAAACGATTCTCATTTGATGTTCGCTCATTACATGTTAATGAAATTTTCTTTTGTTTTCAAAAGTATGCATGCTAATGAAGAAATTTAGAGATTAAATCATCCCGTGAGAACAATAGAAATAGAAGTAAATGAAATGAAGTCATCGATAACCGATCAATTTACATAATCACCTAATCAATTACTCAAGCAATCAGCCAATGTGATTAGCTTAACTATAATCTGCCTCATGCAGAGTAAATTAAATTAATCATTAATTGAATCTTTAACTTTTAAGATAATTTGATATAGTTTATTCTATATCATTAAAAAACTCATTAATAATTCATGAGGAAAACACAAAGAAAAATCATAACCGTATCGTGGTTTTATATCTGATAAATTTTCTCCTGATTTACATAAACTTTAGCTTTGATTTTCTCGCCTTAGACAACGTTATTTTTCAAAATTACTGCGCCAACGAACTTACCAAATGGCGATCGTTTTTTAAGCCATTCAAAACACTCGCAGAACGTGTTTTAAATAGTACTTAATCCTCAATAACTGATGTTTATTAAAGGTATACATGAAGAAAAAGTCGAAAACATAAACACGGAGTTAACCCTTTGAGACCTGAACACGACTTTTATTATTTTACTCTGGCTAACGCCAGACGCTTTTACTCGTCACCGGGAAAGCTCCAGGCTTTAAAGGGTTAAGTAGTAGTATTTCCCTTTCACCAACCTCGGCATCAGGGTATTCATTCTGGATACGAAAACAAAATCCACTAATTTTCTCCAATGGTTTTCCTCGATAAACAAACTGCTTATTCTATAAAAAAAGTATAATTGAATGGATAAAGAATGAGATACAATTATTAGATGACGGCTTTAAAGTACTATGGCATAGACCCTTTTAATAAGTATCCTTTCACCTTTGACGTCAAACGTCAATTTCTTTTCAATTTTTATTTTGAATTATTTTCAATTTCGTTTATTGTCTTAGCTTTTGTATATTTTCAATAGAATTCAAAAGGCTGAAAATGACGTCAATGGCGGAAAATGTATAACAGAAAAATACTGAAACGTGTGTCTCGCATTGTCTCGCTATTTTTCTTCCAGCCTAAGGCCCCGTTCACACTATACCGGATAGGTTTTCGTGCCGGCACGAAAACCTATCCGGTATAGTATGAACAGACGGCATAATTATGTGCCGTTTCGTGCCGAATACGATATAACCCCGTGATCCAACCAATCACCACGCTCTATTCTATTAATATACTTCCGAAACGATTTCGATCTCCGTTCACACTGGAGCTGAAACGGCACAAAAAGCTATCCGATACAAGATGTACCTCTTTCGAGATCGGAGCGGCGCAACGGCGTGCCAGCACAGAAATTGTGCCGGAACAGGCGTTTTGTGTGTGAACAGAAGGCCTATCCGGTATGGTTTTCGTGCCGGCACAAAAGCTATCCGGTATAGTGTGAACGGGGCCTAAAGCTTGCCTGCTCTATTTTCTTTCCGGTCTACCGCCCACCAAAGTAGTCGATCCCTGCTCTTTCCCTCCTTCCAAGCCTACTTCTCTTCTTTTATTTAGTAGAAACTTACTATATATACTAATAATTGCAAATGATGCAATACGATTGGCCATACTCTACTCTATATCTACTCCTCGATAGATAGCAAGTAGGAAATTGAGTACCAGGACTCACGCGGTCATGCAGCGAAATATATAGGTGCCACGGAGCGGAGGATTTGTTTCACCTCGGTTTTCACGCAGAAACAATAGTTATGCTTAGTTGTTTTTTTAATAATCCTGAAGAACTAAGGTATACAAGTTAGTTTCTAAACAATTAGATTACTCGCTCACAATTTCCATGAAATATATTAATAGCTACTATTACTTCATAGAAATCTCGAGCTCATAATCTAACTGTTATATGCACAGCACTTATCTACATATTATACCCATCAATAAAAACCACTTACTTGCAGAAACACAGGAAAGGCTTTACCAAAAAATCCAACTTTAAAATACACCGGTTCTGGCCGGTATGTTTCTATAATGTTCTTGAAAAACTGGGCCTGTGTCCTCTATGTAAATAAATAATTAAAGTAATTTACACTGATATACAGCTACGTAATAGATAAATCCCGAGAACGAGGGATGTATGCTATATGCGCGTCCGAGGGCTTTATATCGCATACATCCCGACGTTATCTGACTTAATTTATTATTGAGGAGGTTTTCCAACAAAGTTTTGTCTATTTTTTCCACCTTGGACAAAGATTTTCCTTGTTTTTTTCTTCATTTCGTTTCTAATTATTATTCAAGGGCTTTATGCGATATAAAGCCCTCGGAAGAACAAAGAAAACCGACTCAATAATAAATGAATAACGATAAAATATCAGTAAAGATCTGCCCAATATGAATGAGCTTTAACCAATCACATTGTGATTATCAATATTGGTCAATTTTCATGCTCGTTACTGATTAGAGTTAGACCGTTTTGTTTGGGTTAGGTTATCTAAACAAATCAGAAAACGTCTTAGTATAGGCAGGTGGGACCCTAAAGTAGACCTCAAAGAACTTGAACGGATATGCCGTTTTAAAGTCAAAAGAAACTTTAGAAAATTATATATAGATCTGACTGGTTTACCCTAGTTGTGACGTTAATCAACAATTAAGTAAGCTAATTAAATAAGATGGTGGGTAAGAGGATTGTTTTTTTGTTAGAATTAGTAATGTCATTTCGCACACAAGAGTCCTTTAATTACCTGCCTTACAGTGGTGAGATAGTTTGTTAACCATAAAGTCAAAAATTTGTAGTCGTACGTTAATTTGTTGCCACTGCCTGCCCTTCCTAAAGGGCAATGGCAACAAAACACAGTTTTGTCTACATTTTTTTTTAATAATTCAACGTGCCTTACCAGTATGTCACTGAGTTTGATGAAATCAAATATAACTGTTTCGTACAAGTTGACTAGTGTTTTACAAAGACGGATTCCACTCTCCCAAAGCTAAAATACACAAGAAGAGAAAAAATACTGGTTGAAACAAGATATTGTGTAAATAGAAGGAATAAATTAGTTATAAATTATATCTGTTAAGAAATGAACGAGACTACTGTGCGACTGTGCAAATAAAGAGACCACTGCGCGTCCATTGTCACTCTCGCTTTGCCTTTTTTGCGGGTTTACTTACTTGCATGCTTGCTCGCTCACCCACCTCTCTCTCCATCTCTCCTCCCTCCTCCCCCCTCCCTCTCTCCCTCCTTCCTTCTTTCCTCCCTCCATCCATCCCTCCCTCCCTCCCTCCCTCCCTAGCTCCGTCCGTCCTTCGTTCGTTCGTTCCTTTCTTCCTTCCTTCCGGCCTACTTTCCTTCCTTCCGGTCTTCCTTCTTTCCTTCCTTTGCATGCTTGATTTCTTGCATGTGACAAGCAATAGCAAGTGTTTCTTCGTCTTACCTTTCCCTTATCCAAATACTCGATAGCCTTTTTGTACAACATTTCTTTCCTTTCACTTTCTGTTTGAGCAGGGAAAGTCTCCTCTGCTCGTAACTTTATGTCCGAATACTAAGGTAAGAAACATAGAACTTTTTATGCTCAGCAGATCACACATCTTGAGAAGGAACACATTATTTTTTATATACTGAGATTTCCGTGCAATAAATGATAAATGAGACAAATATAACTTGTATATGTTACAAATTTTTGGAGGTCTCATTGATTATAAGAATTTTCCACTTAAAAATATCGTGTCGACCTTCCAATTGGTAAGACGATTTTTTCATTAGTGAAACATATCGTATTATAATTTTTTTAGGCTAGCGGTTGACTCGACATAATAGAGACATTGACGTTTGCATGTTTCTGTTACCGCTAACGTCTAACCGCTGTCCGACGTTTGAGGTTACACGTTCGCGGTTTCAGATACACGTTTTTGACGGCAAAAGGTTGGTATTCACGTAAGTCATTTACGTCTGAAATTCTCTGCCTGGATTTTTATTATCTCACATATAAATGCTTTTTGGATACGATTTAGGTCTTTTTCTTTGATTTGCTATAAATTTTAAGAGCAAGAAGCGAAGCTTTTTGCCTTCTTCGTTGTATAAAGCACGAACACTGTATATGACAAGAAAATCAACATTGCGGATCCGACATATAACTGAGTAACTGCTCTAATTCAAATTTTTTGAATTAATTCTTGTATTTTTTTACTGGCATATAGTTTCTTTTCTTCTGCAGTAGTTTACAATTAATGTAAACTTTGCATTAATCACAGAGGTTTCAATCTAAATATACAAATTGTTCCAACTTCTAACACCAAACCACAAATTGGAGTTTGCAGTTTGAGGTAAACGTGGACCTAAAGGCGAATGTTCCCTTCAGCAAACTCACTTGCAACCGTGGATTTTAACGTTTTGTTAGCTACAAGCCTTCGAAGAAAAAGCGAATGCAATTAAATTTTTGTATATTAGATTTACAATTAACTAAAATAACGTTAATATTTTGCAAACGTTTTTTTTAATGCTGAAGTGCATGTCTATACTTCTTTATTTATAACGTCAACGGCAAAGTTGTCACTGAGCCACTGCTGATTTACCGTATCAATTCTCGCCATAACTAGTCTCAGTCCTCAGGGCTCATGTAAATGAACAAATGGTAAATGCTTGTGTACGATTCTTATGACCTCGCTCGTTCGTTTCACGATACATCTTTCCATGGTACAGCCTATGATTTCAACTGCCAAGACCACTATGTTTTGGACGTTTGTGTACCTCGCCCATCTCAGGTAATAATGATCGTCGTAAACGACAAGAAAAATCTTATTTTAAAACTGTGGGATTCTATTCCCATGTATGGATTAAAAGAATGGTTTTCTTTTTTATATTGGATTATGACGTACCTCTAAACGAGAAGCATAAAGGTAGAGAGCAAATCCAGCTTCAATGTAATTTTCCGCTGAGAGATGCAAGGAATACAGCCTCTCAATGTATCTAAATAAAATACAAATGTGAATTAAAAATACAAACATTTTGACGGCGTGCTGGATTGTCGAGAAGAGAAGGATAGCTAAAATGACAGTTAATTACTTGGGCTATCTGTCGTAGGCCGAGTCTAGTTTCAGCTCGGTTTCTTTTATTTTTTTCCCTTTTTCTTTTTTTTTTGGAGGGTGTCACGATTTTGCATTTTTGCACTTTTTACTTCCGCTACTATTCATACTTCTGGTCAATCCGGTGAGTTGCCAGCCGTGTGGACTGAGTGAGGCCATGAGGCATGTTGTAAGTTCTTTGCTCCTTTCGCTTTTGGAGTTGGACAAAAAGTTGTACAGCTTTGCCTTTTGATCAAGGTGTCTTGCACGTTGTTGGTAGATTTTGAAAGTGACTGACTGACTTTGTAGTTTAACAGCGATCAGATGTGGCTGACAACTTTCTTGATCGTAAATATGTTCACCAGTGTGAAGTATGCACCACATTCAGCCTTCGATTCAGGCTCCGCGCACTTGCCAATACATCAACTGATCACGTGGTGGAAATCTAGCTTTCTGATTAACTCTCTGCCTACCGTATGGTTCATTTTCAAACCAAGCAGACTTTATTACTATTTTACTCTGTCTATTTTACTTGTCAAGTGGAGTGCCCTCGGTAGTGAAGAAGTTAAATAACTTACAGTTGAGGTATAATATTAGCGTTAATAAGACATTATTTCAAGCACCTTAAAAAACGTGAACATAAAATGTTCTAAATACCTCAAGTACATATCTTGTTTGCCTATTTCCTCGTAATAGTTCTGCAAACAAAAGACAAAATGTATGAGAGACGCAATCAATTCTATACTAATTCTTTATTAATTAGCTTAAGGTGTGTGTGAAGTAAAAATAACAATTTCAGAACAAAATAGAACAAATTTGAAGCTCATAATCTAAATAACCAATTTCCAAAATATGAAATAAATGTGACATGTACTTTTCCAGATATTAAATGCCAAAGTGGCCTTCCTGACATTATAAAATAAGTAAAGACTGCCGTTGGATTATTAATACTGGTATTAAAACACATTGTTGTTATATTGCATAGTTGTCCAATTGCATAAGTCATCAAGCATTCTAACCGAGCGATTAATTTCTTCAAAAATAAGCCATGGCAAACTTTGATAGTTTATAGCTCAAAGACTATGTATGCAGTAGATTTGCTTGAAATTTTCAGTGAATGCTCTTGTCGTGCTGATCTGTTCAAAACCGCTAAAAGATTTTCCGCTTCATAGACACTTTAATTCAATGTATACAATGAACACCAGAGAAATTATCGATCAGTTTTAGCTCGAAAGGTCAGTGTGACTTCGAGAGCATCAAGCAACTTGAAAATGGACTTTGTAACTAAGTATGATTTAAAATAGGACCAAGAATGAACGTAAACATGCGTCGATGCAACTGGATGTTATAGTTTCAGAGGTTTGTTCCCCCAGTCAAAAATCTAACTTTCGCAGATTTTGCACATCCGCAATAGTCGTGACACTGCTCCTTTAACATGATTCCAGCAGTGACTAAAAATTCACAAAATTAATAAATTAAAAAGGTTTTAAGGTGGCTCCCTACTGTTTCTTGAAAAGTTGCAAAAACGCAAGTTTCAAAATGTTCATAAAAATTTAGAAAAATGAAATTAACGTGATGCACGCATAGAGTAACGTTCAAGACATTAAATACTGTTAACAGATAAAGTGTTTCAGGCGTTGCTATGACAACAGTAACGTTTCAAAATGGCCGTAAATTTACATTTGAATTTTTCATCTCGTTTGTGTCTCCAATTTAAAAGAACCATTGCATATTGCTTCTTGAGGTTATAAAAAGGCTAATTTAGATGCGGATTAAAAAAAAAATTTAAAACAGCGGTCGTTAATTAGATTTTTGTAACTTCTAAAACAAATTACATGAAATGTAATTCAGAAATCTTCAAAATTTGATCAATAGTTACACACATTTTAGTTGAACAAAAATGCAAAACGTTATACAACGTAAACAAACAGTTCTTACATATTTAAGACTATTTAAGGCCGTTGAGGGGAAGCATGGGTGGCACAAGCCGTTAGCGCGCTGCCTCTCACAACTGAAATTAAGCCTGGTCTAATGGGGTTAGTACCACTGATCTCTATATGGATTGCTCATCCGGTTCCAAAAATGAAGCCAGCGGAGATGACGAATTGGGAGTACCAAGATGGCCGCCACGGAAACTTTGTATGTTTTCGTAGCAGGAAGAGACAAAAAGAGCCACATTAAAAACATTTATGCTATTGGTATCAAACAAAGAACACTGTACAAGGTTTAGAAGCTTAGTTTTTGCATTTGTTGGTATTATTTAGCAGTAAAACGTGTGATTTCGTTTTTTTTTACTCTGCCCGATAATCGATAAACTTACCTATATCACAAAACTCGTAAAAATACAACAAAAACAATCAATAACTTCATTATGAAACACTTTAAGTACCTTCGATAGTAAAATATATCTTTACAAAGCCTTAAAGTATGTTAGTTGACGATTTCGAACTGTATTTGCTTGTATTTTCTTTCTGTTTCCTAGTGGTATTGTTTTACGGCTTTTCCAACTCCCCCGGTCCCCCGGTTAACTCTTACTACTCTCAAGCCCGCAAAGAGTACTGGACAGGGAGTAGTAAGATGGTGGATCTGGCTTCAAAATTTTGACAGAATTTTCAAGAATTCAATTTATGGAAAGTCAAGAATTTTGACCAAAATATTTTTGACTAACTAGTCTGACGCTCGTTCAAATCAATGTCCAACTACTTATGAGATAAAGTACTATCACGGCAATTAGACAAATTCTACAGTAAAAACCCGCGTATAAGAACCTAGATTTTACGAACCTGTTAGGCTAAGATTTTCCATTTAGACCCCTTTACATAAGAACCTGTTTTAGGCTAAAATTTCAAAGCAGGTTCTTATTTTATCAAATAGAGTCAAAACTAAAAATTCATAAATCAAAGAAAATAAGCTCTACAAAGTAATGAAACTGGCAATGTCATTCAGATATAATACTCTTTACATGTTAAATACCATGTCTATATATATATATATATATATATATATATATATATATATATATACAACTGTATAGAACCATGTAGAACAGGGCAACAAATAATTGTGTCCCACACCTACCAGCAACGAGTAGCTTTTTTCTTAAGAAAATAAGAACCCGTTTAAGAACCTAAATAGCCTAATTTCACAGTAAACACCATTTATATAAGAACCTTTTTAGGCTAACTTGGAAAAATCTAGGTTCTTATACGCGGGTTTTTACTGTATTCCCTGTCAGACGCAGATTAGGCTATGCTAATCAGATTAGCATACTGAATTCAAAATATGAGAGAGTTAATATATTGAAAAGAAGATTTAATGACTTTCCAGAAAATCATAAATTTCCTCATGTTTCTCTGAAGATAATTACCCCGTGCGCGCATGCGTCAAATGAGGAGAATAATTAGTTTGTTTTTATGTCTGTCTGTTTTCCGCGCGAAGATCTGGGCACTGATGTACTTCTATCACCTCATCGAAGTAACACCGCTGATTAATCTGTGGTCTGACATACGTGTCATAAATGTGTCGCAGGGCGGCTGCCAATGCGCCTTTAATATGCCTTCGACTCTGCCATTTGAAATTTAGTATGTAAAGTTCTCTTGAAAAGCCCCTTGTGGGAAAACGTAATTGTATTTAGAAAACAATCGGTTTTCTTACCAACAAATTCACAATGCAACTCATTTTCATGTCTCGATATTCCTCACGCGAAGAAAGAACTTTCCTAAAACATTAATAAAACATAAATATTTCCTCTATATCTATAAGCTTGCACAAATATGAAACGATTCTCCTTCAAAGAAATAATTAATAAAAAAAAACAACAGTAAGAAGCTACATAAAACAAATTTGTTTGTGTTCGGCGAGCTGATCTGCCCATTGTTGATCGAAAGGGGGTTTGAAAGGCATGTGAAAGTTGGGTGGAAAAAGTATCGGACCACGGGACCATTGGTCCCAGAAAGTTTTCTCAGTGTCCAGAAAATGTTTTAATTAAGATCCTATTTGTCAGAACAAAAAAGAGAGCAATTTTAAGAAAGAAAAAACTATGAGAAGCATAAAAATTAAATTAAAATAAAAAGTAGGAAAAAAGATACACTATAGAGTAAACTATATCTTATACAGTACGTCTTCAAGTTACAAAAAGTTTACGAATATACATTAGTACCATTAGCTATATCGGAATCTATGGTAATTACAACTGAGTACTTTAATGATACCAAACAAATTTTACTACTTCGAATTAACATTTTAATTTCATTATTTTGACACACTTGAAGTCACCATATGTAATGATATTGGTGACTTCAACTGAATTGAAACGATTAAATTAAAAGCATTATTTACTTAGAGTACAGTATTGTTGTGTCTTACACATGTAGTTATATAACCATACTTATATGGTTTTATCCAAGCACTTGAGATTAGGTCCGCTTTTTGGACAGATTGAGTTTTTATATGTAAAACTCATCAGGATCATACCCTAGCATTCTAGTATGTGCAATGGTACTGAAAGTGGCAGAAACTGTTTTCGTCCTCGACCTGTGGTCCCAGAAAAAAATTAACTTTTTCCACTTTTCTGAAAGTCTTTGTTCAATGCTTTTGTTCACTTATAAAACTTGGTTTTTCGTGATTTTCGCACTTACTGTTAAAGGGGCAGTAAAATGGAAAATCTTCTATTCAATTTTGATTTTATGTAAGTGATTTTATGTTTTGATTTTATCTATAAATACTTTCCGTATGAGGAAGTATAGCGTTATTATTAACTCAATATCTCATCATGTTGCAGAGATATTCAGGTTTTTGTAACATGCAAATGAGATGCCTTATGATGTCATCTAGAGGACTATATCAAGCAATAACTGTGTATATTGCAATGTACCATTCGTATTAGAATATCTTCAAAGTTTCAGTACAATCTACCTATATTATTTCCGTAGATATATTCCTCCTTTACGGAATTAGTGGAGTAGATAACGTCATAAGATATTTTATTTGCATTTTTTTAGAACCAAAATATCTTTGGAACAAGATGAGAAATTGAACAAGCGAAAAGGCTATTCTTTTTTACTCTAAAAACACTTCTAAATAAAATCAAAATTGGGACAGACAATTTTGGCGTCTGCCTGCCGCTTTAATTTTCAGAACAATATAAACCACTTTCGTAATGGTGACTACATTTTAATAAGCCTTTCCCGCCTCGGCTGTGTGTCTGTAATTCAAAAGAAATTTGCTTCATAACGAGGCCATAACAGCTTATTTACATGTAAAAGAATATTTAGGAGTGGGTGACCATTATGAAAGTAGTCTTTGCATGTTTAAAAGTTAAAAATATAGGAAATATCCAAATGTTAAAAACAGAGGTCAATTGCAAGTAACATCTTTTCACCTGTAGTCAAGTAGTCGTTCCAGAAGCTGCGTAACTGAGTTCACAAACAAAAGTCCAGGCTCTTTAAGGGAGGAGTTTTTACTTATCTTTTCTGTCAGTCTTAAAAAAATATTGAACTATAATTAGTATTGATGTTAACTTTAACTCCCATAATGTCAAGAGGTCTGGCGTTAGAGTAAAAAATAAAAGTGCCAAATGGCATCGATGGGGATGAAAGTTCGTGTAGGTAGCACTATTGTCGTGTAAATAAATGTTTAGAGAGATAGTTTATAACTCATTCCTGTCCGAGGGCTTCCCCAGAGATGAATAAAATCGTCTGGCGTTAGCCAGAATAAAATACTAAAGACCAATTCGGACAGGAAAGAGTTAATGCTATGTGAATTTAAACGTTGACACTCTTGTCAGTAAATCCTAATTGACGGTACCGAAAAAGATGGCGGCGGTACATTTAACCACAATGCTTTGCGACCTCAAATCAGCTCAAATAACAACTAGTAATTGTTTATCAAGCTAAGATGGATTAAGTAAGCAATAACTTCATACCTACCAAAGTTGATCGTTTTAAAACCATATCTTCCAATAATTTGGAAAGAAACAATATTTACGGCACGCAAAGGATTGTGGTTAAATGTACAATTCTATTACAGAACCATCCTCAAAGAAAGATGAGAAAATTTGTTATGATTTCTTACACTGCTAAAGTCAACCGAAAAATTTTCCGGCGGATCGGAATCCCGAAGGTGCGAGTTCAAATCCCGCTTGAGTCACCCGAAATTTTTCGGTTGACTTTAGCAGTGTAAGAAATCATAAAAAAAATGTCTTAAATGTACAAGTAGCCATCTTTTTCGGTACGGTCAATCGTCGACCTACATTTCTTCAAACAGCTCTTTATAGTTTTCGTCACCCATGCCATCCTTGCTCAGATAAACATCTAACTTGTCAATAAACTCTTCCTCGATCTGAAAGACAAACATAATTGATAACAAAAAATAAAATACATGCTCCAACATCGTAATCGTTCATCGTATTTACTCAAATAATAACGATGAGCCTCAAACCAGGATTACATTTGTTTGTCAAACGCTGAGACGACCTAAACATTGCTCTACAGCATAGCTTGTTGCTAAATGGTATATTTAAGAAGCTAAGAAACGAGCCAACGTCGCTAAATTAATACAACAGTATAAGTAAATTATAGATTCTAACGTTTCGTATAATAGACAAATTCAAAGTTGCACAATATTTTTCGATTTGAGCTTTGCGGTAATGTCCCATACAAGAAATTTTTCCACAAATGCAAATAATCCGATATGAATAAGTAGTCATCGTCTTTTGTATATATAAAGTATTTTGGTGCTGAAGAAATATACGACATCAATTGATGGTATACCTATATTTGAAAATCATAACAATTGTGATGGATATAACCGTGTTTCAATAATGGCACTTTAAATTTACTTACATGCATTTCCCTATTATAAGTCCCGTAAATGTGTAGATGTAAATGAATTGATGAACAGATGCTTATACTGTCTGTAGATGCTTATATTTATGTATTAATATATATATATAGTAATTATTAATAAACATTATATTATATGCCCGAATACAATGACTATATAATTTATCATGTTTTTAACAAAATAACCTCTTATGTACTACACATGCAACACGACCACCATACAATGGTAATTTTTGTTGCACCTTTACCTTTTCAATGTTTCCGTTGACACTCATTTCGCGGTCCATCATATCATAAAATATGGGTAAAGTTTCTCTCCTCAGCACTAAAAAGAATTAAAATTGTTAGTCTTCTCAGAATAACCGGCTAAATAAACCCACCCCATAAACCATATATACACGCCAAAACTAAGTAAAAGGTAACCTGGTTCTGGCACTAATGTCATCTCCAAGAACGGTGCAATCATGGACGGAACAAATTGACTTTGTAAATCCCCTTAAAAAAAGTAAAATGAGGGTAATGTTGTAGTAACGTTCTTGCCAGGGATCAAAGCACGAACAAAAAGCAAGTTCGCCAGTAACATATAAGCAGAAAACCCAGATCAAATCAATTGATCGTAAAGGAAAAGAGAGCGACTTTAACACATATAACCACAATTTTTTGCGCATATATCGTTAAGGTTGTTTTGGGGATATTGTTGTTTAATAAGCAATCTATAACTTGAATGTCGTCGCTCGTTTGTGATTTTTCTTTGTAACAGTTTTCCGGGCTTCTTTCCACAAATTTGTTGTTTTCACAGTTGTCATAAATAGAATAATAGATAAAAAAATAACCCATTCGTATCGTAACACCTATACCTTTTGTCTAAATATATTTTCTCCAGTGTCAAGCGAAATAGTTAGAAAAATCGATGTTAGTAAAATGACTTTGTTTTTAAACTTGTCTTTTCAATCCGCGAGCGGTCCGTATCGGCACAGAATAGTAATACAACACAACTGTTTATTACTATTCTGTGGTATCGGGGTCCGTTCGTAGGATACCGACCGCTCGTCAGCCAATCAGAGCGCGCGAATCAGATGGATACCGGACGGGGAAAACATAAATAGAGATCCTTAAAAAAAGGAAAATTGTATTTCATCTTACCCAAAGAATTCCACATCCTTACGATCTCAAATCCCATGACATGTCTCATGTCACCATACCTAAATTAGAGGGATTGTCATAATATATGGAAAAGGCATATGGACCACGCACTAAAATACTACCAAAATTATTATAATAATACAATCAGTCACGCACCAAACTGATGTACAGTATGTATAATATTTAAATTGAAGTGTTTTATCCATGTTTCCGCCACTAATATAATCAATAATCTCACATTATTCATGATAATTTCATGTGTCGATTATAATGAAACGCTGCCTTAGTAGCTTAAAAGTTACTGCTCGATTTTTGTGGGGCAATAGAACTATTTTGTCTTATAAAAGTACAAGTACAAGTACAAGTTTGGTGCAATGACACACTGTCTGCAAACACTATAGTCAAGCCATACCAAACAGAAAATGCTTTTGACAATTTAAGCTCGAAGAGCTAGTGTTCTCCAGTCGTTATTGACATGCACAAGCATATCAGTTATTTAAACTCATCTATAATCAATGTAACATTGGGGGCTATCTAGCAGTACAGGTTTATTAGTCAAACAAGCGCATAATAGCAACATAAACTCTCCATCTCAATCTGTAGTTCAGTAGTTTAGTAGTACGGTAGATCCTGCCAGCCAATAAGTGGTGACGAATACTGACAATCTTTGTCTGAAACGTACTGGAGATGGTCGAACGTTTAAACTTACCGCTAATTAAATATAGATTTATTTAACCATAAGATTAGAACAAAAACACGAAACAGTTAACGTTTTTTTTACATACTTTTCTAAAATCTTCATTCTCTTCGCTTCCGAATATTTGTCCAGGTTTAATATCTCGTGTGAAACAAATGAAATAGCCAAGTGAAAGTAGGTACTCCAAAGCTAAATTGTTATAAGAAGAAGAAGAATCTTTGTAAAAACTGTTATATTAATATACAAACAATATTTATATAAAATATATCATATAAATATTTAGATCAAGCATTAATAAAAAGACTGCATCTCTATATAGACTATATACATCGATGTCAATTTATATCAAAATTTAAAAGATACCAGTGACTTTTTACCGCCGAGACGGTGGTTTAGATATCGGGGGTAGTTATAGCGTTATAGCGGACACCCTGGGGACGGTCATTTGGTGTCCGTATATAATAACGAGAGTCCGCAATAGCGGGATGCGATGAAAATATCCCGATTTCAGGTTGTAAAATGTGATGTCACTACAATGTATTACTGCTTTTTTTGTTTTAAAATGTCCAGTTTATTTCAATTTCTAGTTGACGTTTACTGTGATACATAAGTATACACACAGTACAAGTCAAAATACAAGTCAAAAATTTGTATTCAAATATTTTTTTTATTCCAAAACCAAAAATACAACGGCAACATGAATCAGTAACATAAATATGTCACTCGATAAATTAAAAAGTCATTCACTTTCATGTGTCGAGAGAAAAATATGTCCAAGGTGTCCGTTGTAACGAGAGTAGAACAATAAAAATGTTTGTTGGGGACCACATGAAGTGTCCGCAATTCCGTAATAGCAAGAGTCCGTAATAGCGAGAGTTATTTCAATACATTTCATAGTAGTTTCGGCCGGGGATTTATCAACTGTCCTTAATAGCGGGGTGTCCGTAATAGCGGGGTGTCCGTGATAGCGGGGTGTCCGTAATAGCGGGGTGTCCGCAAGGCGAGAGTTGACTGTAATTAATTTTCCTTAAAACTACTTGATTGAAACATAGTTGAAAACTGTGTTGTCACGAATGGCGTGAATATATTTGTTCTAAATTCTTTCTATTCTCACATTCAGGCGGATGACTATGTTGACATTACAGAAGATTTTATCGCCTTACAAACCTGCCTAAGCCCCAATCGAGGGTTCGAGGTAAACGTTGTTGATCTTTGTTTTGAATGATATTTTCTGTGTTGTAACGAAGAAACTGACGTCGCAAAAACGTACTTTGTTTTGCTTGGAATTTGCAATGCATATTTCACCTATATTATACTTTTAATTATAAATGAGTATTATATGGCACGGATTACTTCCGGTAAAATCACGCGCTGTGATTGGTTGCTGACGGGGCGAGATTTCTCCGTAATGCCCATGCATGGGCATTATGAAAATTGTTAATGCCCTACGATTGGAAACAAATAAATCCTAATAAGAAACTTTTATTGCCTAAAAACGGCGAAAATAGATGAAATAGACGACGATGAACATTATAAAAGTAAATTCTAGTATCTAGACGAAAAAGAAACAGCAGAAAATAACGCTAGTTCGGTGTTTTGACGAAGTTAAAGAAAGCGAAGACCAAGAAATACAAGATTGATTTTGAAATAAAAAGTGCCATATAACAAACTACTTAATAACCTCGACGGTTCGGTCTTTACGGTAAAATATTAAACCTCGGCCTTGAACGTATTAACCTCGCTATCGCTCGGTCAATCGCTCGGTCAATACAGCAAGACCTCGGTTTAATATTTTACCGTAAAGACCTCACTCTCGGTTATTTTGTAGTTAATAATATAGACGAGAATTTTATGTTAATGCAACTTTGTTGTATTTGCAGGTAGTTTGATATCATTTTCAGCTGTATATACTCATGCATTTTTTATTATCCATGACCATTATAAGTAAAACCTTTAAAGCAAATGGTTAAAAAGGTGTTTTCAAACCACTAGTCTACAGCTGCAGAATGCAAACTGCAGGAAACCTGTGTTCTAACTATAAGTACATTTATCGCAAACATTTTTCTGTAATATATACGGTATATATTATTACCTTGTAATCAAATGCATCTTCATGGAGGAAACTGTCCGTCAACGCTTGAGAAAAGTTTTGTACTGCAACGAGGATTGCACTAGAAAGAAAACGAGTTACAAAACTGAGAAATATTGTTTTCATAATTTGATTAATGTAAATGCTCATATAGTTCAGTCGGACGCAAATCTTGTATACGACTTATCGAATTCACACATCTAATTGTTTATCAACAATCCTTAAGCTATATATATTAACTAAGCTGTTTAAGCTGGAAAAACTATTAAAATCTTCTATCTTCTATTTAATTCAGTTCGCATAACTTGAGAGCAAGTCAGATTTACAACTATACATCTGATTAAACATTCAATTCTTTAGAATTTTCTTCATGAATTATTAACGATTGGATATTAGCTTGCAAAAACGCCAAAAATCAACTTCCGAGGACAGTAAGATGTTTTTTTGGCAATTTTATTCCAACATATTCTGACTATTTGTAGATGCTTAGAGTAGAAAAACCTAAGTTTTGGATCAAGCTTCGACTAAAAATTATTCAGTATGCCATTTTTGAGAAAAAAAGCGCATTTTCCGACGGCATTTCCGACAATATGCGCCATTTTGAATTTGATTTCCATTTTCCAGAAGACGATTTCCATCCAGTTACAAAAACATCTCCATCTCCAAAACGTTAAGTATAATTTTCCGTCGAAATCCAGTGGGTTTACACTATCGTAGGGAAATGTTTTACGTTGCATTTCGCCTTTAAGAGAGTTTAACCACTTACTAGTTTCCTTCAATTTTCATCACAAACCAATCATCTGGGTAAATGTTCCGTCGCAAAAGATTCGTAAACACACCAAAAGCTTTATTCAAAAAGTCCTAAAAAATAGAAGAAAAAACCCCGTCAATTTATTCATAAAGGTTATGGATTGGACAGTAGCTTGATTCATCTTGAGTCAAAAATTAACTTCTAGTTTTCTTCTTACTCATAATTATATATAATGGTTATAATTTCTGAGCACAGATTTCAGCGCAATGAAGCAGAGCATTTGAATTTTTCTATGCAAAGCAGAAAAACAGTCGCAATTAATTACGGAAAAAAATAATGGCACGGAAAAGAAAACTCCAGTTATAGAGCTTAAAGGGCATATGACTCGAAAATTAAGTTTGTCTTATTGAAAAGAATATTTAAAATGATAAAATAACATCTTTTGCAGTTTTTGGTTTCCTTGCTTCGTTTTTGAGATATTCCAGCTTGTTTGATATGCAAATGACACAACTTCTTACGTCACATGTGCATAATGAGTTATCAGAAAAGGTTACATATCTTAGCTATTATGAAAACATGGGCTTAACTCAAAGGAAGCATGTGCGTGTTTCTACCTACAACACCAAACATGTAGAATTCCAAGTAATTTCATTTCACAATAGCAATGATATGTAACCTTCTCTCGGTAACTTATAATACTCATTATGCACGTGTGACGTAAAAAGTTGTGTCATTTGCATATCAAACAAACTGGAATATCTCAAAAACGAAGCAAGGAAACCAAAAACTGCAAAAGATGTTATTTTATCATTTGAAATGTTCTTTTCAATAACACAAACTTAATTTTCGAGTCATATGCCCTTTAAGTTATTTCAATTCCGCCTATGCATGTGACGTGTGACGATTCTACAGACAATGTTTATATAACTCCTCAAAGATTCCGCGGTTTGAGAATGTTTCGCTTCGTTCTCCAAATGGGTCAAACGTTTTATTCATATAATTTCCGTGAAAGATAAAGTGAATGTTGCTTTAATTTTGCCATTAAAGTACTTTACTCCCTTTCCGTCTGCACGATCTTGTTTCCAGCAGACTATACTTATGTAAATCTCCAAAACAACCTCTGAAAGAAGTATGCATCTAACCTCAGGTCCGTCGATAGCCGGGATGAGCCCTGGGTCAAACGTTGGAGCCGGATCCCCCACCGAAATCAATGTTTTAATACCCGATCATTATCGAGTATTCTGAACACCAATCTTTGCATGAGAAATACAATAACAATTGAAAACTAGTAGTAATATAACTCCTCGCAAGTTGAATTTACCTTGTCTACTCTTTGCCAGATACCTGTAAGTTTTACTTTTCTTAGGTCTATTTATATACAGCCTCGGGGTAATTTTACCCCCCCCCCCCCCTTCCCGACGCTACTGGCTAACCTTCTCTAATCTAGTTATTGTACGTACTTTAACTCCTTCACTACCGAGCAAGGGAGCACGTTAGAATGTGATACGTCTTGTAAATAAACTAAACTTTACTTACCTAAGTTGTTGACGTTTTGTGCGAGTCGCCGAGTTCGATAAAACCGCTGACAATATAAGCCCCCGACGAGCGAGCGGAATACTCTCCGAAGATACGCGAGGGCGGAGCGGGAAGGGAAGAGAGAAGGGGAGTGCAACTACCGAGATTTCTTTCGACAATGCTCGTAGCACGTTGCTATGCACATAGAGTGTTGCTATGCACAATTAATGTACCTACCGAGACAACCAGGGCGCTATATATAAGCGCCCTGGAGACAACCAACGCGAAACCCGATCTTCGTGATATTCACAGCAAGACGTAAGTTGTTTTCGTTGAATGATTTATCAGTTTGGACTCTGATAAGAAAACCGTTGGCTTTCATGAATATTAAGTCATTTTGAATTTTTATTATCAGAATCGCGGGTTTGTTTGTCAGCGATCCAGGATATGATCTCAATACCGAAGGAGCCCACGACATATACAAAAGGAAGTTAGATTGCAAGGTCAACCCACTGAATCGTGCAACTTTTGGGAGGTTTCTGTTTCATTTTAATATTTCCTTCGTGCGAGAAGAAGTCGAGGAGACGAGTTTGTGGAACGATCGACCACTACGAGTATCCTTTTGTGTTAAAACTATTCATTATTTTTAATAAAATTCTTACAAGAACTTTAATAGGATAGTTAGTAGTTACTGAACGAGTCGTAGAACTGATATTAATTTTAGTGAATTTGGCTCGATCTACAGAGCCTGAAACTAAGCAGATACTGCTACGAGCATAAGGAGAAAAGCTATTTCTAAACGGACCATTTTATTGGCTGAAAGCCATCACGTGCTCGGTAGTTGCACTCCCCTTCTCTTTTTCCTTCCCGCTCCGCCCTCGCGTATCTTCGGAGAGTATTCGGCTCGCTCGTTGGGGGCTCATATCGTCAGCGGTTTTATCGAACTCGGCGACTCGCACAAAACGTCAACAACTTTAGGTAAGTAAAGTTTAATTTATTTACAAGAACTATCACATTCTAACGTGCTCCCTTGTACCGAGGCCTCTCCACTTGACAAGTAGAGTGAAATACTGAAGTCCGCTTCGTTAGAAAACGAACGATACGGTCAGCAAAGAGTTAATATCGGTAATATTAATGAAATGTTCTTCGACAACTCCACGTTTTGGTTGACATGTTGAATTTTTCGCGGAAAAACCACATCAAACTTTCAAAATAAAAAATCCCTATAAGCATTGGCTCTCATAATGCTCAACTCTAGCCGATGCACTTGAGCAAAAGCACTCATACTGGGTCCAACCAGGCTAGAGTTTGAGCATTGTGAGCATTGCAACTGAGCAACAGAGAACAAAAAGTAGTTGCGTTTTCGTTGAAAATGTAATTAAAAACAACTTTTGTAAAATTCACACGCTCCAGCCAACCACCCGAGTTCCATCTCTATCCCATTATGTTCCCTTAGTATAAGTGGTTATTACTTTGTGTTTCGCGCACGAATATGCATTAGGGTTAGGATTGAGGTTAGGATTAGGGTAAGGATTGGGGTTGGGATCAGGGTTAGGATTGGGGTTGGGATCAGGGTTAGGATTAGGGTGTTTTCAGGGTCAGGGTCAAAGAATAACAAATTCGTGCGCGAAACACAAAGTAAGCACCGTATAAGTCAACGCGTAACATATTTTGTTATTCCAAATGCCCTTTGTCGCATTAATTAAATGCTTACGCTTAAAGCAACGTCATACTTACTCTTAAGTCCTTTTGATTACTGAAAGACTTCAGGTAGCTCTGGTAGTGATCCTCGCTCATCATTTTCAATAGTGCAAAGAGAATAGCCACGTATAGACCCTGAAGATAAGAAAGAATGTTCTCAGTTCTATTTTAAAAAAATATGCCGCCCACGCGTTTATATAGTACTTGATTGAATTTTGGAGAATTTGAAAAAACTTCAAAAAACTTTCCAATTCTCTCAAACTCTCTCTCGAGTTTGCATCAGGCTATAAAAATAATGGCGGCTATTCTCTATTTCTCTAATGCACATTCGTTTCTAGAGTTAATTGTGTTTTCAGTCAGTGCCAAAAAAAACCCAATATACAATACTAGCATTGTAATATTTTATTTTAAGATTGAACACCAAAAGACTTAGAACACACCTGGAGCTTCGTTATCGTTTGAAAAATTAACGTTGAAACACATCAGTGCACATGCATGCCCTCGACTCTCGTGGTGTTTGTTCAAAAACGTTTCCAAGCCCCTGTTGACGTATCGTGAGCATGGGCATCCATGTTCATGCAACATTCCGCGTTGGCGTACATATAACTGACTAACTAAAATTTCTCATTCTCAACTAAAATTTCTCAGTTCGCACACAAGTGCAGTAGGTACAAACAGAATGCATTCTCGTTCCCAGGGCCTCCTCAGTAAACTAGACAACGGAGGCCCCAGTCAGATACAATCGAACATTTTTTTGAAGAAGGTAAAAAGTAAAACTATTCGAACACCAAAACAAAACAACCCTTTTTCAAATACTAAGTGCATGTATTTGAATATTTTTCGTTTATTTTGGTATATCCAATCTTGCAGTGATATATCCAATAACTTTATAATGTCCTGTAATTTATCCTAGGTACTGTCTAGCTCGTATTGTATCTGGCCAGACTCCCTTTTCCAAGGAAGCCATGAGAACGAAGATGAAAAACAAAGCAGTGCTAAAATTCAAAAAAATATACTTACAGCACGAGAACTATTTCTGTCGACAGTCACCACTGCTTGAAATACTACTTGAAGAAGAGACTTTGAAATTTGATCCACCTCATCATAAACTGAACCCTACAGAAACAAATGTTGAGAAATTCTAGTGCACCGTTTAGCAAAGCCAGTCCGCAGAAACCATGTGATGTCTCATGACATAACTCTTGTATAAACCAGACGAATGTGACTAGAGATTCAATTGTTATCTGACTCAGGTCGATACACGCAGTCGTACTACACTGCCGGTAAAAAAGAACTGCCCAATCGTAATGGAAATATGGAAATGACAATATAAACTAGTATTATAATAGAAAAGCAAAAACAAGACTAAAAAACCCAGCAAATAAAGTTTTAATACTCAGTAATACAGCTGCACACCTGCTGGCGATGCTGTCTATTAAAGTAGTAGTCTAGCTAATGGGATCCCTCCCAAGCAGTATTTACAGCAGTCCATAATTCTTTAAGATTTGCGGGATTTTGCGCTTGGACTATTGTCTTAATCTGACTACAAAGATTCTCAATTGGATTGAGATCACGTGACTGTGCAGGCCAATCCATATATGATGATTTTCCCTTTATTAAACCATTTTCTTACTGACTTCGATGTGTTACTCGACTTCGTGTCGACGGTGTTGTACTTTTTTGTTCTTTACACGCTGTGATGTCATTTCTATTTAAGAAATAGAAAATGGCTGCCCGTGTTTATATAGCCTGATGCAAACACGAGAGTGAGTTGAGAGAATTCGAAAGTTTATGTGAACCCGAGCCATATAGGCGCGTGGGTTTACAATAAGTACTTTCGAATTCACCCAAACCAAACCCAATCGAGTGTTTGCATCAGGTTATATAAACACAGGGCGGCCATTTCCTATTTCTTTTATGAAATAAGACTAATAAATGTGCTGTGACATCACAACTGTGTTTGCATAGCCTGATATAAACACAAGAAGTGACCAATCACAGCGTGCGTAAGACACAACTTGTTTTATAATAATGTAATCTATTTGTCTTATGTATATAGACAAGAAAATGCCTACACATCTGATGAGTGATGTTATATGTACAAGCAATGGAAAGACAAGTATGGTAAAGAACCGTAAACATCAAAGTTATTTTTACTATACATACACTTGTCGTTTTGCTTAAACAGGACAGAAGATTTCCCAGTAAATCAGCGCATGTTTTCAGTTCGTTTTTCTGCAGAAGTTGTTCGTGCAAACAATTCAAAAGCAGAGGCATTAACGTTACCCGTGAACCTAAAAAAAACCAACAAAATATGCTTGTTTCGTCTAACTTCAACAATTTCCAAATTTTACAATAAACCGTTATAACCAAAAAGACCTACTTGCATTATAAAACAATGGACTGATTGTGATGATTCCGTCTAAGAAATTCAACTTGTCAACAGCTAATGAACTTGAGCGGGCAGAACAAAACAAATCTTTTACAATGTATCTAAAATAAAAACAAAACGAAAAGTCAAAATTTCGTTGAGATCATGAATCGTAGCGGTAGAATTCCTATATTTGATATGTATATCTCAAACTCATTAATAATTCATGAGGAAAACACAAAGGAAATAAGTAACGTATCTGTGGTTTGGATATCGGAGGAAGAAATTACATAAATTAAGCAAACTTTTACCTTGATTTTCTCTTGAAATACTGATTTGTTTGAGATGCTATATATCATACACGAGGAGGAGTGTTTCATCAGGACATCCAAACACCTCGAAGTTTCGGTTCAAAAACCTTGGCTTCGCCTCGGTTTTCAACAAACGTCTCGGTGTTTGGATATCCTGATGAAACACTCCTCCTCGTGTATGATATATTACATCAAAAGAATTTGATATGTATATCAAAAGAAAAAGGTCATTTTGCTGGCTACAGACTGACATTTTGTCATAATTTGATCGAAATATAACCTTTTGATTTAACACTGATATAAGGTTATAGTTAGGGGTGGGATTAGGGTCAGCCTCAAGTTAGAGTTAGTATTATTACAGTAATAAAATATTTCCGAAATGTCACTCTGAAACAAGCAAACTAACCCCTTCTATATCAAAATGGTTGTTACAGCATTTTGTAGATTGTAAAAAGTGTTAATTTGTTCTAAGCAATATATATGGATTCAACTATATTCACTGACATTATTAGATAAAAATAAAAGCCTTTTCACAATATATATGCACAGAGGCCTACACACATGTCAATGCTAGTTGTCATGCAAACATGTACACAAACTCTGTTGATACTTGGTATAAAAACATGATTTTACACGTACGCCAGTTCATCGTCCATAAACACAGCTGAGAGATCCACGTAAACCTTTGGTAAGTTTAAAAGAATAGCAATCTAAAAAAGAAACCACACTAAAGTTCGATTAAACCTGGCCTGATGTTAAGTAATGAGCACTAGAAACGTAATTCTGGACATGCTCTTTATTTATCAATAATTAAAGTGCCTATGAAACGAAAATTAGAAATTAGGTTTGTCTTATTTGAAAGGAACATTTAAAATGACAAAGTAACATCTTTTGCAGTTTCCTTGCTTAGTCGTTGTTGAGAAATTTCAGATTGTTTAATATACAAATTAAACATTTTGACGTACATGTGCATAATGACTTATCCGAGGTTATATATCGTTGCTATTATCAATTATTATATAGCATGCTATCGGATATGAGCTTTTGCGTAATCTGATTGGTTCCCTACTACTATAGGCTATCAGCTCATATCCTGCTAGTAGAGGAAAAACAAGATGGCGGCATGTTTTTTTAAACTGCCGAAAAGAGTTGAAATTGACGGATTTTTATACAGAAAAACATCAACACCCTCAAACCAATGTATAAAAAAACAACATTGTGTAAAAATACATTAACAAATACACAATTTAGCATGTTAAATGGTAAAGTTCACCTAAACATTACGTCTTTTTACTTCAAAAACCCGGCTAAATTAACGGGTTGATATTAATTTGTTGCCAAACAAAGAAACTCACGGTTAAAATCAAGCTCACAACACACATTTCGTAGGAGATCACCAATAAAGAGACTTTTTTCATTTAGATAAGCATTTGGAGTAGTAAAAAGCATGTGTTTTTTTCCAAAACAACCAACTAAGTAATTTAGTTTCACTGCTGAAGGTGTTTCAGTTTCATTTTTGCATGAAATCAAAACCTTTTTCACGACAGCAACGCTAATATGAACAACTGACCCACCTTTTGACTTCATAAAGGTACCTTTTAATCTTTTTTGTTGATCTGCTTAACACATTTTTTGCCTCTCGAGCAACATTTATACAACATTTCAAAGCTGTTTACCGAACAGCTCAGCGAGAAACTCTATGTGAATGCATCATTACGCATGGCGGAAGTATTAAGTTGCCTATGCCGGAAGTTTGTTGTTTCAAACATTTCGCTGTAATTTTGTCTCTTGTGCAGTGCTTGGCTATATAATAAAACAGTTATAACATTCGCTCTTGTTGTATACGAACTAATAGCCAACTCGGCGAAGCGCCTCGTTGGCTATGAGCTCATATACAATTCGAGCTCATGGTATAACTGTTAAATATAATCACTTAAAAATTCTACATGTTTCGTGTTGTGAGAGAAACACACACACGCGCGCTTCCTTCAATTCTTCATTCATGTATGTTAAAATAAGAAAGGTAAACGTCAGCGAAATGATTTGTGACATCGTTGTCCGCACTCCTAGACCACGGATTAGTAAGATACACCGGAAGTCGAACTTTGAAGTTTATGTCCTCGCGAATGTCAATCGTTTCTATCAGTATCGCCACTCATCGCTATTCTACGTCATCCTGGTAAGTTCCTGGTAGAACATACCAGGATGGCGTAGGATGGCAAAATGCTCGTTGAGAAAAAGGGGACAAGTTTTCACGCAAGTCGGACCTAGTGTATCTATCATTCGGTGCCTAAACACTGTTCTATATTACAGTAAAAACCCGCTAACAAGAACCTACCACTATTAAGAACCTCAGGCTGAAATTAAGAATTTATTTATATAAGAATATATAAGAATATAAGAACCTATCCCAGGCTGATTTGGTAAAATGTAGGTTCTTGTTAGCGGGTTTTTACTGTACTTACCATATGTAAACCATTACTATATAAACTACAATATTAAAGATTACCTGCGCACCGCGCCAACTATCTCCAGTTCGTTCCATAACTTCGTTGAGTCTAACAAACAGCTCGCGTACAGATTGCTTGAATTCAAAATTACTTTGTTCAGGGTGAGTTCTACAAGAATCATAGTTGAATAACATTTAACTTTCGAACAAAGGTGTATATAATTTCTTTTTCGTATATACAAATCCAAAAATAATTTTAATTGATAAGGTAGATTTATTATATGGCACGAATTACTTCAAGTAAAATCACGCGCTGTGATTGGTTGCTGACGTGGTGAGATTTCTCCGTAATGCACGAGGGCATTATGGAAATTGTTAATGCCCTACGATTGGAAACAAACAAAAAAATCCCAATAAGAAACTTTTATTGCCGAAAAACGACGAAAATAAATTAAATAAACGACGATGAACATTATAAAAGTAAATTCTAGTATCCACACGAGAAAGAAACAGCAGAAAATAACGCTAGTTCGGTGTTTTGACGAAGTTAAAGAAAGCGAAGACCAAGAAATACAAGATTGATTTTGAAATAAAAAGTGTCATACAATAAACTACTTAATAATAACCTCGACCGTTCGATCTTTACGGTAAAATATTAAACCTCGGCCTTGAACGTATTAACCTCGCTATCGCTCGGTAAAAACAGCAAGACCTCGGTTTAATATTTTACCGTAAAGACTTCACTCTCGGTTATTAAGTAGTTACGAATCCACATCAATATACAATAACACTTCAGTATGTAGCAACATCCATGTAATGGAAATCCGATGTCAAAGAGATCAGAAAGGACATTAATAGTAGTATACGGTTTAACAATACCTAATGTACAATACCCATGACTGCATGACTAATTTTATAACAAATTGTAGAGCCTAAAAAACAAACAAAAATGTTCATGTTAATTGTTGATAATAGAATTCACAATAACTTAATACTATGCTGTAATTTTGTTCGGATTACCTGCACTGTTTTATCAAAAAGGTCTATGTATTGGCGTATAGATCAATAGCGTACCGTCGAGCTGCTATTTATAGCACAAAAAGCGGACAAACAAACCAAAATTGACTTTCAAATTATTGAAAATGGACTGCAAGAATTATGGGCAAAAGCGGACAAATTTAAATAGTGACGTCATCACGACGGAGCGCTATTGTAAATACCACAATATATAAATACCACAATGCATTATCATACACGCATAGCCTCGACTTCATTGTTTCACCAAAAGTGAATAAAAAATATTTCCTCTACGTCAGTTGAACGCCTGTATATACGCGTTCACACTTGTCTATAGTCCGCCATTTTAGACTCACTTTTGACTACAAGTTAGCGTATCAGTTACTCATATACAGAGAATATTACATGACTGTGCGGAGATATGAATTTTATCTTCGAGTGTTGGTAATATTTAATTTATATTTCATATAAATGAACATGTATATCGTAGACATACATAAACGCTGCCTGGATTGAACGCCTTACTTCCAGACGTTCTTCTACAACGCGAATGGATGAAATTAAAACTGAATCAAAATGTCTACTCTAGTTTCAATTATTCTTGCTGTGGTTATCACCTGTTCCTAAATAGATTTTAATGTTTTTGTACTAACCACTGTCGCTAGTATCATTATACTATCAACGTACAATGGTGTACTTTTATATGTACAATATAGTAATAAGAGCCGCTGCATATTGTGTACTTCAAGTACATGCATGCGTTCGCCTTGATGACGCCTCCATCATGCTCATCCTCGTCCATGCAATAATTGTTAATTATTATTATATGGCTGGGTTTGATTTCCGGTCCGTATACGCAAAACGACGCATGCCGATTGGTTCCCGAGCGGTCGGGATTTTACGTCATTGACCGACTGGTCAATACGCTTTTTTCTTAGACCGGTGCGATGACGGTCCCTCTGACGTCAGCTATAACCATGCGTTGTTCACGTGAATACACAATGATTATTGCATCAGATCAAGAACTTTGGACTTTTCGGAACATTTTGAAAACAAGAGCTGTTTCAAGCTTGTTTGGTACGAAATAGTCCATTTTCCAAAGGAAAGAATATCTATACATATCTTCAAAGAAGGTCTGAAGAAAATCTGGATAAATTTAAAGCTGTTCTTTGTACTTGTTGAGTCTGGTGTATTTGTTCAGTAGAATTGAAATACAAAGACCTTTTTGCCTTTTACAAGTTTCGAAGTGTTTTGGTAAGTTTGTTTTGCCTTTTACATGCATTGAAGCCTTCGGGTCCGTAAAACTCGATGTTTCCCTCGGCGCCAGTCAACAAGTGTATAATATTGCCCTTTTCATTGTTGCCACGCACTGTTGTTGTTTTGTTATTATATTTACATTAATATTGTCGTTACAGTTGCTACTTTCCTTGTTTGTCAATTAAGACCGCTCTTCACAATTATGTAACCCTGGCTTCAATAAGTAATTTATTAAACAACCCACCTTGGCTACCGTCACCACCGAAGATCCATCTTTACCTTTATTTTCCAACATTACCTTGTTAAACAACGATACAATGTGCCTATTTTAAAATAAGGAAAAATAAAACTAAAATTATACCATACACCTAAAAAAAAAAGAAAAAGAAATCCGAGCCCGTGATCCTTTGTAGTCAGTATTGAAATAATAAGACTATACAGCAGATGTCATACATTACTGTTCAAATTTATTGTAAGAATATTATTGTTTAAAAAAATAGGAAACGTTTTTTTTTTTTCAAAATCAACCCAAGATTGCGGATTATTCAAGAATGATGGCGTATTGGATGGCGTAATCTAATGTTTTCCATAGAGTGATAGAAACACGGCTTTTAACCAATCACCGCTTGCGTTTTCAAAATGTTATTTTATAAATGTAAATACAACAAAGCCACTTTACAATAAAATGTTCGTTTATATTATTACTCGTTTTACTAGATAAAATATGAATGACCGACTGGTTTGCCTGCTTGTATTTACTATTATAAAATAAGGTGTATTTATAAGAGTATGAAGATCATGAATGACGTAAAATGGCGTGTAGTGGCGTAGGATGGCCACGAAAGAAGTGTAAAGGCACTCGGCTATCGCATCGTGTCTCTACTCAACTTCTTTCGTGTTCAAATGACGTCAAACGTGCCTTTATAAGAGTACATATATGCAAGGAGCTTTATGTTTTATTTGTTAACTAGCGTTATGGATCAACGCTTACCTGTGTGCAAGTGCAGCACTAAAGTGATATTTAATATATGTATTTAATACAGATTGAAACTGTTGATACTTGCTGTCCAACAACAAGTTAATGATAAAAATCTAAAAGCAAGTAAATAGTAAACACAATTTTACTGATGAATACATAAAAGTTGGAGAACAAAACCACAATTCAAAATACGTTTGATGAATACGAGCACGAACACGAACACGAACAGGAAAATGACAGTAAACACGGACATAGACACCGACACGAACGCGGACACCAACAACAACACCAAAGTCGACACCAACGCGGAAACCAAAACTGATACCAACACCGACACCGATACCAACACCAACACCAACAACCAATTACCAACGCGGACACCGACAACAGCACCGACGTCAACACCAACGCGGAAACCAAAACTGATACCAACACCTACACCAACGCGGACATCGACAACAACACCGACGTCGACACCAACGCGGAAACCAAAACTGACATCAACACCAACAAGAACACCAACAAGAACACCAACGCGGACACCGACAACAACACCGACGTCGACACCAACGCGGAAACCAAAACTGATACCAACACCAACGCGGAAACCAAAACTGACACCAACACCAACACCAACACCAACACCAACAAGAACGCCAACGCGGACACCGACAACACAAAAAAACACGAGCACGAAAAGAAACACGAACACGAAAAACCCCAACATGAAGCCAGAAGTAAAGAAAGAAGTAAAGTAAAACGACGACACGAAATGAGACAAAACGAGAGCAACAACAGAGAGCTTAAGCAACAGACGTTTTAGAGCCACGGACGACGTTTTAATTCAATAGTATTTTTCATTCAAAACAATGATAATGAGCAATTTAAAATCCCAAGAGCAAAGTGAACGCCGTCGTCGTTCTACACAAGACGTCATTGAGAGCATTTTCACGTTCTTGAGACGACGGGAATTGCTAGAACGTTGAGGCCTGTCATCGGTTGTTTTAAGTAGAAAACGTGTATTTTAAGGGGGATAATTTCATTACATTACAATATAAAATAAAGGATCTGTATTTTTATATAAAGATGAAATTTAAGCTTATGAGCTAACAGTTTAGATATGTGATTATTCATAGCCTTTGTTTTGGGTAAAAAAAGTCATTTCAAAGAATACGCGGTTCAGTAGTTCTGTATTGTATTCCTGTTCTTCCGGTCACCCTCCGTGTCTCAAAAACGTCTAATATGCTTAAGCTCTCTAACATCTCATGAACACAGCATGAACGTAAAAGGTTGACTGACGTGAACGTATAACATACACCACAGTCCATTTTGTGCACCTTAATGCTTGCTGAACACATTGTATTTTTGGTATAATGAAGCAAACCACCAATTGCAGCGTTGCTTTATAAATATTAATGAACGTAAAACAAAAGATTCGTTCACCTTATTGCCACCCTCAACATAAATTGCAGCTCATTGTTAGCCGCTTTGATGTTTACCGCGTTTCCAGACAATTTAATTCTATAGGGACTGGGCATAAACATAGCATAGCAAAAAAAGTTATTTTTAACGTGCACAGCAGACCGTGAACAAAAATATGAACATGAACAAAATTACGAACAAGAGCAGGAGTATATCAACACAGCCAAGCACCAGCATATAAGTGTTGACATAATGGCAAGCATATAGATATCGATACAATATACTTAGTTACTTATATTCTTACTAGATCTTGAAAAACCAACATTCCAGAATTCTCCGTGTCCTCGTTTAAGATTGAAAATAGAGCATCGAGAATATCTTGAAGAAACTAAAACAACAAAAAATAGATTTCCATATTACTCGGGCTACCTGTCGTAGACCGAGTCTAGGATTCGGCTCGTTTTTTTTTTTCCTTTTTGGGTGTCACGATTTTGCATTTTTGCATTTTTTACTTTTGCTGCAATTCATGCTAGCGGTGAGTTGTTAGCCGTGTGACTGAGTGAGGCCGTGAGGCATGTTGTAAGTTCTTTGCTCTTTTCGCTTTGGAGTTGGACAAAAAGTTGAACAGCTTTGCCTTCTGACCAAGGTGTTCTTGTACGTTGTTGGTAGATTTCGAAATAGACCGACTGACTTTGTAGTTTAACAGTGATAACTGACAGTTTAACTGACAACTGTCTTTATCGTAAATATGTTCACCAGTGTAAAATATGCACCACATTCAGCCTTCGATTCAGGCTCTGCGTACTTGCCAGTAGCCCGAGTAAACGCCTGACCCAGGCGTCTTGCTATTATTAGTTTTAGGCTGGTTAATATTGTTGCAATTCAGTTTCCCAGTCTGATCAATTCATTTGATGAAATTTGTTATCTGTTATTTCACAAGCAGTGAATCAGGCTTTAATGAGACTATAAAAACTATGCATGGCCGCCACGGCGTCCTATGCAGAACAAGGATAACTAACTCACCTTCACAATTTCGTCGCCGCGAACCTTGACGAGAGATGCCAACACATCTGGAATTTTAGTTTTCTGCTGCCTCCATCTCAAAAGGCCCACTAGATCAACTTTATTAGAAAAAGAGACATGTGGTTTTGTACTCTTTCTACAATTCTCAAACATATCCATGATTCGAAAACAAAACAGAAAAACAAAGAAAACTAACAAGGGTGTTCGCGAAAAGTGCTCAGTGCCTTAGTGGTTCGTTAAGGCGGGGTTACACTACGCCATTTTTTGTGCAACTTGTCTTGCAACAACTCTGAGTATCTATTGCGTTGCAATTGAATGACCAGAAGTCTTGTACTCTGCAATGTTTTTTACAAGTTTTCTCGCAAAGATCACCGAAGGAGAACTACGGTTTTATTGGCTACATGGCGCCAATTGTTGTTAGACATGATGCAAGAAGCTAGGTATTCACTTTGCATGCAATTCTTTAAAAATTCGTTTCAGCGTTTCCGCATTCGTTACAAAAAACAGAGCTTATAGGTGTACTGTAGGTCGTGCAATAATATAATTGCTTGCTGCAAGATTTGGTGATTGCAAAGTACATGTACGTGTAAAAATTAAAATAGAAAAGAGAAAAGAGAAAAAAGAGAATGTTTTATGTTTCAACATTACGTACGACTTACTTGAAGTCATCATGAGAAAGCAATGTTGACTTCAAGTAAGTAGAAACGCTGAAATTAAACTTGTAAGTACTCTGAGTATCTCGCGTTTTGTACAGAAATTTTTTATTCTTAGTCTTCGGTCCCAGAAATAGGCTGAGTTTTCCTACTGTAGGATATATACATTATAAGACCAAACCGGGACCAGTTGCAAAAAATGCAACATCAAGGCCTTCTGGCTAGGAATTGAACCCACAACCCTGCGATGCTAGTGCAGTGACCATGCTAAGTGCTTGGCAACGAGTTCTGTATATATGGTAATGACGGGGGTAGAATTGGGTATATTACAAGTAATATTTGGCATTTCACTCGATTAAACTGGATATACTAGGTAATTACCTATAGTACACCCAGTTTAATCGAGTGAAATGCCAAATATTACTTGATTTTTCCTACCTCTGGCTATATGGCTTAACAAGATCTTCGTTTATTATTTTTCGTTTAGCCCAAAATGTTTATTTATCTGTTTTGCTGAATCAAAATTATCTTCGGGAAAAATGCGTAACACGTTCAAAAATCGCTCACGATGACCCATGCTCGGCGCAAGCAGAATACAGTGGGTTTGAAGACTGAGCAAAAAAACACACTTGTTTTGTCAGTATTTCTACATATCAGCTATGTGACTAACAACTATGTGATTTTATCAGCTTATTGTGTAGTTCTGAGGGAACGTCATTTTCGGCTGTTGACTGTGGCGAAATATATCTCAAAAAATATAGACGTTCGTATTACTTTCAGACCGTGATTTTATTAATCTTTGGTTGGCAATTGAACTGCCGAGTCGCGGTAGTTCATTCGGTTACAAAATGGGCCAGGTAGATTAATTCGACATTAAATATAACATCTTGTTTATTTCCTTTTCAATTATATCGCGGACGGGAATGTGTCCCGAGCGTTTCACGAACCCACGCGAAATCAACGCATTCTTGATTTCGCGCACGTGCAGACAAGTTGCCCACTAATGATAACTTGCATAGGTAACCCAATAATCATTACAATTATATCTAACTTTGCGCAGGTGATCCCAATCATTCAGATTGAAATCAAAACTAATGAAACCTAAACATCCTAACCGACAAGAGATGCTTGAGGAGGATGCTATAAAAAATGTAAAATATATAATTTCACATTCTACTTACGGTTTTGAGTAAGTTTAGTTGAACAAGTCAAAGTTGTGACAAAGAACGCGTCCTTTGCATTCCTCCACGAGTTGTTCGTGCCATGTTGATTATCCGCCCGCGCTAGGTCAGCAACAGATGAAGGATATCCAAGATACTTCCCAGGATTCTTTGAATCCAATAAACTTGTCTAGGAAAAAAGACCCAGATGGTATCAAAATTAATATTAATATTAATACAGGGTCCTCTAAATAGAAATAAAGCAGAGTTGAAAAAACGCACGGGACCAGCAGGAGAAAAGAATGCAGGATATGAATGAACTAAAGATCACCGAACAGTGTTATTATGAGATGTGTTACTGCGATTTTCGGTTGAGCTTAGAGACCGAGAAGTTCTATTGAAAAGTTTGATCGTTTCGCAAATTGACACGTTCCCATGGCCATGGAAAATTTTAATGTTTGAGTGTTTTGACCAATAGAAAATAAGGCGTTGCCCAAACTTTTAAATTTGCCCTTGACAACATCTTGAATTGCTCATGGTAACGTATCCGTTTTAATATTGAAACTTTTCAATAAAACTTTCTGAGTCTATAAGCTCAACCGAAAATGAGGTGTTGTTAAGGTGTTAGTAGCGCAATGGTTAACGCCCGTGCCTTTTACCCATGCAACCCAACATCGGTCTCCTCCTTTTGTAAACATTGGACTAACGAGGGATGGCCCTTACTGGACCTCTAAGAAGAACAGTTTAGATATGACTGATGGAGTTATCCAGTATACACAAAATTACTTGTTTTATGCTTGACATTCGTCCGTCCAAACAGTCTTCAATTCGTTTTGTCAACGACAAATTGTCTGTCACTTAAACGTTTTCCACTTCTAGATAACGCATTCAACTTATATAGCGTTGGAACAAAATAAGATCAAGAAACTCAAGAGACCAGCAGCGCGGGAGAGGGATAAAGCAGAAAAGAGAAAATAAACAATGTAGGGGGGAAATTACCTTGTACAAAACTAATTGGTGGTTTCCATTAAGAATAGTTGTACCATCAGAACTGAGTGGCTTCAAGAAAGCAAACGCAAATATTTTTCCTGGTTTCTCCCTCACTAGAAAGATAAATAAGCAGGTTAACGCCTTTCATAGCAACAAAAAGTGTAAGACGACCCAACTATTCTTACATCAAATATCTCGCAAAAGACAGTGGACTCACTCCGAATGACAGCTATGATACATCGCGATGGGTGGCATGCACGAGTCAAAAAGATGGTCCAAGCAAGCTTGAATATTTGAATTTATTGAATTTGTCACAATGTAAATAATACAATACACAATAATATACAATAAATGGGACAAAAAACATATCAAGTTAATTACTTAAATAACAAAATAAATTAATAAAGTGTTGTGCATGACAGGGGAAGAAACAGAACAATAGTTCCAATTGATATCCAACCCCCTCAAAAGTAAAACAATGTAAGATTATAAATGATAAATATAAATTAATACAATAATACGATAAATACATAACAAAGTGATAAAGAAAGACAATAAAATTAATAATATACCAACAAATAATTAAAGGATGATATCAGCAGCAAAAATGTTTACGAGGCGCAGCATATAGTTCACTTTACAGCATTGCTCGCGAATTAGCGCACCAGAATCACGTCCACGACATGCAGCATAACATCCCATTCATAAATGGTCGCCAATTTTATATTTTAAATATTATATATTTGGCATTTAAATAAGCATTTCGAGCCTCGTTGTTGTGTACAAACTCCTTTGAATTATCAACATAATTAAAAAGCTCATTTAAATATATTTAAGCATTAAATGCAGTTAACAGCGAACTTTCCGTGTCGTATTGTGTTCTGTAGTTTCCAAAGGTTGTCGTGTTACCCCTTGATTACGGACCCGTACTCCCCGGGCATTTCGCTGAATCGCGTGATCAAGGAGTTTTTAAGGGGGTTCTCTATCACAGTTCTCTATCACGCCGAACGCTTCGCGCTCGCACGGAGACTAGCTCCCTCTGGAGACTAGCTCCCTTTGTTGAGTCGCATTGTTTGTTGTCTCACCTGTCTCCCAAGGCGTCGGATCCTCATGTTCGTGCTTCAAGACACTTACTCAGAAGACTAAGGTAATTATCCCTGTACATTGTACAGGTGACATGCTGTGCTAATATGGGAGAAGGGTTAGCGAAAGGTTTGGTATGGCCCAAGGATGAGCCTCGGCAACCTTGCGGTCTGGCTCAAGGCTTAATCAGGGCATCCTTTCGCGGTGTCGGATCGTCTAACGCGAACCCATCCCTTCAGCCTGCAATACTCCAAAACTAGACGTACGTTGTTGATCTATAGTCGTAACGTAGAACCTTTCTGTGTACATCATAGAGAGCAGTTAAATACACATAAAAGAATATTAAATTGCAAAAAAATTACACGACTCAGTAAAAAAAAACGATCACAAAGTGCAGTATATTACTCACACCTTTTCAGACAAACACGGCTCACTGCATGCAAATGATTAACACTCGCAGAGTGCTGCACAGAAACATCGCTGACGTCTTTACCGTCTTTTACTTGTTTAAAGAATGCTGTAAAAGATCAACGCTTACAAAGTATAGCATAGAATTACTATACGTCTTTTACGAGCAACAATGATCACGCCAGATAATAACTATATAGGGACAAGTTAGAAGTTTTTACATGTGCAAGTGACAATAAGTTAACAAGCATCAAATATTAAAACTCAGGAATCGCTACAATAAAAAACAGCAAAACACATCTTTCTTACATGCACAATAGCAATTAAATGTATTCTCAACAAAAGAAAGAACGATGTATTTTATAGCACTTACTATTGGACATTGTTGGACAATGTTTAAATACGAACAGTACATGACAGTCCTGAAACTTGTCTGTTGGAATATTCAGCTAAAATGATTAATTAAATAATATGAACACCGTATTTCCTCGATTACAGTCAAACCGGATGTTCTTTCCCGCGCGACATTGCAATATTGACAGCAACGTTGCAATGTTGACTTGCAAACGGTACATTTATTAAATTTTCAGTAACTTGCCAGGAAATCGCCATGTACCGTTTGCAAGTCAACATTGCAATGTTGCTGTTAATATTGCAAGGTCGCGCGGGAAAGAACATTCGGTCTGACTGTAAGCGTGATCTCCCCTCCGTTTTTAAAATCACAACGCAAGTCCTCATTCACGTATTAGGGACTTTAAGATCTACGACGTCAACCGCAACGACAACGTCCTCTAAACAAAATAATTATTTTTGCAAAACAAAGAAAATGAATAATTTTTAGTCCCAAGAGAAATCTCAACACCGCCCTCGTTCTTCATACAACGCCACTTAGAGCATTTTCACGTCTTCAGGACGACGTCAACGGCCAAAAGAGGAGAACTGACTTCAATACAGATACAATTATTTTAGCAATACTGGTGGCGTTTTGGAAATCATTAAACTAGCTTCAAATATCAAATATAATAGTTAGTTATAACCCAATCTCGTTCCCAGAGCCCACGTTCCCCACCCGGGAAACGAGAAACTCTGGGATAATCCGTTTCAAATCGATATTTCATTGGCTGATGAACACAGTGAACTCTATATAACTCTTCTTCCGGATCAACCTCGTACCCAGGGCCATTTGTAGGGAACTGGGCCAAGATGGCGAATAAAACAAAATGGCGGGAACAAATGGCCCTGGTGGAGGCTAGCTCAAAATGCGCAGTATATTGCGCATTTTATTAACTAGAACTCAGTTCTTTACACAGTAATTATACCTAATTACACCTAATTATTGCATGGTTTAAAATATAATTTTCCGTGCCGTGTGCAGGAACAACCGACAAGGTCAAAATACAATTTAAAAAAAAATAATAAAAAAAATAAAACCGTCTGATTTACGCCATAAGCTCTTGACCAATCAGAGGCTGAGATAGCCTGGCCTCCACCAGGGCCATTTGTTCCCGCCATCTTGGCCCAGTTCCCTGCAAATGGCCCTGGGTACGAGGTTGCTTCCTGTGATGGCGTGAACGGATTATCCCAGAGTCTTTCGTTTACTCCACCTTAACTCATCCCTGCCCGAGCCGGTCAAAAAAGACCTCTTTATTATTAAACTCTGTCTAACGCCAGACGATTTTACTCGTCAAAGGGAAAACCCTCAGAAATAGAAAGCAAATTGATTTTAGGAAACAAAATATATACGAGCGTTGGGTTTACAACTTACTTTTACTGTCTCGTTCCATTTCGGAAAATTATTGTGATAGAAGATAAGTGATTGGTACTCATTTGTGCCCTGATAACCAGTTCCCGCATAAACACAATTCTACAAAATAATATAAACATACATTAATACGAGATCAAAGCACTGTGTAGAGCAGATATGACGCGTAGAGTCTGGTCTGGAAACTCGGCAAACTTCGAAGCGCCTATAATGAGCTGTGATTTAATGTTGAACCGTACCTTACACCTTGCACATCTTTTGTTTTAGGTTTGTTAATATTTAGATAGCACGGCTGAGTAATTGAACTGAAACGTTGCTATAGGATAATTCGTTCATTATTTAACAAATAGATTCCATTTTGCCGTTGTCTGTTCAGTTATAGATGCACAGATGACGTCACAACGTGGTAAGAACAAAAAAGTGGCCCACGAGACGCAGTCGAGTGGGTCACTGATGTTCTTACCACGTTGTGACGTCTTCTGTGCATCTATAACTGAACAGACAACAAAAAAATGGAATCTATTTGTTTTATACAATACAAAACTTAAAAGGTTTTTATCAAAACTCTTGTCGGGTTTTGGGGCATGAAGAAAGAAAAAAGCAAGTCAGCTGACGTGATCCATGTGTCTGTCCTCTAATAGATCATGGCCAACAACCAATGAAAACACGCATAGCAACAAGGGTATTGTATAAACTAAAATACAAGGGGTTCAGTGACCGTGCACCGTGCACAAAAATGCATAAAGGCGAACAAAAAGATAGAACAAAGACTTCAGCTGAGTTTCCAGACCATATTTTGAATGACTAACCCCCTGTTCAGACTAGGTGCCACGACTTTTTCGCGGTGCCCAACTCAAACTAATCAAAATCGGGCACCGTGCGTTGAGGTAGTACCCGGGCCACCGTGCCCGGGCACTAATGTGAACACGTTTTCATAGTGCCGGAGTACCCAAAGTGGTGCCCGCGCTTTTTACTCAATATTCCTTGTAATTCGAAGCCTTAAAGCCACAAAATAGCTACAAAAGCCATGAAAAGCCTTCTGTGTGAACGCTTATCAGATCCAGGGCGCTGTGAATGTGGACAAGTGGCCCGTACCCAGTCTGAACAGGCCCATATGATAGTAACGGTAATAAGGACTATAGTTTGATGTTTTGTAGTCTTTTTTTAAGTGTAAGTAAATTTGGTTTACGCGACGTTTCGGAAGTAACTTCTTCCATCTTCAGGCGTGGTAAAGTAAGATGGCATGGCTAATTATATATAGCATATCCAAACTAAGAACATGTGCATGCACCAGAGAAACATAACGTAGTATACAAATAGGAATGTAACAATTGCAAAGCTATATACACATCTCAGAGAAACAAAACTCAGGTTGTGGCTTGTATAGCTGTGGGTGTGGTTTGGGTGTGGGTGAGTCACTCGTGAGTGTGGTCGTGGGTGTGATTGTGGTCGTGGGTGTGACGGCGGCAAACACGGTTATGGTTATCAATATGGTAAAAGAAGATATTGCATTCTTCCCAGACCGCCTTTCCTTATGCATATTATATACGTTATCAAATGTATAATGGTGTACAAACTTGTACCTCATTGCATACTTGATAGCATAGACATAATATTCATAAAAAGAGTGTAATATCCTCGTTTGGTTATTTTCTTTTTCCCGAAATTTTCAAATATCAGTTATATTTCAAAAAGTCAGAAGACACTTTTTGGCCAGTTTCAGTTATATACTAATTGTAGCAATTATGATACGCGGAGTATATTTTATGCAAATTAAGTTTTCTGAATTTATTAGAATTATTTCTACGATTTCGCCACTCAGGTGAACTTTTGAAGGTATAAAACTTTTCAATAATCAAGGCCACCCTAAGAGCTACGCAATGAACTAGCTCAGATCTGGATTACATTTGTTTATGCAGAGAGATACAATTTATCATGACTTAGACTAATCAGCCACTTGTTCTGCTGCGATTTTTCTCTTTTTAACACATGCGATCGAATGGATTGACTTACGAATGGATTGACTTACGAATGTATTGACTTACGAATGTATTGGACCATTTGTGCAGAGCTATATCGACATCAATACTTGACCTGGTAAATCATCCACTATATCACATGCGTCAGGGTGAGAAAAATCGCCTGTGTAAATGGACCTTTAGACAACATAGATTTTTTTATATTTTTGGGGGAACAGTCCCTATGAAAAGCAACACTGTAATAATTCTAGGAATCATTATAAGTCACAAACCCTCTCTATAGGTATAGAAAACCACAAATCTAATTAACCATGGAAGCGAGTTGTTTTTACTATTATTAGTGGCATGAAATGCCATGAATTCAATTTTCTTACTTAAAAATACTAGCTTAAAATTGTTGAGACAACAAAACAAGAGAAACCAGTGCTTTGTATACCTGTAAAACGGTTCCATTTGACGTAAGAACGGAAACGCACACTTCAATATTCTTTCCACTTGTTTTACCCCCTAGTATAAAAGAAAATATACAATAAAATATCTACTATAAAATGAACATCATCAGTCATATCTAAACTGTTCTACCTAGAGGTCCAGTGTATCGAAGGCCATTTCTCATTGGTCCAGTGCTACTACAGGAGAAAACCGAATAAAACCCAGAGGGAACTTGTGGTGTTTGGTAGAGTCAAACTGGAAGCATTCCTCTCACATGCAGCCAAAGACCCAAGGTGAAATTTTAATCAGATAACTATACCGAGCTGAGATCGAACCCGGGTCACAAAGGTGAAATACACGTGCGCTGACCACTGTACCACAAACACTTTGTCCTCATTATCAATACAACTCTTCATTTCCAGTGTTGGCATTTCCACACAAATCCACCTCTTTAAACATATACGAAAATGTGCTGTAGAATATTCTATGGAATATTCAATAAGAAATTGAGACAAATTCTATAGAATATTCTATAGGATTCTATAGAATTTTACAAATGGCGCAGAATATTGTATAGAATATTCTGTTGGATCTGGAAATCTTATAGAATATTCCAGAGTCCCAAATTCCAATAGAATATTCTATAGGATTCTTATGGTAAAAGAGGACAATTTCGGCATGTACTACCTACCACCATGTAGCCCTACTACCAGGCTATCAGCTCATATCCTGCTAGTAGAGGAAAAACAAGATGGCAGCATGTTTTTTTAAACTGCCGAAAAGAGTTGAAATTGACGGATTTTTATACAGAAAAACATCAACACCCTCAAACCAATATATAAAGAAACAACATTGTGTAAAAATACATTAACAAATACACAATTTAGCATGTTAAATGGTAAAATTCACTTAAAAATTACGTCTTTTTACTTCAAAAACCCGACTCGGGGTTGATATTAATTTGTTGCCAAACAAAGAAACTCACGGTTAAAATCAAGCTTACAACACACATTTTTGTAGGAGATCACCAGTAAAGAGACTTTTTTTTATTTAGATAAGCATTTGGAGTAGTAAAAAGCATGTTCTTTTTCAAAAACAACCAACTAAGTAATTTAGTTTCACTGCCGCGAAGGTGTTTCAGTTTCATTTTTGCATGAAATCAAAACCTTTTTCACGACAGCAACGCTAATATAAACAACTGACCCACCTTTGGACTTCATAAAGGTACCTTTTAATCTTTTTTGTTGATCTGCTCAACACATTTTTTGCCTCTCGAGCAACATTTATACAACATTTCGAAGCTGTTTACCGAACAGCTCTGCGAGAAACTCTATGTGAATGCATCATTACGCATGACGGAAGTATTAGTTGCCTATGCTGGAAGTTTGTTGTTTGAAACATTTCGCTGTAATTTTGTTTCTTGTACAGTGCTTGGCTATATAATAAAACAGTTATACCATTCGCTCTCGTTGTATACGAACTAATAGCCAACTCGGCGAAGCGCCTAGTTGGCTATGAGCTCACATACAACTCGAGCTCATGGTATAACTGTTAATTATATATATATATATATATATATATTGTGGGTACCTATTAGCGATAATGCAACGCTCACTACCCTTGTGGAAGTTTGAGCACTCTGGGCCCATGCGCACTTCACGCTATCTGAATGTACTTCACCGATGCTGTCCCACATGCGGTTGTCACCGACAATCGCATGTGTATAAGTAATTGATGAAATTCATTCAGATTGCTCCAAGCTACACTGATGAGCTGTTGTACAGCGAAACACCGTGTCTGTAGATTGAACTATACATATATATATATATATATATTCGTTCGGTTTACTAATTTCTAAATTTGTCTTAAAAGACAGTCAAAAAGATTAATATAAGCTTGGCTTGTTTTTCTCAAAGCACGAAAAAGAAAACTATTAATGAAAACTATGAATAAAAAATGGTTCTGAAATTTTACCTTTTTCGAACTCTCCTCTGTCTAATGTGATAAAAACGTCATTTCTAATGTCACCTAAAAATATTTAAAATACTAAATATTTTGAACACAATACGGAAATTAAAAACACAGTATTTGTAACTGTCCGCGGTAAGTAATGCACCAAAAGGAAAACATCGCCTTGTCAAAAATATTAAAACCCAGTTCAGTGGAACCCTGTTACAACGAACTACCACAGTACATGTACTGGAAAATCTGTCATTCGTTATAACGTGGGGTTCGTCATGTGGGCGACATTTGATGTAAACATTATGTAGAATAATTAACAATTATTGGACGAGGTTGAGCAAAATATCGTGATTTGTCAGTGGCGAGCACTGAGCAGATCAATTATTTGCCGAAGCCGAAGGCAGAGGCAAATAACTGATCTGCGAGCGAGACACTGACAAATCACGATATTTTGTGGAAACCGAATTCAATAATTGTTTTATTATTCGATTTATTTTTTAATTGACATTGTTTACCTGGCTGAACGAGCGATTTACGTTTGCCGAAATTGAGTGTAACGCGCATGAGCAAAATATTATTTGCTGCAAAACAACATCTCCGACTAATGCGCATGAGCAGACTGTTATGAGCAGACTGTTATTTGTAGGCAGTTATTTGCAGGTGACGTAGCGGTCCCTCAACCAATTAAAAGGAAGATAAAAATAAATCGGATAATAATATCATTTTCCTGGTATTTCTTCTTAATTTTATACATATCATAATCTGTGTTATATATAAAAACAACAACAATCGTTTTACGGCCGTTTTCCCCGCTTACGCGGGGGTTGGCCGGCGGCTCCCCACAGCAGTTTCCTCCACTTCTCTCTCTCTGGAGCATCCTCCCTTTTCAACCCACACTCTCTCATATCCCTTTCCACCACCTGATTCCATGTCATCCTCGGCCTTCCTCGTCCTCTTGTACCTTCCACCTCGAGCGACATGCTCTTCTTCACCCAGTCACCATCGTCTTTCCGCAGCACATGTCCCAACCATCTCAACCGGTTCCGCTTTATGACATCAGACACCAACTCAATCCCCATTCTTTCCCTCAGTTCCACACTCGGCACTCTATCCTTTAGCGACACACCACACATCCATCGCACCATCCTCATCTCTGTCCGCTCCAATCTCCCCCTCTGCTCTGCAGTCATGGTCCATGTCTCACTTCCATACACCATAGCACTCCTCACACACGTCACATATAGCTTCCCCTTTAGCTTTAATGACACTTTCTTCCTTGTCAAGATCCCAGACAACTCTTTAAACTTCCACAACGCACCCTCGCCACAGAAGCCGAATTCGCTCCTCCACCCCCAGGTAACAAAACTTTCTAACATTCTCTAAATGTACCATTTCCTGCTCTTTCACACACCTTGCATACAAACGTATCCTCAACTCTAGCCAGCGAGCCCTTCACACCTGTGTCATATACATATTATATAATCAGCTGTAATGGTTTTTATGTAATATTTATAAAGAACGACAATGAGGATTTATGTTTCAAGTCCTAGAACTTGAATTATTATTTTCAGTGAGCTGATAATTTGTTCTTAACTTCCATGAGACGTTAAACTCCTCCCCCCCCCCCCCCCCCCCCCCCCCAACCTCCCACCCCAACACATCTGGTGCAATTCAGCGCCCGATTAACAATTCGCTTATACGAATTATTTGTCAGTTTGAGAAAGAACAGTTTGCATAGAATAAAAATTCTTCCCAGTTTTAACGATTGTATTTTAAAATAATGAGAAAAAGGCAGGGTTTTACGTAACTTAATAGAGAAAATCTGACAAAAAAATCAAGATAAAACCAACCAGGAGTCTATTTGGAGCCAACGACGTTTTGGTTAAAGTTTAACGTGAGAAGTCTTCTTTTGTGATTTCGTCGTTGGAACGTTAAGCTTATATAAGCTCTCTATTAATAGATCTGTTACCTGGCAATATTATCTCGGGAAAGCCTAATTTTCGCGTAATGCAAATGTCGGGAGGCATCCAAAGAGGATTAGCTTTGATAACCTTTAATGAAAGGGAAATAAAAGCAGTTCATTTTGATGTCTTCTAAAGATGTAAACGAAAATTAATTCTGAAATGTCTGTCTCTAAGGCTCATATTGTTACTGTAATTCCTCAAAAGTAATTTTTTAGACCACAGGCTTTAAACTTGGTTTGTTTACAACAAACTTTTTACAACATGTGGTCTAAAAAATTACTATTAAAGAATTACAGTAAAAAAAATTGTTTCGACATGCTATTGCTAGTTATAAAACTCTTTTGAGGTCCAGCGCTAAGACTGGTACTAGTGTTAGTGGTGATGTTGCTTGTGCTTACGCGAGTGTCAGTGCTATAGTGTTATTTTAGAAATTGAAAACGTTTTTGGTGTTCCGTAAAGTTATAGAAAAACGAGAGGATGTTTCGCAGAAAACATTAAAAAATATATTTGATAATTAACCCTTTCAAGCCTGAAGACGAATCTTTAGTATTTTATCTGGCTAACGCCAGACGATTTTACTCAGCACAGGGAGAGGTCCAGGCCTCAAAGGGTTAATACTACATTTATAATCAATTTTTATTGACTAATTAAGAGCAGCGCAGTTTTAAGGAAATACAGTGCAGAAAAAGGGAAATACAGTGCAAATTTCTAGAGCCAATTAGCCAATCAAAAACAACAAAAACTGAAAAGAGCCAATCACGCTCCACAGCGGATTTTGAAGGTTAACATTTTCCAACCTCGTACCCAGGCTCTTCCTGCACAAAATACACAAAGATGGCGACCAAGCTTTAGAATAGTGGAAGACAATTCGTTCAAATTTGAAGCTAAATTCTTTAATATTGTTAAGTCAATTACCTGCAAGAAAACTAAAAGATTCTCAGTGCTTTGAGTTAACTTTTTCAAATAGTCGTGAAAACAAAGCGTTTTTAAACCACCAAATACATGAGGAATGGACGGGCCAAAAGGACACTGAAGCCACTGATGTCGTAAGTACTGTACAGCAACCTCGTTTCCAGGGCCTTTTTGAAATTGGCAGGGCGGGAAAAGGCCCTCGTCGGCTGGTAGACTCGGCATTTTCATTGGTTGATTGCTTTTCTTAAACATTACTCAGGAAACGTAATTATTCATAGTTTTGTGCCAGTTATAATCAAATAGCTTCAGCGGAACCGCCAAGGGGACCAAGGAGACCACCCATTACAATGAACATCTCCCACGGGACCGCCATCACTCCGAATGATTTTGCATACTAAATTAAATTGTTAATTTATTACACCCAGTATTTCTGTGCTGTGACCAGCCGATGCCATTGCCTTTTCCCGCCCTGCCAATTTCAAAAAGGCCCTGGGAACGAGGTTGTACTGTACAGTTGACTGGAACATTTTTTCATATATATTATTAATATATAATAAGCATGGTTTTTCGTTATATATATTTTTTTCTATAAAATAACCACTATATATTGATGTTATTTTTAATCAAATTTCTTGTTAATTTATAATAGTTACATTTCGTAATTGAGTGATTATATCACACCCTATCTCACCTTCTCTCGATCTCCATTAAATATCTTTAACGACACGTCCATGCCTGTAAAAGTGACATAAGAAGCAATAATTAATATATACCCAAGAAAGAATTACGCCTGTGCGTTTGCAAGTAGCTTTGGAACCGGTTTAACTCCCGTACATAAAATAATGCAATGCATGCCAGTGAGAGTAACACAGTATACACTCTCTCAAACATAGGGCATCTAGTTTTTACGAAAGACAGTGTAAGCTTCAGCACAAACGTCAGTACAAGCACAACCACAACCATATACAATTCTCATATTCAGTGAGAGAATCAAAAATCTTCAAAATTCTTTTTTTCTTTATAAATTAGCGTTTTGTGTCCCTTTTTCAAACATTTTCAATTAGACTGGTGTTTGTTTGTCTTTATCGTTATACATCGAGATTTAAAGGCAAAAGCAATACCCAAACTTATTAAAAAAAACTGCGTATACCTATACTCGTTCGTGGGTACCATGCAGTACTCGCGAAGCTGTCACAGTCCACAAAATACGATAACAAAAGCCGCGGAAAACGTAGGTTAAACCTAGGTTACACAAAGGTTGAACCTATAGGTTGAACCCTAGGTTCGACCCCGAACCGCATCATTTTGCAAAGGAATCGGCGGGCTCCCCACAAGTAAGCAATGGCGAACAGACTTGCTAGCGAGCCCACAACAGCAGAATAACAGTGTTAAACATCCAGAAACTGTATCTATACTTTGTTTATTTTAAACAATATGATTACTTTGAGTAGAGTTTGCCATTTTATTTGAAAAATGATGCGCGCGCAACACGCTGAAACTCGCCTATAACCGAACTTCGGAAGTGCGTTCGTGGCATTACAGAAGACAGTCGACTGTCTCCTTATATACGTGCATGTATTATATATTTATTTTAAACGAAACTCAGGCGTTAAATATTTGAAAGTAGTACGCCCCTACGCCAAGGCTCGCTGTCGTATACCCTAAATCTAGCATCATACGATACACATGTCGTTCTTACACCACTACTGTCTGCACAGAACCAATAGATTAACAAAAGGTGACATTGGGTGCCAGAGGTCTTTCGGCGCTCGTGCATGAGGGATAACCGGGGCACGCAAGGAGGAAAAGAGGAAAACCCATAGCACCCAGGGTAATCTATCATTTGTTCCGCTTCAAAGCTATATATACAGGTACATGTACATAAAACATACTCATTCCATCAGCAGACGAAGACGTCGGATACTTGCTGGAGAGTTTTCGGATTATGATTTCGTGCATATTATGAAAATCAGCATCATTATTACATCTAAAAAACAGACAGCAATATTAAGAACTGTATTAGTTCAAATACAAAAGAGAACAACGTGTTAAAGTAAGGAAAATACACAAAAAGGACGTTGTTCCCCCATATAGCCTATCAGTTTAACCGTCAACCTCGTAGTCGTACTTTTCATTTTTAGTGGGCCGTAATCAAACAATTGGCAGAATATCAAAACGCCAGAGGAAATATCCTACTACAAAAACATTAATTTGGCGCACGCATTACTTTTAAGTATTTGCAAAATAGATTAAACAAAAAACCCCAACTCAGTTCGTTTTTGCTTCGTGTACAACCACTGCGAATACATTAAATGTACCTCCTGAACTCTTCCAGCAATCACAGTGCATGGTAGTTCAGCCTTTACTATATAGGCACATAAATATATATCCCCTGCCAATTCTTACCTTAAAGTGCCCCTAACCCCAAAAATGTTATCGTTTACTTTTGAAACCACTTCTAAAGTTATGAAGAATGTCGTTGAAAGTTCGTATATACCGGTTTTTACTCGGGCTACCTGTGGTAGACGAGTCTAGGTTTCGGCTATACCGGTTTTTGTTCTTAAGTTATTGAGGTTTTTGCAATATGCAAATAGCATGTGATGACGTAAGATAAGGAAAGCGGAATTGTCGACGATTTATTTTCGAATATATCTTCAAAATTTCTCCAAACTGTGCATGTTTTTACAAACTACTAAACTGAAAAACATAGTTCAAGTTATATAGTCGTCGTGGTAACCGATTAGTTTCCAGACCTCTTAATTTAAAAGAACAAACTATTTGTTTTCTCTCAAGTGCTGACAATTTTGGAGTTGGTAATATTGGAGGAAGATTCTACAAACTTAACTAATCTTATACTAAAATCTGAAGTTGTAGTAAACTCTGCTATGGCAAAAAAACAAAGATTTTTTGAGCCTGAATTTAGAGGCCTGGAAACAAATCGGTTACCATGACGGCTAAATAGCTCAAATTATCTTTCTTAGTTAGGTGGTCTGTATATATGTGCATAGTTTTGAGAAATTTCGATGTATAAGTTTGAAGATATCAACGATATAAAATCTTCCACAATTCTGCTTTCCTTATCTTACGTCATCACATGCCTTATTTGCATATTACAAAAACCCTGATAACTTAAAGGGCAATAGCACTAAAAATTAAGTTTGTCTAATTTGAAAGAACTCATAAAATTGTAATAGAACATCCTTTACAACTTTTTGTATCTCTCTACGTTTTCAAGATATTTCAATTTGTTTGATATGTAAATGAGATGGTCTCTGACGTCAGGTGTGGGGTAAAATATTTTCACATGAAGCAAAACCAGTTATATCTCTAAGTTTGTTCAGCGAAATCATTTGAAACTGTGCACATAAAAACTCCTTGCGACGCTGAACATTTCATGTTAGATATGTAAGTGATTTTGCTCTGTATGAAAATAGTTTACCCCACTCCTGACGTCAGAGACCATCTCATTTACATATCAAACAAATTGAAATATCTTGAAAACGCAGAAAGATACGAAAAAGTTGTAAAGGATCTTCTATTACAATTTTATTAGTTCTTTCAAATTAGACAAACCTAATTTTTAATGCCAATCCCCTTTAAAAACATGTACATGGCAAACATTTTCAAGAAACCTTACCCCGCAAGTGCAACCTCTTGCACTCAAAACAAATGTGTCACATAGAAATTTACATGTATTATCTTTGAAATTTTGACTTTAGAAATAAATTAATTTATTTGTTAACGTTTTTTCAAAGATTTTCTTTCTGCTTCATACAAAAAAGTTATCGGCGTACACGTTTCTCCTAATCATGCAATTATTAGGAATGTTGATAAACTTGTGGCCCATTGTATTGAAGCATTCAACAGTCTAGATCACTCTGTTTCTGATAGGACGGTTTATCGGCTTTCATCCATTTCATGTATATAGTAATGATATGGCTACAACAAAAAAGATATCTCATTTTTCAACTTGGTTCTCACCTGCCCAGAAACGTTAATTCACAATTACAATATACAAATTGTTCAAACCTGCATGCTTTATCACGATTTCTTATTTCACCACCCACCAACTTTAACTAGTTCCCTTGGATATATTTACTACCACCAATTACTGCCAGTAGTATGCTCATCGTTGTTATAAATAGCAAACCTTCAATCTCCACCGTCCCTTATTCTGTTGGTCAGTCTTGTATTCTATCGTCTTATATTTTCCACTTAGTCACACATATCAAATTGCTTACTTAGTATTAAAAGCTCCACCACACATTTCATTCTAATAAAGGTGTTCCACTCGAAAAGCGAGCATTGCACTTTATCGTTTTCCTCAGTATACCACATGCACTCAGGGATACTCAGGAATTTATTATTTCCAAACACCCTGCAAAGTTGTATTCAGAGCTTTTTTAACAAACAAGACGCCTGGGTCAGGCGTTCACTCGGGCTATGTATACGTACTGACAAGTCGTGTTCACCTGTGTCAACTACGCACCACATTCACCCTTCGATTTGGGCTCGCGCACTTGCCGCAAGTGCGCAGAGCCTGATCGAAGGGTGAATGTAGTGTATACTTCACACAGGATAACATATTTACGATCAAGAGAGTTGTCAGCCACATCACTGTTAATTAAACTACAAAGTCAGTCTACAACGTGCAAGAACACCTTGATCAAAAGGTAAAGCTGTTGAACTTTTTGTCCAACTCTAAAAGCGAAACGAGCAAAGAGCTTACATGCCTCACGGCCTCACTCCGTCACACGACTAACAACTCACTTACTCGCCGGAGGCATGAATATATAGCGGAAGTAAAAAGTGCAAAATTGTGACACCCAAAAAGAAAAAGAAACAGAGCCAAAACCTAGAGGCCTACCACAGATAGCACAAGTAACAAAGAAGCAAAGAAAATACCTTGGGTACAAGATTCATTTAACCTAAATTTTATACTTATTTGTTTTTCTCCCATAAATTGCCCTGCATGAGTACGGGTTTATTAAACTACCACACTACAGCAGTACTAAATAAATGAAAGTTCAATGAATACACGATACAGAATCGAAGAGTTAAACTGCTTACTGATATAGAGGAAAGGAAAATGTTTGATCTTCTCCAAAATAATCATCATCGTATAAGACGTTTTCTTGTACATTAAAAACTAAAAAGAAAATTGTACAAATGATATGTCAATCAATCGTGAAAAACCTTACTCGAGCGCTGTATAATGCCGAATTGCAAGGCGTTGTGCACGCATCATATTGGCGGGCTTTGCTCAAAGCCAGCAGTAGCGAACAAGCGAGAAAAGATTAATTTGTATAAAAAAGCAGCGTTTCGGTAATAAAAGACAGACAATTATAAAAATACATCTGTATGTTTCAAAATAATAATTTCAGATACCTCCGCAGGCAAATGGTCGTCGGAAGTTCACAGAAAGCTTCTTTTTTGGCGATTGTTCACTGTGCATCTGCCCTTTATGTGGACAAAAAATTGATGTGAAACTATGAGCATCACGGCAGAAAAAAGTTTAATTGTCACATAAAATAACAGCAAGTAACAAACCTGTTCTAACAACACGACAAACAATAAATAACTCCGTAGCAACTGTCTTCCTTCCCAGGTCCTACATGAATTAAAAATAAAGTTAGACAAAAATCTACACAATTATGCAACACGGATGCAACACACTATTTCACAACACAACACAAGCGGGCAGACAGACAGACAGACAGACAGACAGACAGACAGACAGACAGACAGACAGACAGACAGACAGACAGACAGACAGACAGACAGACAGACAGACAGACAAGCCGACTGTTGTAAACCATAGTTATTCAAAATATGGTCTGGAAACTCAGCTAAAGTCTTTGTTATATCTTTTTGTTTGTTCGCCTTTATGCATTTTTGTGCACGGTGCACGGTCATTTTAGTATAATGAACGAATTATCCAATAGCAACGTTTCAGTTCAATCACTCAACCGTACTATTTAAATATTAATAAACCTAAAACAAAGGATGTGCACGGTGCAAGGTACGGTTCAACATAAAATCGCAGCTCATTATAGGCGCTTTGAAGTTTGCCGAGTTTCCAGACCATATCTCTAGTGACTATGCGTAAACCTAATTTTAATCTTTTTCCCCATCTAATAACATTATAACGTACCGTGAAAAGAGTTTTCGTTTTAACAGCGCCAAGAGTTTCAGCAACTTCTGGTATAGTACCTTTGTTCAAACGCACAAAGAATCTTTCACTAATAAAAAAAAAGTAAAGTATAAAACATAAACTTGAAATACCTAAACGTTGAGAGAAGTATATGAGTTTAAAATCTTCATCAATCCTTACATTACACATACCTTAAAAATCTTCCAGCTTCTCCGTCAAACAGTGAAAAAAAGACTTCAAAACATTCTTCAACATTACAAACGAATCTTTTTAGCGAGAGTAAAATGTGGCGGTGACCCCTGGTGATAGACATTCGCGATGTTGGCATTGCAATAGATGCTTCCCGTTGCTATACAACATATATGATAACGAAAGTCAATATAAGACAGATTATAAAACAAGTTAAACGATATATAGTTGGGCGTATATAGCTAACCCAGTGTTGCTAAATAAATTAAGCAATAATTTAGTGACTATACACACTACAGTCTATAACCCCTATTTAGCGGTAATCTATGCCTCAGTGAGTCCTAGATTCAACCTCGTACCCATGGCCATTTGTAGGGAACTGAGCCAAGATGGCGAATAAAAACGAAATGGCGGGAACAAATGGCCCTGGTGGAGGCTAGACACTGATCTCAGCCCCTGAATGGTCAAGAGCTTAATAGCTTATTGCATAAATTAGATGGTTTTATTTATTTATTTTTTTTTAAACTGTATTTTGGCTTTGTCAGGTTGGTCTTGCCCACGGCGCGGGAAATTATATTGTAAACCATGCAATAATTAGGTGAAATTAGGTATAATTATTGTGTAAAGGACTGAGTTCTAGTTAAAAAAATGCGCAATATATTGCGCATTTTGAGCTAGCCTCCACCAGGGCCATTTGTTCCCGCCATTTTGTTTTTATTGGCCATCTTGGCCCAGTTTCCTACAAATGGCCCAGGGTACGAGGTTGTCCTAAGATTTGGTGTCCGCTTATTAAAATAGTTTATATAGCTATAGTGTTTTACAATGTCGCGGGACCGAACAGGTTCGACTTCATGTAGTTATAACAGTAAGTAATATAATATAACATTCATTTGAGCTTATTAGCTTAACGTTGCAAGTTTTAAATTCGATAAAAATCTGCTGCGTATGAAATATGGCTTTAACCCCAATTTAACCCTAGAAAAACAAATACTATAACCGGCAACTCCAGTACATTGCTTCATGCAGTAAATAACATGGAAGTGTGGAACTGCCTATATAAATTATAAACTTAATTTAAACAAAAAATTGATCCTAAGAGTTTTGGCAAGAGCCTGCGTAAACCTAGAGCGTTTGTGGTATTTTTTACTTACAAGCTTTTGACTTTCCTTTAAACTGTGCACATGCTGAAATGGAAAACAAAATACAATGATTGCCATACATACTGGATATATGTAGAAGATAATTATCATCTGAAGGTATAACTATATATATCATCCCATTTAAAAGTTTACTTACAATATTGTACAATTCAACAACGCTCGTTTGATCGACATCAGCTGCCTCCCCGTTAATCCGTGGAACAAGATCCAATTCCATTTGGCTAAAAGCAATCAAGAAATTAGATACTGAGAATTAAAAATATGAGAGTAACATTGTACCTCTCTGGCGGTATTGCCTCCTTACATTATAAACCAACTCAATTTTACGATCAGTTCACCGACCAATTTCCCATCTGTGTCAAACCTTACCCACACGCTACGCCCCTGACTAACCCTGTGCGTTTTCAAACAACGCCAATAGTCTGTCATTTCCTATTTTCTATGTTAATACACTGTCGGTCAAAAAGAACTGCTCAATCGTAATGGAAATATGGAAATGACAATATAAATTAGTATTATGATAGAAAAGCAAAAACAAGACAAAAAACCCCAGAAAATAAAGTTTTAATACTTATAGTATATAGCTGCACACCTGCTGGCGATGCTGTCTATTAAAGTAGTTAGTCTAGCTAATGGGAATCCCTCCCAAGCAGTATTTACAGCAGTCCATAGTTCTTTAAAATTTGCGGGATTTTGCGCTTGGACTATTGTCTTAATCTGATTACAAAGATTCTCAATTGGATTGATATCACATGACTGTGCAGGACAATCCATAACGATGATTTTCTCTTTATTAAACCATTCTCTAACTGGCTTGGATGTGTGGCATGTTCATTGTCCTGCTGAAATATCCATTCGCTAGGGATTGCCAGCATGTGAGTGGTTGGGATGAGCACATTTTCAAGAATAACGATATGTAACCTCCTTTATTCAGCCTTCCCTCTATACCTTGGTAAGAAAGCCAACACGTCTTGCACTAATGCATCCTCACACCATGATCCTACCACATCTTATTTGGCTCGACGCATTTTTCGTTAAATTCCTCCCCTGCCATCCGTCTGACATAGACCCCTGCCCCCCCCCCCCCTGGCATCACTCCTGTGCAGAAAGAACCGGGATTCATCATGAAAATCATTCTTCATAACTGTTCAGCTGTCCAATCCTTGTGGGCCTATGCAAACTCTAAACGAGCCTTCTTCTTCTGTAACAGTTATGCGTGGCCTCTTTCTTGGTTTACGACCTGTGCATGTAATTGTTAAATTGGATTACAACTAGAGTTTTTCCTAAAACCTAGTCATAAACGGCTACAACGCCGTTTTAGGTAAATGATTAAGTCAATGATTAGGTAAATGATTAAGTTCAGTGCTAAAAGCAATTACACGCTTCTAACTGTAAATGGCTAAGCAAATTGAACTTGAGCAGTTCTTTTTGAGAGGTTCAAACTGGCAAAATGTCGCACAAAGTCTTGACGGTAAAGACCAGTGCTGAAGTTTGTCCAGTCAAGACTGAGGACAATCTTTTCCCAGTATGGATCAACTATACAGTTTGATAAATAAGCATGTTACCCCATTCTCCCTTTGTTTGTCAATATTTTTACGTTTTATGCAGGTTTTAGCCGTTTTTCTAGTGGTTTTAGCCATTTTCGGGTGGTTTAACCTGCGAGATGCAACTTCTCTGAAATTCCAGACAGCTTGTCGTTACTCGTTAGCCAATCAAAGAGCAGAATTACATACCGGAGTAAAATAAAAGATTATAATGAAACAACCCATTGTGGCGGCCAAACAATACCTGTTCCAAAAGTCGATTTTTGAAGTCATTTCACCTTTTAATTCGGTAATTAATTCCTACGGGAAAAAAGGAAAGAAACTGTCAGGATAGCTGCATGCATAGTGATGTTCAAGTAACACTGCATGCCTCTATACCCTTATCGTGAATATGATAAAGCGAGTGCAATATTCGTATTTGTGTGATCGGTACCTATCTATTTATCTATTGGTAGACCGTAGTCGGAAGAGCCAGAAGGCTCCTCTTTCATTGGCTGCTACCCTAAGGCAGGGGTGGGCAACACTCCTATCTCAGATGGTGTTGATCGATACCAGTATAGTATTAGAACAACCGTATGAAACGCTTTCTTTCTGTACTAGAATTAAGACCTAGAGTACAACAATCACAGAACATGCAGTTATGATAGAGGCAGTCGTGGTAGATGGAACTGTCATCTGAACTTACTGTATGCTGTAGCACTTCAGTATATCTGCGGCTAAGACAGTCACCGTTTGAGCTACTCCAAAAATAAAAATTCGAAAACGTGCAGTGCTGATCCACTGACTGAAAGCCGTGTTTTTATAACTATAATTGATGGCAACCTGAATACTGCGAGCTACTGTATAGACGAATCAACATTATTTCCGAAGGCGGGTTATTTCATAAAGAAAGAGAGTTTGAAAAAAAAAAAACGAGATGCGGCAATGCGTGACTTTCAATTTTGAGTTCTCTCAAACTTTTACTAGTGTTACTATACTTCCTAAACTTGAGGAGAAAAACAGAGCTGTTTCTTTTTCTGCATGACTTGAAATAGACTTAGAGTCTTAAAAAGCAATATAAACGTAAAGTGCTGCATGCGTAGGCGCGGCAGTGGCCGTTTAGTCTTGGAATATATATCATATACATGAATGTATAATAAATCTTAAGTGTCAACGTATACTTCCGAGGGTTTTGAAAAGTATATGTAAATTTTGACGTTCCGCGACACAGCTCTATAAAATCTCGAAAATACAATACTCTTTAGCTTTCCTGTATATATTAACAAAAAACATTAATTTAACAAAGCTGAGAAAACAACACTTGTCTTCGTTCGACATGCATACCAGATATCGATATCATGCATGATGTACAAGTCCTTACATGGAATTACACCGCAAGAATATAGAGTAGGTGAAACAAGTACATATTTGGTAATTTGTACTGTAGATGAAAAAAGCATATTTAATAGGTCTCAGTGTCCGAATTCAAAAGCTAGGTTTTTTGGCACTGTACTCAAGTGTCTGCTAGGGACAGCACCGTATTTAAAAGTTAAGTTTCAAAGTTTACTTTCAAAGTAAAGTAGCAATAGGGCTATCCGGTATTGCCTGTTAAATATGGGCTTGTATAGTATAATTCTGAGACTAGTCTATTATCATACAGTCTTTAAAAAACTGACAATTTAATGCCATTAAGCGATTGGAATGAGATTTTCTCCACTAATAAATTTATTGCAGTTATTGCTGTACATTTTTTCAACCGTCCGGAGCTCTACAGCCTACGCAGACACAAATTCTTGTTTAATCTTGCTTTGGTCTGCCAAGCTTCAGTTCCCACAAACATGGAAAAGCATATGTTTAAAATGCAACACAGCTCGAAGCCTTATGAACCCACCATCGTGTTGCTTTTAGTAGATATCGTAGTTAATTTAATGTATTTAATACATGTTGTATATCGTTATGTATTTTTAAAGTAACAGTTAAATCGAACTTGTTTTGGGGCCGCAGTAATTGGCACTAGCTGATGCGGTTACCCAGCCTATTGTCTTAATGTCTGTATTTATGTTTGTAATGTGTATGGCAAAGTTATTAAAATAAAATAAATAAATAAATAAATTTTTACCAAGAGCGCATGATCATGAGCGTCCAAAAGAAGTACAGTATACTTGCCATCTGAGAATATTGCCACAGATCATATTTTTTCATGATATTTGCAAATTATCTTCCATTACAGGTATGTGCTTGAATAAATGTCCACGTTTTTTGACGGCTTTAGCCTTTTTGCGGCTGGCCGTTTAACCCGCGTGGTCCCTTAATATACTGTAGTATAGAATTACAGTATTCGTGATCACATATCTGCACGCAGCATGTCTAGTTAATGAATGCGTCTCGCCGCGCCAATTTCCCGTTAATATTTGCATTGTGCTGTAATTTATACAGGGGGAACAAAAGCAATGGATTTCAATCATTTCATAGCGCCATTTTAGTTTTTGATCAGGAAAGGTAGCCAAAAAATATTTCAGATCTTAATATCTGAGTTTTACAGTTATAAAAGAATGAAAAAGTAGTCCTGTATAGTACGAAGATAAATTATACAAACCTGCGTCAAGGCTCCAGACAATATTTTTTGTCGAAGACCTATCAAGTGATTCATCATCTTCTTCATTTCCAAGAACTTCGCTTCATTATTAGTCTGCAGTGAGAAAGTATACAGTAACAACAAGATGAGAGTTTCCGGCTTTCAACACGTCATACAGTAGTATTACAGATTATGTATGTACATTTTAACCACGTTTAAAGTTTGTTACAAAATCTGAAACTATATCAAGAACTGATAAAATTGAAATACAGTACATTATATATGTAAATGTACGGCAGTGAGCACAGCACAGTACCACACAGCACAGAACACAGAACAGTATGTACTGCAATGCAGCACTATACTTTACAAAATAAACTGCATATAAAACGACATTAAATTTACATAATTTTGTTGTGAACATTCTATAATTTAACAGAAACGTCCTTATGCATTGTACATTTATATACTGTTCATTAATCTTTATATTAACCTATTAATTTTAATTAATCTTAAAAGAAAATTAAGCTTTTATTTTTGTTTGAAATAAAGGTAGGCATGTATGTATCCTAACACCCAAACGGCTTCTGATAAGTGGATATTTCCTTACCAAAAATAGGTCTTTCCACAGCTCAAACCATTCACGTAATACTGCAGTCACCTCTTTTACAACTGAATCCCCACTTGGAATAATTACCTCCAAAGGAGTTCTAAAACAATAAATGGGCAAGTCAAGACATTTATTTACGCATTCTTTATTCATATAATGAACATATGGTTCAATGGAAGCGTACTGTAATTCTTACTAAACAAAATTGCAACAGCTTGAACAAATATCAGTGCATGATGATTGCATGCTGTAGAGTTCCGTACATCTACATGATGGTTGCATGTACATCACATGTAGCTACTGTACATGTGCTTACTACAGTACAGTAGCTACATGTATTTGCAGACACAGAATATAGTACAACGCAATCATTATACCCAATTCGGTTAAATATAATGATACAGTAAAATTATCAATGTGCACTGCATTGAAGTTGATAATTAATGCCATAGCTATAGCATCTTCTTCTCGTAAAGAAAACTGCACATGTGCGGTGATTCGCACACTTAAAGTGCGATCTTACGTAGTTACGTTACATTGTGAGATCTTACGTTACGTTGTAAAACCTTAGGTTACATTGCGAGACCTTACAGTACGTTGTGAGACCTTACGTTACGTTGTAAGACCTTACACGTTACATTGTGAGACCTTACGTTACGTTGTGAGTCCTTACGTTACGTTGTGAGACTTTACGTTTAGGTTACACATTGTGAGACCTTACCTTACGTTGTGAGTCCTTACATACGTTAATTGTGAGTCCTTACATGCATACGTTAATTGTGAGACTTTACAGTACGTTACGTTGTGAGACCTTACGTTGTAAGACCTTACACGTTACATTGTGAGACCTTACGTTACGTTGTGAGTCCTTATATAGGTTACGTTGTGAGACTTTACAGTATACGTTACGTTGTGAGACCTTACGTTACGTTGTGAGTCCTTACGTTACGTTGTGAGATTTTACAGTACGTTACGTTGTGAGACCTTATACGTTACGTTGTGAGACCTTACGTTAAACCGTTGTGAGTCCTTACGTTATGCTGCGAGTCCTTACGTTACGTTGTGAGACCTTACGTTACGTTGTGAGTCCTTACGTTACGTTGTGAGTCCTTACGCGACGTCGTGTGTCCTTACGCGACGTTGTGAGTCCTTACATTACATTGTGAGACTTTACGTTTAGGTTACGTTGTAAGACCTTACTGTACGTTACATTGTGAGATCTTACGTTACGTTGTGAGATTTTACGCTACGTTGTGAGACCTTACGTTACAATTATTTATAAGACCTTACCTTATGTTGTAAAACTTTACGTTACGTTGTGATAAGACCTTACGTCACATTACGTCACATTGTGAGACGTTATGTTACATAACTGAAGCCTTCGCATATTTTCAAAATTGCAATGTGAATGAAAAATTAAAAATAGCCGTCCAAACACGCAAACAATAAGATGCCTAGTGGGATTTGCGCGTGTGCCGACGCGTGCACGCGCATGCGATCACGTACGTCAAACTAAAAGGTCTGGTGATGTCAGCACACTTTTTGTACTCAATTGCAGCCCCCTATCCACGTCAATGGATTTAACTCGCTGGGCTGTATTCAATTAATTAACTCTCAGCAATCGCAAATGTTCAGTCTAGAAAGAATTCACATTCGTGCCAAATAAAAATGCTTCTAGTCTTTAAGGTGTTACAGTAAATTTATTATATGGCTGGGCTTGTTTTCGGGTCATTACGCCAAACGGCGCACGCTGATTGGTTGCTGAGAGGTCCGGAAAAAGCCGTAATGCCCTCTCGGCACTGTGAGAGGGCATTACGTCCTTTTTAATGACCTGCAAGTTTTGGCGGGAAAATTACTGAGTTGATTTGAATGAAAATAAAAGCGAATTAGATATATTCGTTGGAAAATTTTGAACAATAATACGTCTTGAAACATCGGTGTTTCTTTTTATAAAAACTTCTTATTTAAAAACGCGAAAAATAAAAGCCTAACAGGTGTAAACATGAAGCGAAACGAACAAGCTCAAAAGTAAGAACTAAGGTGAACAGCGACACCTGATCAAGACAAACGTAGAACTAAAAACAGATAAGAAAACAAACCAAAAGCCATATAATAAAAGGCTTATTAACCTCGTTTTCTCGGTCTGTACGGGAAAGTATTTGCCCTCGGTTTCTCTCGCACAAACCTCGCTCCTCCGTCGCTCGGTCTGTACGAAAACCTCAGGCAAATACTTTCCCGTACAGACCTCGAACTCGGTTAATAAGCCTTTAATATTGAGTTCATACAAGTACATGACATGGTGTTACATATGCACAATGATAAATACATGCATGTGGCTGGCTGCTTTCTTAGGCCTGGTTCATACGTCGCATTTAATTTAGACGAATTTAATTCATAGTTAGCTTCGTCGAATTCGTTTCATGCGACGATATATATATATATATATAGTTCAATCTACAGACACGGTGTTTCGCTGTACAACAGCTCATCAGTGTAGCTTGGAACAATCTGAATGAATTTCATCAATTACTTATACACATGCGATTGTGGGTGACAACCGCATGTGGGACAGCATCGGTGAAGTACATTCAGATAGCGTGAAGTGCGCATGGGCCCAGAGTGCTCAAACTTCCACAAGGGTAGTGAGCGTTGCATTATCGCTAATAGGTACCCACGGCAACTATATATATATATATATCTGTTCCACTCTGGTGTTCTCTGTTCCACTCTGGTGCTTTCTGTTCCAGTCTGGTGATTTCAATATATATATATATATATATTTAGCATATATGATTGGTTCCTCTAGCTCATATATTTCATTTATATATATGCTAACTTCGGTGAATAATTGTTAAATATATATATAATGCGACGATACAGCGACGTCTGAAACCAACACATATTTCAGACGTTGTATCCGTCTTACAGTGACGGATACAACGTCTCAGACGAATTTAAGTCTTCAGTCGAATTTAATTCGTTTCATACGTCGCACTACAGTCGCATTTAATTGAGTTAAATTCGTCTTAATTAAATGCGACGTATGAACCAGGCCTTACTAGTTAACTAGTTATTTATTAAAATACAAAATAATAAATAACTGAGGATTCTCAAACAAATTAAAACCTGTATAATTCTTAATACATGTACCACCTTACCCTAGATTTTCAACAATACATTCCTTTAACTGTAGAAATGAAGCTGGAAAGATTCCCTATAAAAATAAAAAAAATTACCACTATAATTTTGATAAAATATTTATAAATAAATGTAATATATTAAAAGCACAGTCAAACTCCTATTAAGTGGACACCTTTGGGACCTCACTGAGGTGCCCACTTAAAAGAGGTGTCCGTTTAAAAGGGGTTGCACAGTACGGGGTACACATGTGGTGACCGCCTTTTTGTGTCTAATTTATAAGTACATGTAGTTTGTTTTCACTATAAATCTATAAAACAATCAATACAGCACTAACTAGTTCACAATTCAAAGTGTTGGTCTCTCTCGGTTTAATAATCTCAAGTGTTGATTATTACAGTTATTAAAGAAAACATTTATTTTGATATGGATTTGTCCACTTAAGAGAGGTTAATTTTCTCACTGGGACCCAAGATAGGTGTCCGTTTCCACTTAAGAGGGATGTCCACGTGTTGTAACTATAATGTTTCATTAAAGAAATGGCTGGGACTAGCTCGTCTAGGTGTCCACTTAAGAGAGGTGTCCGCTTAAAAGGGGTGTCCGTTACAGTCAAACTGGATGTTCTCTTGCATGCGACTTTGCAATATTGATACGCAACATTGCAATTTTGATTGATGGATTCAATCAGCAACCTGCAAACGCTTTATCATGATTCCCAGGGTCCGAATTAGCGCTCAAAAACAGCTTCGCAATTTTGTTTTGAAAAATTTCTTGTTAGAACACACATTTTAGCCCCCCCCCCCTGATAGTACGAATTTTTAAAACGTCACAAAAGCGAATTTGCATGCAATGTTTCTGCGCTAGATGAAGAAAGAAAACAAAACGTCAAAACTGCAGGAAAACTACACATGTGCGGTAATTTGCATGCGTAAATAACTTTGCGCATGCGAGTCGCAACGCAAGTGTGTTTAAACAGATCAGTTATGGCATGGACATATGAACGCCTGACCTAACTTTTATATTCTCCTCACATCTGCGTAGCCGTTGCTTAGGCCCCGTTCACACTATACCGGATAGGTTTTCGTGCCCGTTCACACTGGAGCTGAAACGGCACAAAAAGCTATCCGGTACAAGATGTACCTCTTTCGAGATCGGAGCGGCGCAACGGCGTGCCGGGCACAGAAATTGTGCCGGAACAGGCGTTTTGTGTGTGAACAGAAGGCCTATCCGGTATGGTTTTCGTGCCGGCACAAAAGCTATCCGGTATAGTGTGAACGGGGCCTTAATGTCCGTTGTAAGATATTATCTATTATTTTGCTTTAATGTGTTACTTTTATTAGTTGTAAAACGTAAAATCTATAGTACGCTGTAAAAACGGTGACGCTTCGCTGAAAGACGGTATACATGTATACCTTACATTGCAAGACTTTACATTTTGAGACTTTATGTGTTGTGAGACCTCATGTTGGCGTTGTGAGACCATAGATTGCCTTGTGAGACCTTACGTTACGTTGTGAGACCTCACATTACTTTGTGGGACCTTGCGTTACGTTGTGAGACCTTACGTTACGTTGTGAGACCTGACGTTACGTTGTGGGACCTTACATTACCTTGCTTGATCTTGAAACGCCGAAACTCAAAAATACCGAGTAAATGAGACATTCCTTGCGTCAGTGCGTGTATCTGGCCTGTGAATTTGTTGACGCGCGTTAAACAACGATTTCGCGGAATATATAAAAATACCAAACAGCAATCGTTAAAATGAGCTTCGCAATTTTCAGAAAAATTGCTTCGCAGATTTTCGGAATTTTTAAAATCGCTTCGCAATTCGCGATTTGCGAAGCGCTATTAAATTCGGACTCTGATTCCTCAATGGGTTGCCCTAAAAATCTTTTTAAATGCCAAACTTTGGATAATGCAAAATTCTACATAAATTTAGAGCCATTACCTTCAAGTATAACATCACATTTACATGTATGTGTTTTTGATGTTTCAAACCAATATTTTAAGCAACTCGTCAAGGAATCGTGATAAAGCGTTTGCAAGTTGCCGACTGAATCACAGGCAGCCCAATCAAACGACTTGTCTGACTGATATTATTTTAATACAGTATATATAATGTATTAGATATGCTGATATGTCATCACAATCAATTAAACTATTTTAAAAGGTGCTGTCCAGTCCATTCTGCGCATGATCCGCATCTTTGTTTATGAGGACCCTCAAACATGACATTCGTACAGTAGATAATTACATGAAGTACTCAGCTCAATGTAAACCGTTAGAAGCAACATGGCAGAAAACCAAGCGATTCGGTGAGGATATCTCTTCGGATTTCTTCTATTTCTTCTGAAAATGTTTTGTTTTGGGTACAAGTAATGAAGAGGAAGCAAGAAAACCGTACAATTTGAATAAGGTATCAGTAAATATTTTTATAAACGAAGAAGTAAACTGTCATTAGTTTCGTACATGCGCAGAATGGACTGGAGGGCACCTTTAATAGTTTAATTGATTGTGATGACATATCTAATACATTATACGGTCTTGTGTTGTTCCTTTTTGTATTTCAGTCGCATACCTGTATATTCGAGCAGCATTCATGCTCTCCTTGTGGTATGCTTGCTTACCCTTGCAGAGAAAAATAGGAAGGCAGGTGATTCAGATTCCAAACACCAACATTCGATGGCCAATAAGAAACAAATAAATCCTTTAATCTTGACAAAAATCACCAGATTCGCAAAGATATAAGTAACCCAGAAAATGGTTCAAGTTTGAAATTTGCAAACCAAACTGCAAAATTTCAACCATTTTCATGAACTCAAAGCTTGAATATATCATGGAATTATCCGTTAGCATCCGAGATTGGATTCTCATTCAAAGGACCCCGACGCATGTTCATCAGTACGTAATTCTGATTGGTCAATGGGTAAAAAAAAAAAACACGCGTTGCTGGACCTGTGAACGAGAATCCAATGTTGGAGGCTAACGGATTCACCTGCCTTCCTATTTTTCTCTGCAAGGGTAAGCAAGCAACCGCAAAGCGAGCAATGCTGCTCGAATATACAGGTATATGAGACTGAAATACAAAACTGAACAACACAACACCAGGTATTTTATATTTAAATACATTTTTAATAGTTTATAATTTATTGTGATGACATATCTAGTACATGTAATACATATATCAATATCAGTCAGATAAGTTGTTTTATTGGGCTGTCTGTGATTGAATCTACCAATCAAAATTGCAATGTTGCATAATATCAATATTGCAAAGTCATACGTAAGAGAACATCCAGTTTGACTATAATAGGGGTTTGACTGTATTATTTACTTAATATACATTCAACACTATTGGATCCTGCTGCAACAGGAATTGCTACAGAAAATAATATTGAAATAAGAAATCCCTAGAGACTATAGTCTGTGGTTCCTAACTGGGGAATGCCAAGATGGAATCTAACAGTATTTCATCACTCCATTAATAATGTACTGTAGTATTAATAATTTATTTTTAATTAATAAAATATTTTAAACAGTACAATAACAAATACAGTAGTTTGTAATGAATACACTGTACCTTCACAGCTTTGTTTTTTAAACAGCATCCTCTATACCAGCCTATAAAATTAAATCACAAATTATTAATTATAAATAATTATTATAATTAATAATTTAATAATTAATAATTTTAATGATAATCCATCATACTGTAATTACAGTATACACTGTAATAAACGAAAGTGAACTAAACTAATGCAAGCCCCCTGGGTTTTATACACATTCAGTTATCATTCACGGGAAACATATAAACATCTGTGTATGTTCACACAAATATCAGCTTTAATACATGGCTACAGCATATCTGCTGACATGCGGAACTTAAAATAACACATTGAAGGAAGACAGGTAAGATTAGAACTACCAATGTTTCAAGTACATGTGTTTCATGTTGTTTCTTCATGGGACAAAATTATAACAATATCTTTCAAGTTCAAATTGTGTGGCCATGTCATGCCAAGACGGTTTTGTTTATGCATGAGAAGATTTAAAATTTGAATTGTCACACAGGATCAGCTACTGTATCACTTTTATAGCAAAACCTAGTTTTGTTAACACTACATGTACTGTACTGTAATTAATTTTATAGAGTTATATAAATATAAATTTTGTTTTGTTTTTTTTTACAATACAGATATATGTATACACATTCTTAAAAATCCCCTTGAATCTTATAGCGGGGATATTTTCAAGCACTTTTCTACTACTGGTGTACAGGTAAAATACTCATTTTTCAATTGAGTTTTGAAACTCAATCTTCTTCCGTAATTATTCTTTTTCACAATTTATCCGGGGGCGACTAAGAAAAAATAAAACTTCTTGTGATGTTAAAACCAAAATTTCATGGCTTCCACGAGGTACTCACACTCCTCATGGCCAGCATATTGCAGCTACTGCATGATGACACCCATGAGACTCACACTACAACCTACTTCAATAGGAATTATTATTTCTTTATCGTTAAATAATCTATCCACTAATCATTATCTTCAAAAAATTAGAATGTCTGCATATTACTCTTGACTTTGAGATATTTTTTTCCAGAAAATTCCTCACAGAAAACACTGGAAATGCACTCTTGGGGCTTCTGAAATCCAAAATTTTCTGGGGGTCAGGAGCATGCCCCCAAACCCCCCTGGGGGTCTTTATACTTTATAGAAACATAATAAACTCAATCTTCCTCTAAAAACCAGTAGTAGAGACTTAAATGCTTGAAAATATCCCTGTATAGTAGTAATAAAATCATATCAACATATACATATATTGTATCATAAATAGGAAAATGTAATAGTTGCAGGCCTACTAGAGTTTCACAAATATTTTTATGTATACCATAATTTTAAAATATTTTAATTTAAGTAAACTTTAATAATTATTAAATACAATAACTGTATTGATTAATTTAATACAGTACAAAAGATGATTAAAAAGACTATTAAGTTGCACTGCATGATAAGATTCTAAGAGGAATGTGATGCAAATTAAATTGGAAGGGTATTAATGAATTAAGCTTGTATCAATTAACACATTCAAACAACATATTACTATTTATAAAATAGGTTGCGTCTTACGCACGCTGTGATTGGTCAATTACTGTGTTTATATCAGGCTATGTAAACACGGTTGTGATGTCACGGCACATTTTTTAGCCTTATTTCATAAAAGAAATAGAAAATGATGCCCTGTGTTTATATAACCTGATGCAAACACTCGAGTGAGTTGGGAGAATTCGAAAGTACTTATGTAAACCCTCGCCTACGGCTCAGGTTCACATAAACTTTCGAATTCTCCCAACTCACTCTCGTGTTTGCATCAGGCTATATAAACACTGGTGGCCATTTTCTATTTCTTAAATATAAAAAAATTGCGACTTGCGTGTATGACTGTTTATTGTAACATATTTATAGACAATAATATACAATTATTACAACACACTCTGAATGAATTTGACTTGAAACATTGGTTGGTTCATATTCAACAATTCCTGCAGTTCACTACCTTAAATTAAATTTTCTATATAACTTATTTTAATTGTACCATGTTTCACACACAATATAAATACACACACTGGTAAACAAATTTACCCTGCGGCATATTGTAAAATATATACAGGAAAAACAAATACAAAAACCACTGTTTAGCAATATATGTTTAAATGAGTAGACAAAGTATACGTTGTCGTGCATCATTGTCCACTTATTAAAACCACAATGTCGACACAGGAAACAATGAAATATTCTGCGACTTTTTGAGACACGAAAAAATTTATCATCGTGATTCGTGAATACATGATATTGTATCAGGGTAGATCAAAAGATCAAGTTTCGCCTTTTATATACATGTTTGTATTTTGTTCTCTTTGCTTTATCTGTTAGGCATTAATTTTAAAAGGATACCTCAATGCTTATGCTACATTAAACCGATTATATAAATCATTCATTCAGTTGGCATTCCAGTGCAGGTACGTTGTATATAAAACGGTAAATAAATTGCTCATAATTCTATTAAAATTAGATATTTACATTGACCTTTGCTAATAAGGTACTAAAAGGTCTCATTCCTACGAGCAGAAATCCGACCGAAAAGATTAAGCTTATAAGATGCACGCCAACAAGCATATATCTAATGCATGCTGTCTGCATGTATAATATCATAAAACAACTATTACAAATTCCAAACAATTAAGTGACCATCCTTACCTGCACACCCTTCAAATATTTGCACTGCATCTCCTATGTCAAGCGACAAGCCGTGAGTTACGTTGCCATCGAAATTGTATATGGCTGATAAAACAGGACAAAAAAGATCACATAAAACAGGTTCCTATGATTGCCGCTCGAGCAGATTAAAACAATCAGACTGTCAACATAAAAATATTCAAGTCATGGTCGAGATATTTCGAGAAGCTGGCACTTACCTATCCCGTATTTTGCACCTTCCGTCTCTTTCCACGTTTCCATAGTTAAAGATAAACGTTTACTCCACTCGGTATTCTCACATCAGGTATAGAACCAGTCACAATTGCTTTAAAATCTTTGATGAACTTTCCCGTGACTCACTAATGCGACGTTGTCGTTGCTGCCATTCATGATTCAATTAACACGAAAGAAAGTGTTCGAGTTGAACTTCTTCCCGCGTGATTTGATCATCTTGCAAGACAAACAAAACTAAACGTGTCTTCACCGAAAAACGGTTTCATATCGAAGAACAAATAAAGCGTGAGAGGAAGTATTGGTGTCGAAAATGACCAAACAATTTCGCCCACGATTGGTCATATAACAAAGTCAATATCATGTTCGTCTCCCACACCCCCCTCATTGCTAGCCCAGAAAAAGATGGACGCGGGGGGGATAATTCTGATACAATTTTCTGATGTTTCCCAGATGACGACTCTGTAATAGAAATAAGATGAAGTGTGCCCCAAGAGTAAGGAAATATTTTTTTCACTATGTTTCAGACAAAATGGCAAAAATGGTACCTCGGAAAGAAGGCGCCAAATTGCGTGTTCTATAATTTATTCCGATTTTTTGCAATTCAGCAATACTCGTAGTGAATATAGTCAAGATATCATAAGTTGCCAACCAGTAACCACTGCACTTAAGACTTCGTATAAAGAGAAAATCACTGATCGATTAATAAGACATTCGAAGCCTCAGAGAAATGTATAAATAAACTAATAAAGTAAAAACGAATACCAGCAGGCAGCAGCAAGTAAAGAGCAGACTAAAATAATAAAGTATCGTATATCACTGCGATGATTCGATTTAAAACGTCGTTCGGTTCCCGCATCTTTTCTAACTGTTTCATCATTTTCAAACAACAATATGCTGGCTATAAAGCCTGTGAAAATTTTAAAGAACTCCCTTTAATCTTTGCTTAATGTATTGATTCGATCTATCGCCGCTCTTTTCATGTTCTGTGACATAGCTACTAATCAGAAATTTAAGTAGTTCACTGTGATTACTGATTAGTCATCTTTGAAATCAAGTCACGAAATACTACACGAAATCTAATTGGTTAAATGCGAAGGTTTCCGTTTTAGACCCTAAAATTTCCACGCAAACGCGACCACCTCGACCGCAAACACGTACGTATGGATTAAGGATTTCCAAGTTCATGTAAAAAAAATACAGTAAAACGCCGAAAATTTAGCCGTTTGACGACGAAATTTTAGCCGTTTGCGAAGTTTCACGAAAACACCGAAAATTTAGCCGTTTGCGAAGTTTCACGACACTATGATTACTCTAATGGTATTCATCTTCCTAAGCGTCTAGTCAAACTTTGTCCAAAGGATAAACCTTGGTTTACACCTGACATTAAAGAAGCAATTGCTAATCGCCAGCGCTTTTGGCTCAATGGCAATAACTACCTTTATAATTTTTACAGGAGCAAAGTTATTAAACTATGTAAATTTGCCCGTCGCTCTTTCTACCAATCCACTATTAGCAATACCCAGGATCTCAACCCAAAGAAATGGTAGCATAACATTAAACGGTTATCCGGTCAATCTAAATCTGCTTCTCTTTCGGAAATGGTAGTTGATGGGTCTGTTTTCAGTGGTATGGACCTTGCCGAAATCATCAACGATGCATTTAGCAAAGTGACTGAAGAGTTTCAACCCTTGAATCATACTCCTCTTCCTGTTACTTACACTCCTGATGAATACATAATTACACCGCGGACGCTGTCGAACGTTCTCTTTTGGCATTTAAATTGGGAAAATCTAGTGGCCCTGATAATATCCCTAACTGGCTTTTGAGAAACTTTGCACCAATCATTTGTGACCCAATTTGTTCCATTTTCAACGCCCCCATTAACCAGGGTTGTGTTCCTCCTCTTTGGAAGTGCGCCGACGTGTCGCCGCTGCCCAAGATTTCCATCCCTAAATCGGTAGATAATAATGATCTTAGACCGATTTCCCTTACTCCAGTTTTGAGTAAGGTCCTCGAAGGATTCGTTTTCAACTGGTTGTCTCCTATTGGTTATATGCCTCATATTGATCCTCGACAATTTGGCGGAATTAAACACTCTTCCACCTCTCACGCCTTAATCCATCTCGTCCATCAGTGGCTTATGGCGGCTGAAACACCTAAAACCATTGTTCGTTCATGTCTAATTGACTTTGCTAAAAGCTTTTGACAGAATCGATCATAACATCTTAATGGGAAAGCTTCGTCTGCTTAATGTCCCCCCAATTTGGTTAAATTGGTGTGCTGGTTTCTTGAAACATCGACAACAACGAGTTAAGCTGGCCAATGGAGATCTAGTTGGAAACCCATCCACGTAGGGGTATACCTCAGGGGACCAAATTGGGTCCTCTTTTTTTCCTGGTGATGATCAACGATCTCTCTACTGCCCTTCCTATGTATAAATACATTGACGACTGCACCGTTTTTGAGGTTGTTTTACTTTAGGTGGACCATCGCGAATAACATGCGTCTCAATGTTAAAAAGACAAAAGAGTTTCAAATATCTTTCAAAAGGAGTCATTTGCCCTTAATGCCTCTTGAACTAAACGATCATCCTCTAGATGTCGAACATGTTATCAAGCTTCTTGGTGTTTACTTTACCTCCGATCTGAAGTGGTCTATACATACACATCGACCATATATGTTCAAAGGCGAGCAAACGTTTGTTCGCTTTACGAACTTTGTTGCGTAGTGCTGTTCCTTCAAGAGATCTTTGTTTGGTGTATTGCTGTTTTATCCGCCCAGTTCTTGAATACGCCCAGGGACGTAGCGACCGGGGTGTGTGGGGGCGTGCTACACCCCCCCAATGGGGACGTTTCGAAAAAATCAGGTAAAATTGTGACGATCAGGTAAAAAAAAATCAGGTAAAAAATCAGGTAGATTTATGTGCTAAAATGTGAAAGGTTAGAGAAATTTTCTTTCTCTACTCATTATCTTGCGTATATATGCAGCGGCCGCGGGTCAAATGACATGTATATCATATTATCACAGGAAACACAATGACAATTACCATGTGCGCTCACGCATTTTTGAAATATGACTCACATATTTATATAGCGCGCGTATATAGAGTTATACTTATATTGCGCTTTTCAAGGGAGATTTGAACGGATAATTGTGGGAAAGTTCTGTTAAGTGTTAATTTTTCTTTACTGATCAGTGATCACTGCCATGCAATGCAATGAAACGTAGGAAAGTTGAACGATCAAATCGAAATCGCGTCGTTTGCTTGCAATGCGACCAGGTATTAAACGGAGATAATGTAGCGCAGCATCAGCGATCAAAGCATGAAGGTTTGACGCCAAAGTTTCAAGACATAGCTGACAAATCGCAGCGGCTTCTTAATTTTGGAGGACTATCAAAACCTGCGGCTAAGGTTAGTTTATATATTCCTTATATCTTATGGTATATATATTTGTTCAGTTTCAGTTAAATAGGGCAATAACATGATTTTTATAACCGGATATATAGTATATTGTTTATTTGTGGCGGCGCAATTTAACTTGAATATATTAATAACTTATACTTTTTCTATATTAATGTTTTGTAGTCTATAAGCACGGTTGTTGCGCTGTGTAGCAGAGCACAGAGTGCGTCACAAATGATCTATTATTGATCATCACAATCACCAACATCACACATTATATATTACGATGACAAATTAACTTATCTCGTTATTAAATATATTTTTCAACAGTTTCAAGACTCTCAAGAACTACAGGAGAATACACCGGCCTTATAGCGCCAGTTTGCCAGAGCATCAGCAAAGCGCCAGAGCGCCAGTTTGCCAGTGTAAAATTATCCACTGGCTGCCAGAGCGCCAGGAAAAGTGTTCTATATCTCACAACTAGAGAAATAACGCGATCCTTAGCGCCAGAGCGCCAGTTTGCCAGTGTAAAATTATCCACTGACTGCCAGAGCGCCAGTTTGCCAGTGTAAAATTATCCACTGACTGCCAGAGCGCCAGTTTGCCAGTGTAAAATTATCCACTGGCTGCCAGTGCGCCAGAAAAGTGTTCTATATCTCACAACTAGAGAAATAACGTGATCCTTAGCGCCAGAGCGCCAGTTTGCCAGTGTAAAATTATCCACTGACTGCCAGAGCGCCAGTTTGCCAGTGTAAAATTATCCACTGACTGCCAGAGCGCCAGTTTGCCAGTGTAAAATTATCCACTGGCTGCCAGAGCGCCAGGAAAAGTGTTCAATATCTCACAACTAGAGAAATAACGTAACCCTTAGCGCCAGAGCGCCAGTTTGCCAGTGTAAAATTATCCACTGACTGCCAGAGCGCCAGTTTGCCAGTGTAAAATTATCCACTGACTGCCAGAGCGCCAGTTTGCCAGTGTAAAATTATCCACTGGCTGCCAGAGCGCCAGGAAAAGTGTTCTATATCTCACAACTAGAGAAATAACGTGATCCTTAGCGCCAGAGCGCCAGTTTGCCAGTGTAAAATTATCCACTGACTGCCAGAGCGCCAGTTTGCCAGTGTAAAATTATCCACTGACTGCCAGAGCGCCAGTTTGCCAGTGTAAAATTATCCACTGGCTGCCAGAGCGCCAGGAAAAGTGTTCAATATCTCACAACTAGAGAAATAACGTAACCCTTAGCGCCAGAGCGCCAGTTTGCCAGTGTAAAATTATCCACTGACTGCCAGAGCGCCAGTTTGCCAGTGTAAAATTATCCACTGACTGCCAGAGCGCCAGTTTGCCAGTGTAAAATTATCCACTGGCTGCCAGAGCGCCAGGAAAAGTGTTCATGCAATATCTCACAACTAGAGAAATAACGTGACCCTTAGCGCCAGAGCGCCAGTTTGCCAGTGTAAAATTATCCACTGACTGCCAGAGCGCCAGTTTGCCAGTGTAAAATTATCCACTGGCTGCCAGAGCGCCAGGAAAAGTGTTCAATATCTCACAATTAGAGAAATAACGTAACCCTTAGCACCAGAGCGCCAGTTTGCCAGTGTAAAAGTATCCACTGACTGCCAGAGCGCCAGTTTGCCAGTGTAAAATTATCCACTGGCTGCCAGAGCGCCAGGAAAAGTCTTCAATATCTCAAAGCGGAAACTAGAGAAACAACGTGATCGTTTAGTGCCAGGGCGCCAGTTTGCCAGTGTAAAATTATCCACTGGCTGCCAGAGCGCCAGGAAAAGTCTTCAATGACAATATCTCAAAGCGAGAAACTATCTACAGAAATAACGTGATCCTTAGCGCTAGAACGCCAGTGTAAAATTATATCCTTTCATTCCCGTGGCTGTGGCTATATAAGACGCACATATAAGACGCATGTTACGTTGGGGATGTGAAGTTGTTCGAAAGATAAGTTTGTTTGTGTGTTATCTCTCATACACAACGTTGTGAGACGGCCCTTTTATCTCACAGTATAAAACCTATTAATGGCTAATTTCGAGTTGGCCAGCGATGAAGATTTTTATGAAAAATTGCGATAGGAACAAATATAAAACTGTCAAAATATTTTAGAAGAAGACTGGTTAGCCCTACATGCACTTCAGAATCTAACAAAAGACAATTGATGCACATAAAATAAGCTCATACCTATTGCAGCATACAAGATGAGTTAGAAATTTGAACTATGAAGGATTCATGGGTTCGGAAGTCAGATTATAATTTCTTGTTTCCTTTCATGTTAAAAGTGTTATGCTAATTGGCTTTTTTTGTCTAAGCTTTTATCAGATACTCAAAAAGGTGTGTTGGTTTGCGCTAAAATAACCAAGTCGAAGGTGTAATTAATTATTGAACTGAATACAAGAACACTGTTTAAAATAACATTTTTATTTTCCACAATAATCAATATATAAGCGTTACTAGTTTGAGACTTAACTTGTCGTGTCAATCAGGATAATCAAACAAAAAAGTAAAATTAGAATATCGACAATTTTTGGCCTAATATATTTTGTTCTCTATTGTTCATTCTTCTCCATCATTGGCGCTATTCAATATACGGGAAGCGATTTCGTTTGTTGCCATTAACCGTTCGCGAATCCTGTTTGAGACATCCATGTTGGTCTTAAAGAAAGACTTGCGATATGCATGCATGGACAAGCCAAGTCTAGCTAGACTACTTTCATCTACTTCAGCTGGAACTTCTTTCACGAAGGCAATGGTTGCGCCATTTTTGACCACATAACCAAGATGTTGGCTTTCAAGTGTAACCATACTTTCTTGCACGTCTGTTGGGGAAGGTCTTGTTCCCGAGCTGAATCGCTCTCTCAACAAATTGGTCACGACAAGTGGACCATCGTAGTTGATGATCTTCTTCGCAATCTTTGCTGTCGTTTCTTCAGCGGCGCCTGTCAAGTGCTGTGATATAAGAAAATACAGTAAGGACAATAGAAAATGGAAAATGTTAGAATTTAACGTAGATAAGTATAAAAGAGTTTATTATTTTTAAATAAAATACGTGTTGGTTTAAGACATGTTGCTTATAAATGTTTAATTCCCGACGGCTTAAAACCAACAAGGATCAGTTTATCTACGATCTAGACTACCACCAAGCAAGGCATAATTATAGTTACATTAATTACAATTATATTTTTTTAGTTATACATACAGGACTGGATGCATGCAAGGGGACATACTTTTCACATTTCTATCAAAGAACACAAGAACTAAAAGTTTTCCCGACTTTTTTTGGGGGAAGACAGAATCCACGAGGGGGGGATAGTATCCACTAGCAGAGTGTCCGGGGGACAGTTTCAGCAGGGGACACTGCCCCTTCCGTGGGAAAATATTTAATTCTAGCATAAAGTTGTATATCGAAAGTATGTTTTGCGGTTTTGTTATGAAACTGCACTCGATTAAATGCAGCAAATAGCATTTGAAAGCCCAGAAGAAGAAAAATTCAGAGGGCATGCCCCCGAACCACACCTTCGACTTTGGGGTTCGCTAAGTTAATTAACCCCCTGTTTTAAAAAATTCTGGATGCAACTTTACCTTTTCGATTATGTCTTTTTGTTTCTTGAAATATGCATTTAACTTGATGGCCTGTTTCACGTATCTCTTTGGAATTGTTCTTGAAATTGGCCCGTACGCTTGAAACAGAGCCCGCCGAGTATACTGGTAGGTGATGTACAATATCACCGTCCAGCGCAAAACATGGCGACGTTCTTTAGTTGCCCTAGTAACTAAGTTGCCAGCCTGCCAACTAGAATTGAGTTGAAGACAAACTTGTTCGTCAAACTTGTCAAATTCAGCTAAAGCTTCGTCGTCGAGACGATATTCGATGGCCATATCGTCACCGTGGTGATCGCAGTAAATGGCGTTGAACAAAGCGTTGAGGTCTTGAAGGTTGGACCGTCTCAGCGCAACCTCGTATTCTGCGCTTTCTTTGCGTGTCAAAGCTTCAGGTTTGACGATGGCGACATTAAACCTCGCATCAAAACCATCTTGGCCTGCAGACATTAGAGGATAGAGATCCACTAAGAAATTTTTCACCTGCAATTAACAAACAAAAGTATATCTATATTACTATCAATATATATTAATTTAGCACCTCAGTATACAACTTCGTACCCAGGAAATGCATGGCCTTGTCACTTAAGTAATAGGCATATCTTTGGTCAGACAAATTTCAGCATACTATACACGGTGAAACTGATTATAGCGACAATAAAATGCTATAGTACTAATAAATAATAAATAGACGCACCTGAACAAACCCTCCGAGAGCAATGCTTGTTTTGTCAACGCCGACTGGACTCGAGTTGGAACCAGTTGACACAAATAAGGAATCTCCGTCGTACAAACGGCACAACGTTCCCATTTCTCTCTCGCTCAAAATTTGTTTTAGCGTTTGGTACATCTCGTCTTTAACGATGACTGCCGTGCCATTGTTTTCGATAAGATGTTGGCGTAGCCCAACTTCAGTGAACTTGTCGATCGTCAATCTTACGTTATTCTCCCGTTCGACAAAAGACATTGGGATTTTTCCTCCATGATTGTTAGCTGGAGATTTTGCAGCATCAGGAGGAGCCAAACACAGAACGAAACATCCCAAACTTTCATGATGACCCTCCGACAACTTGAGGCGTGTTTTGGAGCCTAACAAACCAGCTATTCGTGGAATAATGGCTAAAAACATAATCTCTTTTACAACACCGTGAGCACGAGCAAACGTTTGCAGCCAATCGGTGAAATAAACCGGGGCAACATCATTCCATTCTATAGTATTTTCACTTGCTTCTGTTGCCAAGGCCTTTATTGTATCGTCAACGTCGCTGACTTTTCGCTTTCGTCGAGAATTTCCAAGCATTGTGATTTGTGACTATAAGCTGTCTCACAACAAGCGTTCGAATGATTTGGTAATTGTTAAACTTTTTATTTATATGTTCAGTTCAAATTTGCGCGCTTTTCCCCCCCCTAATTTGATCATTAAACAGATTAAATCCAGATGGCACATAACAACCAATAATGTTCGACCGATCTCACGCGTATATCACGGTTCAAGGTGATCTAATCTACAACGTCATTTTTCTTTGTTAAACTGAGCCAATTTCCTATACTATATGAACATTCAGTTAACTCTTTCCTGTCTGCATAGGTACTTATAGTATTTTATTCTGGATAACGCTAGATGATTTTATTATCACTTGGGGAAAGCCCTAGGCAGGAATGCGTTATATATAGATCTCTCTAAACAAAACAGGTTACAGACTTAGGGGCTGTTCAAACGAGACCGGGTTATCTCGGGGAGGTAGGGATAACTCGGGGGCTAGGGTTACCCTAGCCTGGTTCCCTGGCCCAATTTCAAAAGAAATAAGGGCCAGGTAACCACTAATCTCATTCTCGCGTCATCAGGGCTAAATCCACTTATGACGATTGCAGTTTTACTCATAGCCACTAAAAACGCGCGAAATTTCAACCAATAGGAAAGCAGAAGTCTTTAGTGGTTACCTGGCCCATATTCTTTGATTGGGCCAGGGTACCAGGCTAGGGTTACCCTATCGCTCCGACCGAGTTATCCCTATCCCCCGAGTTATCTCGGTCTCGTGTGAACGGTTTACTTTTTTAACATGGAAATAAACTACCTCCCGAGATAACTCGCCTCATGTGAACAGGCCCTTACAGCGGTAATTTCAGGTGATTCGCGCCCACCGGATGCAAAAGTTCTTGGCGCCGATCTTTTTGACATAAAGGAGTGGTCACCAAATAACACGTTTCAACGATATTTAGTATATATTATCTTATTAAACAGCCTATATTCTTATTCAGATCTCATTAATGTTGGTTTAAAACAGCCTCGATCTTCTTTCAGACATCGTTGGTGTCGGTGGTTTTGTTATTCCGTGATTTGGTAACCACTCCTTTATGTCAAAAATAACTATTGGCGCCAAGAAATTGTACATCTGGTGGGTGTGAATCACCTAAAACTGCTGTTGTAATGACTCGATCGCGCGAGTCTGTGAAAGAAATGTGCGCACTTTTTTGTACTAGCGGAATGTCCGGCTTACTGATCCGGACATTGCTAATTTTTGGCGTGGTTTTGCAAAAACACTTGTAGAACGGAGATTATATAGACATACTGCATGAAGACCACAAATACTTGCAGATTTTACGTTAATCTCATTTTATCTATTTAATGTACAATCATTGGTGCGAAAAAATATTGGAGAACTTTTGGCGGTCATTTCCTATCGGAAAAACTGATAACTGTTATGACAGCAATCACGTATAGTACTATCTGTACACGTTTACAGAAGTATAGATAACATCACTCTAAACAATGGAAAGATTTATTCTGCATATTGTAGTATTTTTATTTCCCGCAATTCTATGCGGTGAAGTAAATTGTGTTCCTCAAAGAGAACGTCATCACGAATACATTACGAAGATTATTCAACAATTTCAAGATTCTCCAGCTACTCTCTACGTCTATCCACCTATCCCGATGATACAGTCATCAAATCCATTGCTTCCTAACCCTAGCGAATACATGCGTCCAGTTTTGATGTTTTGGGATCCACTCAATCAACTTGCATGTCTAAAAGGTATTATCAGGTGTCCTCGATCGGAATGTAAAGCCAGTTCTGACATTCGTTTTCTTCGGGCTGTTCACTGGAAGGATTGTCACAATCAACGAGAAACCTGTAGACTCTTACATGGAGTAAACGGACCTGTCTACTTAATCAGCCGAGTTTATAGATGCACAGCGCAACATGCAGAGATAATTGCACACCACCCAGCCATCGTCAATCTAATACCAGAATCGCGAAGGCCGTTTATTTTGTCGCATATTAACGGAGTAACCCGTGAGCTTCAAGACAACATTGTATCGTATATAATCTCAGGTTTAAAAATGGAAAACATACATTCAATGATGTCTCAAATATTCATGGAGTCATACACGAGAAAACGTGTTTCTTATGAAGAAGATTATCAATATTTTCTGTCCGCAACAAACATCACACAAGGTGATAGTGAATATGAAGTGTTCCCTCTTGACATTCCAGATGATTATAAAGCACCAAGTATAACCGTCATTCGAGACTGTTTCATTTATGATTTCGAGAAAAAACAGTGCATGTACACTCTTAAAATGATTGAACAATCGGCCGAGTGGATTTCAATTGATCACACTTTTAAAGTAGCGGCAAATATAGGTGCAAACAGAAAATGTGATTCACGATGGGAAAAACAATACGATTCCATGTTCTGTGTTATGAATGATATAGGATGTGTAATCGCATGGCAATTGACTTTTGGGACAGCTTTTGCTAAAGTGGAAGATCTCCTGAAAGGATTGCAAAGAAGGTTTGAACGTCAAGGAAAAAATGTTAACTTGTGCTTTACAGACAACTGTTGTTCGTGGAGAAGCAAACTTCAATCAGTGTTTGGTGTTGGTTTTTTGGTAAAACTAGATATTTTTCATGCAGTACAAAGAGTAGTTAAAAAAATTCCCAAACGTCACCCGTTTAGCTTTCGCTGTGCCCAAGCATTTTCTCTTATTTTCCGTCGTCCACATGACCACGGAGACAATCGCAAAAATTCTACTCCAAGTTCTGAAATAATGAACAAACAACTAGATGAGTTTGTATTAACTTGGAAAGATGTACTGTTCGAAGAAAAATCAGTTTTGACTTTAGACGCACTGAAAGAAATCGTCAATTTAAGGAAACACATAACGAAGGGGTGCTTGTCAGATATTCCGCCTGGATGTGGCACTGAGCGCAATGAAAACCTTCATAAGTGTTTACGTAAAAGTGCCTGTAAAGTTCGAATTGGCGTACATCTAGCCGTTGCCCTTTTTACAACATTTCTTTATGTATGGAATGAGAAACGAAAATCAGGAGCTGCTGGCAAAAAGCTCAAAGTAGTTCCTGTAATCGATTCATGCGAAAATATCAAATTGAAAACTTTCGACAAGAACAAGGCTGAAGAAACTTTCGGTGTAGGTGTTTCAAGTGAAAGAAATTTTAATGCTCATGACGATACCATCCCATTATCATATTGTGGTTTGTTTGCAGACTGCGATTGGGACGCCAAGGAACACGATTTAGAAGATATTCTAGAGAATTCGGATTTTATTTTGGGAAAAGAAGACGTTAGAAATATTTTAGACAGGGCAACAAATTTAGCTGGTGTCGTGGATAGTTTGGAAAGAAGTAATGGTCGCAATCGCATGTTGAATCATAACCACCTAAATTTAATGTCAAATCCGGCACTATTTGCTTTTGGAACTTGTATCGACAAGAACGCGAATGAAGAGGTTAACGCAGAACGCTTGCAAAACACATTAGCTTCATATAATATGGAGGTCGTGACGTCTCAGCCAGATGGCAATTGCTTCTTTACTTCTGTTATTTTTGGTTTGAAACAAATAATTTCTTCTGAAAAATATGTAAATTATCGTGAGTATTTATATAGTTTGAATTTATCCTTTAAGCAACTGGAAGAAACTGTTCTTCAGTTGCGCAAACTTTTGGTTGAAGAATGGCTGGCAAATATGTCTGAGTATGCTAATTTTGTTACAAATAAAGATAGGTCCTTTCAAGAGTTGGCAGATTCCTACAGGTTACACGGTGTCTTTGCAGGCGAATTGGGAAACATCATGGTCGTTGGACTAGCAAACGTTCTTCGAATAAATGTCGTGCTCTTTACATCCATGCAAAGAATGGAAACTATACCAATTGTCCCAAGAGGAAAAGTATTAATAACGTGTCCCATTTACTTAGCGTTCAATCACTCTGGATGCGGGCATTACGACGCTGTTATTGAATCCGTAGGCGTAGATACAGAAAAACACGAACAGACAGCACACGACTCACACGTCAAGGAAATTCCAAAAAGTTCGAAGCAAAACAGTTCGGAAGAAAAAGGCTGTCGTTGTGGTAGAGGAGCGGCAAAGCAAAATAAGGAAAGGAAATTTTGCTTCCAAGCACCAGGAGAGCGTCGTACGCAGTGTCCTTGTTTCTGTGATCTGAAAAAATGTTCGCAAGCATGTCACTGTTGGAATTGTAACAACCCTCATGGCATGAAATCCGACAATACTGCGACAATCAAGAACACTCAAGCTGCAAGGCCACGAATACGGGAGAAACACAGTATGCAAGGTTTGCGAAAAACTAGTCTAGACTATATGCTAGAGTGTGGAGAGAAACCAAAAGATCCCAATTGGAATACGATGGAAAAACATGTCCTAACATCGCTTGTTGGCCACACTATCGAAAAAGGAGAAGCGCTAAATGAAGATAACATCGCGATGTTATACAACGAGCTGGTAGACATCGTAAATGAACTGCCAAACGTCAATTTAATTCTGAGCAAAAAATAAAATAAAATGATAAAGCAAATGCTCAAAAAAACATCCCAGGAAGCAGAACTATTTCGGCAGATATATTTGCAACAGGTTGAAGAGAATATAGGCACTGATAAATTTTAGTTAATTATACATATATACGTCATTATAGGTCTTCAAACAGATCAGGTGAATTGGGAACAAAATATATTAGGCCTATAATTGATATTCTAATTTTACTTTTTTGTTCTCAAACTAGTAGCGCTTATATATTGATTATTTTGGAAAATAAAAATGTTATTTTAAACAGTGTTCTTGTATTCAGTTCAATAATTAATTACACCTTGGACTTTGGTTATTTTAGCGCAAACCAACACACCTTTTTGAGTATCTGATAAGAAGCTTAGACAAAAAAAGCCAATTAGCATAAAACGTTTAACATGAAAGGAAACAAGAAATTTAATCTGACTTCCGAGCCCATGAATCCTTCATAGTTCAAATTTCTAACTCATCTTGTATGCCGCAATAGGTACGAGCTTATTTTATGTGCATCAATTGTCTTTTGTTAGATTCTGAAGTGCATGTAGGGCTAACTAGTCTTCTTCTAAAATATTTTGACAGTTTTATATTTGTTCCTATCGCAATTTTTCATAAAAATCCTCATCGCTGGCCAACTCGAAATTAGCCATTAATAGGAACTGAACTATTATTGATTAATAGCTAATATAAAATAACAGCCATGGCAAACTGTTCTTTACCTAGTAGTTTTATACTGTGAGATAAAAGGGCCGTCTCACAACGTTGTGTATGAGAGATAACACACAAACAAACTTATCTTTCGAACAACTTCACATCCCCAACGTAACATGCGTCTTATATGTGCGTCTTATATAGCCACAGCCACGGGAATGAAAGGATATAATTTTACACTGGCGTTCTAGCGCTAAGGATCACGTTATTTCTGTAGATAGTTTCTCGCTTTGAGATATTGTCATTGAAGACTTTTCCTGGCGCTCTGGCAGCCAGTGGATAATTTTACACTGGCAAACTGGCGCCCTGGCACTAAACGATCACGTTGTTTCTCTAGTTTCCGCTTTGAGATATTGAAGACTTTTCCTGGCGCTCTGGCAGCCAGTGGATAATTTTACACTGGCAAACTGGCGCTCTGGCAGTCAGTGGATAATTTTACACTGGCAAACTGGCGCTCTGGCGCTAAGGGTTACGTTATTTCTCTAATTGTGAGATATTGAACACTTTTCCTGGCGCTCTGGCAGCCAGTGGATAATTTTACACTGGCAAACTGGCGCTCTGGCAGTCAGTGGATAATTTTACACTGGCAAACTGGCGCTCTGGCGCTAAGGGTTACGTTATTTCTCTAATTGTGAGATATTGAACACTTTTCCTGGCGCTCTGGCAGCCAGTGGATAATTTTACACTGGCAAACTGGCGCTCTGGCAGTCAGTGGATAATTTTACACTGGCAAACTGGCGCTCTGGCGCTAAGGGTCACGTTATTTCTCTAGTTGTGAGATATTGCATGAACACTTTTCCTGGCGCTCTGGCAGCCAGTGGATAATTTTACACTGGCAAACTGGCGCTCTGGCAGTCAGTGGATAATTTTACACTGGCAAACTGGGCGCTCTGGCAGTCAGTGGATAATTTTACACTGGCAAACTGGCGCTCTCTGGCGCTAAGGGTTACGTTATTTCTCTAGTTGTGAGATATTGAACACTTTTCCTGGCGCTCTGGCAGCCAGTGGATATTTTACACTGGCAAACTGGCGCTCTGGCAGTCAGTGGATAATTTTACACTGGCAAAACTGGCGCTCTGGCGCTAAGGGTTACGTTATTTCTCTAATTGTGAGATATTGAACACTTTTCCTGGCGCTCTGGCAGCCAGTGGATAATTTTACACTGGCAAACTGGCGCTCTGGCAGTCAGTGGATAATTTTACACTGGCAAACTGGCGCTCTGGCGCTAAGGGTCACGTTATTTCTCTAGTTGTGAGATATTGCATGAACACTTTTCCTGGCGCTCTGGCAGCCAGTGGATAATTTTACACTGGCAAACTGGCGCTCTGGCAGTCAGTGGATAATTTTACACTGGCAAACTGGCGCTCTGGCAGTCAGTGGATAATTTTACACTGGCAAACTGGCGCTCTGGCGCTAAGGGTTACGTTATTTCTCTAGTTGTGAGATATTGAACACTTTTCCTGGCGCTCTGGCAGCCAGTGGATAATTTTACACTGGCAAACTGGCGCTCTGGCGCTAAGGGTCACGTTATTTCTCTAGTTGTGAGATATTGCATGAACACTTTTCCTGGCGCTCTGGCAGCCAGTGGATAATTTTACACTGGCAAACTGGCGCTCTGGCAGTCAGTGGATAATTTTACACTGGCAAACTGGCGCTCTGGCAGTCAGTGGATAATTTTACACTGGCAAACTGGCGCTCTGGCGCTAAGGATCACGTTATTTCTCTAGTTGTGAGATATAGAACACTTTTCCTGGCGCTCTGGCAGCCAGTGGATAATTTTACACTGGCAAACTGGCGCTCTGGCAGTCAGTGGATAATTTTACACTGGCAAACTGGCGCTCTGGCAGTCAGTGGATAATTTTACACTGGCAAACTGGCGCTCTGGCGCTAAGGATCGCGTTATTTCTCTAGTTGTGAGATATAGAACACTTTTCCTGGCGCTCTGGCAGCCAGTGGATAATTTTACACTGGCAAACTGGCGCTCTGGCGCTTTGCTGATGCTCTGGCAAACTGGCGCTATAAGGCCGGTGTATTCTCCTGTAGTTCTTGAGAGTCTTGAAACTGTTGAAAAATATATTTAATAACGAGATAAGTTAATTTGTCATCGTAATATATAATGTGTGATGTTGGTGATTGTGATGATCAATAATAGATCATTTGTGACGCACTCTGTGCTCTGCTACACAGCGCAACAACCATAAGCACCACAGACTCCACAGTCACCATTGAACCGCAAGACGAAGATTTAGAGAATGAACAAATTATTGTCGTTCCGTTCAATTCTACCGAAGCCGAAGACGAGCAACAACAAATGATCTGTGACTCCGTCTGCTCATCGAAAGCATCGACTAGCCACACTCCAATAGACACTGGAAACGAATTACTAGAGCGTACTGTCCCTGAATTCTCCAATTTGTCCTCCAAAGAAGGAAACGATGTTGAAACAGGAAATGAATTGCGATTACCAGAAATCATCATCCCAGAAACGGTGCCCATGCCTGAAGAGTGGACTGATGACACAGAAAATGAAAATGCCGAGCCAGCTGAGGAAGAACTACTTGATGACGTTGGTTCTTTGACAGAGCCAGAGGCCACAGAAGAATACCTTCGCTGTCTGGGACAGTTGCGATGGAGTTCTGAAAATTATTAAATCTTGTCAGTGAAGCATCTGATCAAAATCCAGTCCACTTGAAATCTGCGTATGCAGAGCTCATCGATACTTGCGACAAGGTCGTCACAATGCTCAGTGACACGAAAAGATTGGCGGTGGCTGGACTAAAAGCTGTGCAGAACCAATCACAGGGCCATGAGTTTGAAATTCTTGAGTCAAATACTCTGCTTGAACACGATCCTGCTAGAAGACCATCAAAATTGACTAGAAACCAAATAAGATATGCAATCCATCTTGGACCGTGCCAACCGCAACTATCAATTTACCCACAAAATGCTGCCCTTACCAAGAAGGGAAAACAAAGTTCATTTTCCAAAACATGGTTTCATGATTACCCTTACTTGGAGTATAGTGTGACAGAGAATAAAGCATACTGTTTCGTTTGCAGCGTGTTTGGAAAAGGTGGCTATCAGAGTATACAGAGAGAAAGATCAGATAAATCTTGGATTGAAGGGATTGATGACTGGTCAAAGATGAAAGGTAGTCGAGGAAAAGACAAAGCCGGAAAGCTCGAGACGCACTTTAGCTGTGGCGCCCACACCTCCGCACTCCGGTACTACACCAACTTTGTCCGCGAAGGTGGCCAGATCGACACATTGTTGACAAAGCAGCAGCGAAGAGGCATTATCGACAGTGAAACGGAAAAGGAGAAGAACAGAGAAGTTATCGAGGTGCTCTTTGACGTGGCTAAAACTCTAGCAAGAAATGCGATGGCATTTCGTGGTAACAACACTGATGAAGACGGAAACTTCCGGCAGATTGTCGAACTTCTTTCGCGCCACAACCCAGTGATGAAAGCCTGGCTAGATAACCGTTCTGCGCGTAAGTACCACACGACATACCTAAGCCCACAAAGTCAGAATGAGTTCATTAGCCTACTGAGCGAGGAGGTGAGAAGCAGAATAAGTACTTGTGTGAAAAATGCTGGTTTCTGCTCAGTTATGGCAGACACCACACCAGACGTGAGTCACAGTGATCAGCTCTCTGTTGCAGTCCGTTATGTCGATACTGAATCCTGCATGCCAAAAGAGCGTTTAGTGAGGATCGCAGTAACTAAAGACAAGACTGGAGCTAGACAAGCAGAAGATATTGTGAAGTGTTTGAAACAATCTGACATCCCATTGTCTACTGTTATGTTCCAAACCTACGATTCAACTGCAAGCATGTCTGGAAAATTCAATGGCGCCCAACAGAAGCTTAGTGAATTGTTAGAGCGAAAGATCCCTTACACAAAGTGCACTCCGCATGGTGTAAATCTGGTAGTAGAGCACGGTTGTACAGCCTCACCATTAATTGGTAAGGTGTTCATGGTCTTGGAGCAGATTTTCGTATTTTTCACCAGCAGCACAAAAAGGCATGAAGAATTGCAACAGAAATCCCATGAAGTTGAAAACTACCTGCAGTTGCGAAACCTTTCCAAGACAAGATCGACAGCCCGTCCCGAATCTGTTGAAGCTGTTTGGAGAAGTCTAGAAGCTATTCTGTCTGCTCTCGATTCAATTAAAGATTCAAGATCATGTGACAAAGAGTCGAAGACCAAAGCGCTGGCACTGATCAACAACATTGTCAACATCGACTTCATCTGCGGAATAATGTTTCTGAAGAACGTCATGTACAAGACAAAACTACTCGCCGACTTCCTTCAAGGAGAGACAGTTGATATTGCCGGTGCCATCATTGCGATAGAGTCGACACAAGATTGTCTACAGAAAATGCGAGTAGATGATAAAGCAGTCGACGACCAAGTACAAGCCGCAATGGCAGTTGCTCGAAACATCGGCGCTGACCCAGTTGCAGATTTTTCCAGGTTACATCGAATAAGGAGGCCTTCTACACGACTAGACAATCAACCAGAATCAACAGCTATGGAGTTGGCAAGCATCCCTACCTTTTATCGCACCGAATTTTTCAAGTTAATCGACCAATTGTGTACCACGTTGATGGAGAAAGGGAATTCTCTCAAAGACACATTTCAACCTTTCCTGAAAGTGCTGCATGCATCCAGAAAGTCCAGGAACAGTCGAGGACATGCGAACATTGCTAGCTATGTTCCCGTTAGTGTTATCACAGGATTCAAGTGCAGCAATTCACAGCGAATTGGCTGTTTTCTTTGAGTACGCAACAAAGGAACATAAACGAGAACAAGATTAACGCCAGTCGGAAGGTTTGGAAGCAAAACCGATGACATACACAATTGCTGCAAACATCGCTCTTCAAACAGCCCGGAATCATGGACTCTACAGGTTAGCTGCCAAGGTTTACAAGTTATTTCTAACAGCCGCCCCGGCAGTTGTTACGAACGAGCGATCATTCAGTCTATTGAAGATTGTGAAAAGCTATTCACGAAACAATTTATCAGAAGAACGTTTGAATGATTGCATGATCCTTGCTGCAGAAAAGGATATCACTGACGCCGTCGATGTTAATAAGCTGGCAAAAAAATGGTCAATCTTGAAAAACCGACGACTGTTAATCGAATGAGGAAGCTTTTAACTAATTTTTAAAACATACCAATTACCAATACTACCTATAATGCATAAGTTCATCAGAATATATATATATATATATATATATATATTTATTTAAATATACTATATATTCACCAATTAAAATTACTATATTCGTTAGTTTTATCAACCCTTTGAGGCTTTGAACTTTTAGCCTTTAGGACTTGAGAATTGTGAACTTGTAAATATTAGAACGTCTTGATCAGCTCAATGTATGCATGTAGATTTTTGTTGGTATACATGTTTTTGGATACATAAATACATACAGGTTCAGAACTGTGGGCCGTGGGGAGTTCCGTGTTCACATTGCTTTTGTAACAGTGTTAAAAGCACTTGGTGGGAATGGGAAATAATGTGTTGGGGACGCGTGGGAGACTAGGAGTACCTAGCTAAATATTCATGTAAATTTCAAAAATATTTTTCAAATCAGGTAAATAAGCGCATACACCCCCCCAACTTCCAAGCCTTCGCTACGTCCCTGAATACGCCTGTGTGGTTTGGCACTCATGATCATCCCTCCCATTAAAATTGCGCGATCAACTTGAACAAGTACAACGAAGAGCTGTCAAGTAATTTTACCTTCCTTTTCTTACGCAGATGGCCTTTTGGAACTTGAAATGAATCCACTTTTCCAACGAAGAGAGACTCTGTGTCAGAAATTCTTTAAGTCAATTTTAGACCATGAAAGTGAAATCCACGACTTGTTGCCTAGTCCTACTGAGAACATCTATTCTTTAAGACATCCTCGTACTTTTCCTCTTTTTAAGTGTCGCACTAAGCGATATCAAAATAGTTTTATCCCTTATTCAATAAGGACATGGGATGCCTCTCCGTAGATTTTAACATTTGTAATTTTAAATTATCATATATCATTGTTAACTTGAGTTTTTCAAATTTACCTTTGTATATTTGCCATTCAAGTTTTGTTAATAAAATCTTATCTAAATCAAACAGTGTACCTCTATAGCTGGTGGTACTTGTGACGTTTGAGAGTGCCTCATTATGTAGAAGCGCGGGCGTTCCGGTGTTGGTCATAGAACAAGGACCACATGCACCATTACAAATTTTGTGGTTGAAAATTGGATGAAAATTTCATATAAAAAATTCGCCTTTAAAGTTTCGCCGTACATGTAGAAGAAATGAATGAAAAAAATACAAAAAATGTTTTGTGCGCTTTATATAACACCTTACTATGTAACGTTGTTTGGTAATGATTTACTGACACGAACGAATGAAGGTAATTTACACGTCACGAAGATGTGTATTCTTTTTAATGAAAGATCTATTTTACAAAAGCAGAACGTACGATCGAGTCTCTTCTTTTCTTCTGAACACTCACCATTGAACTATAAGGAGACTGGAACGATAACTCAGGGGGGGATTTGGAAGCCAGTGCCAGTCCCTTTGCAGGTAGCTCCCGTGCTTCATCCTGCCATATATTTTGTTTGGGACGATAACAAATTACTCCAAAACAACGGATTGAAATACATTGTTTTCTACGTATGTTTTTAGAAATAACATTGGCTTCATTCAATTTGATGTATAGTATAAGTTTCCTCGTTATTTTAAACTTTTTGAAATGTAGTAAATGTTCGACCATATTTCGCTGGGAAATATTTTAGTTTTTCTGAGTTTTGAGCTGAAATACTTAACGCTGAACGTTGAGCTATATATGAAACTGAAGCTATTGAAAAATGCTATTTGGTATAGAAACATCAAGACTTTAGCTAAAAGGGAAATAATTAAAAAATATAAAAACAACTGCCATTTTGTAACCTACGGCAAAAAAAATGGCAGTTGTTTTTATATTTTTTAACTATTTCCCTTTTAGCTAAAGTCTTGAAGTTTCTATACCAAATAGCATTTTTCAATAGCTTCAGTTTCATATACACAGCCCAACGTTCAGCGTTAAGTATTTCAGCTCAAAACTCAGAAAAACTAACATTCAAAGATTTTTGGCTTCATCCATTCATAGGGCCTGACTTATGGAGTTAGCGTTCCAGTTTACTTAGAGTTCAATGACACTCACTCACCTGGAAGGTGGGTTCTTCGCGCCCGCAATACGTCACAGTACTAAACTATGTGATATTGAATAAAATTTCCCTTTGCTATCACTGAATAATTTTCTGCAGCCTTGGCAGAAACCGTACAGTCAGTAATAAATAACATTAAATCTAGAATCCGTATCCAATGAAAGAAAGGCGTAGGAGAAGTCTAAATCCCAACTTTTAAAGAGATCCACGCATGTTTGGTAATAGACCTTTCCGCATGAAGTGAATGGATCACGTGATGTTTCTTTTTGACAAATCGGATTGGCTAATGTCCAATGTTTGTCCGAAGTTTCGCGAGAGACAATCAAATCTCTAAACGCGTTATCCACGCACTTCATACGGAAAGGTGATTAGGCCTCATGATCATGGGCGTCGCCATCTCGGATTTGATAATTTATTTATTAAAGTGCCTATGAAACGAAAATGAAGTCTGTCTTATTTAAAAGACCACTTAAAATGATAGAGTAACATATTTTGAAGTTTTTTGCTTCCTTGCTTCGTTCTCGAGATATTTCAGTTGTTTGATATGCATTTTGACGTCACATGTGCATAATGAGTTATCTTTGCTATTGTCAAATATAATCATTTGAAAATCTACATGTTTAGTTTTCTGGGCGAAACGCACGCACTTGCTTCCTTCGAATTATTCTGGTCTGATAATAGCAAAGATATATACAACTTTTTTCGATAACTCATTATGCACATGCGACGTCAAAATGTTTAATTTGCATATCAAACAAATTGAAATATCTCAAGAAGGAAGCAAGGAAACGAAAAACGTCAAAAGATGTTACGCTATCATTTTACGCGTTCTTTTAAATAAAACAAACTTTCATATAAGCAGTTTAAGTTCTCCACTTATACGTAAACTGGAACATTAATCTTTCACTTGTCAGATTTGTTCACTTCTATTTACCAAACAGAAACAACACAAACGTCTGTTATTGTGCATAATATATATATATTATTTATTGGTAGATTAATTCCTGAAATAATGTAAACTTCCTGTAAACCAGTAACCATGGTATTGATATATATGTGTACAGAAAAGATAAATTAATACATTATACTTCTTTACAATAATTATGATCGCTGTGTTGATATAATAAAACACTGTAATACGAAGCTCCACCTTAAAGGTGTCTTATAAATACATCTTCTAATAGATTAAATAGCTATAGATATTTGTAAAGAAATTACAGAGGTACTCGCATATAGATTATATACAGAATAAAAACAGACCACCTCTACTCTTAAACCATAATGGTATAAGTAACGGACACAGTTCTGGCGGCGCGCCACTACATAGGGGAACCATGAAAGATGCTTTCTCCTGCACAAAGACCTACTTGTTTAAGGCACTGTTTACATGAAGCGGATTGACAGTCCAATCGGATCGAAAAATGCGAGTGAAGTCAATCCGTGCACATGTTTGCATGGAGAATCCGATCAGCTTGGAACTTTGTTTTCGGTTTTGGAACACTATTTTCTGTGCTTCCCTCAATGTCTGCCATTCACCCATGCGTATCAAGTCATTTTCAAGTCAAACCGTGTTTAGATGAATCAGATTGGAAACATTCAAGTCGATCCTTGCTTGAATTTCAAGTCAATCCACTCCACTGCGTGGATTGACTTCAGTCATCCGTTTCGATCAGATCGAAAACTTTCAATCTTCTTCATGTAAAGACAAGGAGAAACAACATGCGAGATTTGACTTTAACACTCAATCCGCTTCATGTAAGCAGGGCCTTAGCCTCTGCAGAGGAGATTGTTACTAATTCATTACCCAAATCTAACCCTAACCCAACCCGAATGCAAATCAATTTTAATTTTAAAAAATCGAGGCAGTTTTTTGACGCCATAACACCAACTGAATGAGTGGAATATAGCCTATTAAACCCGTTGCAAGAAAGCCGCGCTGAAAGAGTGCGCAAGGCTGCCTGGCAGAAAACGCTTGATATCTGTAGAATTCTACGCTGCGAGCCAAGCATTCTTTTCCGGCTATTTCTTCGCTGAGAGAGAGGAAGAAAAGAAGGCTCTGCTGTATTCGTGTGTTTAGCTTCGTCCAAGATTTAGGACGAAGTAACCCGTTTAACCGGTTTTCTGCTCTGATTCGAACTGGGTTCGAGATTGGTAACCAAGCAATTGACATGCATGCGCAATGGAAACCAGTCACGAATACAGCAGAGCCTTCTTTTCTTCCTCTCTCTCAGCGAAGAAATAAGGAAAAGAAGGCTTTGCTCGCAGGGTAGTAGAATTCAAGTCAATATCTAAAAAATAACTGTTTTGGCTTATATACCGCTTTTGGTTGTCACTATATACGTTAAATCTATGCACGGTATCAACAAATTAAGTGGCTTCAAAATACACGGTTTGAAGGTAATTTTTGTAGTGTTTGTATTGTTTGTTGAACACTTAAAATATGAGCAAAAAGCCAACGATGTTCGAAAATGTTCTTGCATTAATCCCACAATATTCGAAGATCATTTAACCTGTGTAGCTAGCGATTATTAACAAATAAATTACATTTTTCTGTGCGTATGTAAATAGATCACAAGTGACGTCACAGCGTGTAAAAAAAAAACCACAGTAGAACACGAGACGCAGTAAAGTGGCAGTGACTGTTGTTCTTTACACGCTGTTACGTTTTCTGTGATCTATTACAGTACACACACGTAAAAATGTAACCTATTTGTTTTCTACAAAATGGTTTATTTTTTATTACTTGTGCATGTGTATGTGTATGTGTATGTGTCCTCAGTCGTCTAATACATCACAGGCAACAACCAATGAAAATGAACATAGGATAGAACTCGTGTTGTTGTATAAAATGTATTCACTCGCTTGTTATTTCATGCAACTCTCTAATGTACATTTCTTTCTGTTGAAATTAAAATACTTGATTTTGCGGCGTTGGCGTTAAACCACGCGCTTCTAGTAAACGAATCATGTTCTAGTAAACGAAATATTTATTATTTAAAAATGCAAACGAACTAGGACCTCTCTGAAGTGTATAGAATCGTGGACCACTGGACCAGGGCTCCAATCCCCAATAACACCTTAAAAATGTTCTCATTCATTATCTAATTAAACTGTGAAAAACAATCGGCAGACAGTTTCTGCTAGCTAGGCCTTAAAATATTCGCGTCCTGCTTAAGCATCCACGGGTTGTTCCCTTGCGCGTTCATTAAGCGCTCACGCAGCGCGGCTTCCTTGCAAAGCCTAGGTACCAGGCTGAAACCCCGGCAGTGGCGCGCTATCAAAACAGTATACGATACACACATTGACACAACTACTATAGCTATGTTCATACATGTACCTCATGCCCACACAAGGTAAACCCGCTACAATTCTTTGCTGTCGTCTCCTGTATAATACATTCTGTGTCTCAGGTGCCAGGCAATGCTCCCGCAAGCCGATACGGTTTTAAACTGGTGAATAACATTTCTTGGAATAAAATAGATATCGTTGTCTTTTAGACGAATTCTCGAATACCGGATCCCTTCTCGACGCAGCTGGTTTAGCTTGGCTTCATCCACCCAGGTCACACACTGAAAGACAACATTAAGCATGCCGTTATTAAATGACACCCTGATGAAATAATCCCCTGAGTTTCGGTGACGACAAATTTTAAATGTTTAAATCCAGGGCTCAAAATAACGGTCGGTCACATGTCAACGACCGGCCAAAATCGTCAGATGACCGGCCATTGAACCTTGAAATATCTTATAACAAGACGCCTGGGTCAGGCGTTCACTCGAGCTACTGGCAAAGTGCGGAAGTGCTTGGGTAAAAGATACTGATTGAAGTTATTGCAGCAATCACAAAATCGAAGCCTGAATGTGGTGCATACTTCACACTGGTGAACATATTTACGATCAAGACAGTTGTCAGCCACATCTGATCAATGTTAAACTACAAAGTCAGTCAGTCTATTTCGAAATCTACCAACAATGTGCAAGAACACCTTGATCAAAAGGCAAAGCTGTTCAACTTTTTGTCCAACTCCAAAAGCAAAAGGGGCAACGAACTTAATACAACATGCCTCACGGCCTTACTCAGTCACACGGCTAACAACTCACCGGAAGTATGAATAGTACCGGAAGTATGAATAGTAGCGTAAAATGTACAAAAAATGCAAAATCGTGACACCCAAAAAGGGGAAAAAACCGAAACCGAGCCGAAACTTAGACTCGGCCTACCACAGTAGCCCGAGTAAATAGCCTAAACGTTACCTGTGATATAGGAGGTTCGTGAAGATCTAACTGAAGAATTCCAGAAAGTTGACGAAAATCCTCAGCGTGGAAGGCGACCACATCTTTTACTTCTCTGTTTGCGTACTCCAATCTGGGAATGTTGAAAAACAAGAAATTATTACCACAATGAAGTCAAGTTCTTAATTAAGGCTTAGTTTATTCATGCATATAGTCGTGCCCAACTAAGATGTGCATAATGGATTCCCGCAGCTACCAAATTTGTATTATTTTAAGGTCTATTGAAGACTTTTTAAGATAAAAAAAAGTACAGAAAGTAACAGCTATTTTTCGCGGTCTCATAACTCCAATGAGAAATGGCTAAAATTAAGAAATACAGCTAACCGCTGGCAAGACAACCTAAAAATTAGTTGGTATTTACTTAGCACTTTTTCTAGCACTTTGCATAAAAATTAGTTTACACAATCTACATGTTATGTGCTAAAAAATTATGATTTATATAAGCCAAAATATACATATCAAATCAAGATTCTTTGAAGGCTTTATCCCCACCAAAGTTTCAATCCCAATATAACTCCCACCCTCCCATCCTAAATACCCTCAGAGAAACCCAGGGAGTCCACCAATATTCTAAGCGCGGTTATTCTAATTAAATCACACCTGTTTTCATCAGCAGGGTGTACTGCTTTTACGATGGCTACAGCTGCTGTTGTTGATCGATCAAAGCCTTGGCCAACATGGTCCGCGTGACATCGCGTTCGATCTTCTGCCAAGGATTCTCTCGGAGCGGATGATCGGGGTAAATAATGGAGGTTTTGAAGTTCGTTCACAGAAGTTCTAGGAAAAACAAGTTTCGTTGTTTAAGGCCAAAAACCTTTTTCTTTTTCTGGTCAGGGCGCGCAACTCTAATTCCTGCTTATATCGTACACATGCATAATTAGATATAGTTTATATTAATAATACATCTTTTATTATAGATAAATAAATAATAAAATATGTTATTATTGTTTATACATACACACTTGCATGGTGTTTACACCATGCAAATATAATTTTACATATAGTATTTAGTATATATTGTTATTATGTAATCATATAGTCTATTATTTTATATTCTTATTAGTTATTGTTACAGATGAAGAGCCACGTTTGTTGTGGAAATACTGTAATAAAACCGTTGTTGTTATTGTTATTATTGTTGTTATTGTTGTTATTGTTGTTATTATTGTTATTATTGTTATTATTATTGTTATTATTGTTATTATTGTTATTATTATTATTATTATTATTATATGCATATATAAGCATTTAGTACTTACGTTTTGATTTATTTACGTATTTTTTTATAGAAATGTAAACAAAAAAGGATCGACGCGTAAAGAAAAAGACGTACTAGGTTTAGGCACGTTTGGGATTGGGGTTAGCACTACCAAAACAATCACGAACCACTATCTATACCTTACAGTATAAGCACTGGTATATACCGGACGTTCGGTGGACGTTCGGTGGACGTTGGTTAAGCTCAATTACTCAGAAAAAATTTCTGAAACCCCAGACAGGGTTCGAACCTGCAACATTCTAATGACCGGTTGGACGCTCTAACCCGAGACTCGGGTAGAGAGCTAAGGTTGCAAATTCATAGTCATATGTGCTATTGTTAAAGTGACATGATAAGTTGTACGTATACACATGTAGTGCATTTGATACGTTTGCGAGCTTGGTGTAATGTAACAGACGTTCGTCAAGCTCGCCGGTCATTCGAAGGTTGCAGGTTCGAGCCCTGTCTGATTTCCGGTCTCGGAAATCTTTTCCGACTATAATTGAGCTTGACGAACGCCCACCGAATGTCAGTTACAATACACCAAGCTCGCAAACGTACCACATGCACTACATGTATACGTACAACTTATCATGTCACTGGTATATACAGTATGCAAACTATTATTTGGACCTAACATCTCAAACGCATTAATAATTCATGACGAAAACACAAAGGAAATCAGTACCGTGTCGGTGGTTTGGATATCGGAGGAAGAAATTACATAAATTAAGCAAACTTCCATCTTGATTTTCTCTTAAAATACTGATTTGTTTGAGATGCTATATCATACACTCGGAGATGTGTTTCATCAGGATATCCAAACACCTCGAAGTTTGTTCAAAAACCTCGCCTCGGTTTTCAACAAACGTCTCGGTGTTTGGATATCCTGATGAAACACTCCTCCTCGTGTATGATATATTACTTGAAGCACTAACCAAAAAGATGATGGGCGCGCTGACCATGTAGGAACATCTATTTCTCAGATCATTGCATGGTTATCTCCATACATATAATAACGCTTTTTAAATATTGAATACCGTAGAATCTCAAACGGTTCCCAAAAGTAACGGTCCCTTCAAATGTACGATACATTTCTCTCTTGGAATGAAGTTAAAAACACCAGGAAAACGTACGATAATTTTTACGATTTTAACAGTATAAGTATTACTTAAGACCTTTCTCTAAAACAATGCTTCCGTTAACATTTAACAACGAACTTAAAAACATGTACTTATAAACCCAAATACGATATTACTGAATACTGATATGGATTATATGTAACGTGAATAGTTCAATGCCAAAATATTTTTTTATTTGAACTTTTATTTCTTGTCATATTGATGTTTGTATTCCAAATTGGTAATGAAGATGTCTATGTACTAGGCATAATTTGCATACACAATGTTCTGTTACAGGAGAAATATTGCCCAACTCACATGCTAATGGCATACTTGAATAGTATATTCTATATTTTATCGTATTTTTCACTCAAATCTTCAAGCGGTTTATTATACAAAAGAAAAATGAAACAGAAATGCCTACATTGACGTCATCTTAATCACCATTTTTGAAATACAAAACTCATTATGGCACTAAATAAAAATTCAAATCAAAAAATATTGTGTGGCATTCAACTATTTACGTTACATACTGTAGAATCCATATCAGTAATATCTTATTTGAGTTTATAGTCACTTTAAAATACTGGGTCTATGTTACTGTTCGATTACAACCTTTTGACGTCGACCAAACCTATGGAGTGATATCTGCTGGTCATTAACCGGGCAAAGATTGAAGCCAAACATGGCGGATATGTAGGCCTGAAGTACGTATAGTTCCAGTTTCCTACGCGGTCTTTTGACCAAATCAGACTTGACCAGACCGCGTAGAAGACTGGAACTATACGTACTTCAGGCCTACATGCCCGCAAATTGTCCGCCACAAAGATATCACTCCAGTTATATATAGAGCTCATGCACTGGACAAAACCAGCTCTTATTCAAACGTAATTTTTTAGAAAAAATAATTTTTCAACGTATTTTCAAAATTGACAACATTACCGACATTTTGAGGCCTTTTTGTTCAAATTCTGACATTTACCTATTTTTGCCTACTGTAATATGACATTTCCCGCGAGTGGAATTTCTTGCAAAAGATCATTTTACCTTTTCCTTTTATGAGGTGACCTTGGTATCTCGGTCGCTGGCACCATCTGCTCTCCAGGACGAATCCACAAAATAGGGCCATCGTTACTTTGCCTGGGATCGTCCATTTTTAATAGAGAATACATACCCCAAGGCATAACGGGCTTAAGAAATGGACAATTCTCAATGAACTCAAGCATATCTGGAAAATATCCACCAGCTTCTTCGTGCACCTTGCCGACCAAGCTGAACTGCAGCAAGCCGCCCCAGCGAAATGTACCATATTTATAAGTGTCCTGAACTCGACTATAATAATCCGTAAAATGACATGTGTCTATGTCTGTTTTCTTGCCTAATACATCCGTTTTGACAGTTTCGTTCGGATGCTTCTCGCCAAAATAACGTACCAGCTCGGGAATGCCTCGGGCAGCATCGTGTACGACGCCCATTACATGGTTAGCCTGCCCAGGCCCCCTCTCCTCAAATACAACTTGAAAGAACTCGTCGACAAGCTGTTCCATGTGCTCCTCGCTCAGATCTTTCACTTCGTTGTAATTCACGTGAACAATAGAGGCACCTCCATTCGGCGATGTTTTAACACAAATAAACTTGGAAAATGACATCTTCTTTAGGTCAATGTTATTAAGATCGTAGTCAAGACACGCACGATCTTCACGATCATAGTATTTCTTCTTTTTCTTTCTCTTCTTCTTGTGCCCATTTCTTATCTCAAGATTGTTTTTAATATCAGCAACTATAAAAACATATCGTACGAATCTTAATTACGATGCATCAAAAAATAGGTACGCGGCCGCGTACATACGTCTACCACTGGTACTTGCAAGCATACAGAAAAATCAGTAGCTTGGGAGTTTACAGTTGGCCAATCAAATTGCCAATCAGTTCATAGGCAATGCACTGCGAGACTGTACTTAATGTAAGTTTGTACTTCATGTTAGCCTGTCTCCCAACCCCAAGACAAAATGCGAAGCATACATCAAGTAGTCACCAACTTGACGAAGCATCGCCACATATACGAGTATACGTACAACCCCGGTCGATGGTATAGCGCTACTTGGTTGCTGAGCAACCAGTAGACGCAAAAATCGTACCAAGCATTTACCATTAAGTACACTGTAATTTGTTTATTATAAAAGTACTGAGAACCCATATGGCGATGTTTGAATCTCAACATTGTTGCTGGCTAACAATGTACATGTACTGCACCTTTTTGACAAACAGAGTACACTCACTCACTCGCGCATTCGAGATCAAGAGAGTACATGTATGCTATGAAGTTAACCTCGTACCCAGAATCGTATCTCCGCTTTCCTTCCCCCACGCTATACGTAAAAAGCCAGGGTGAGTGCGGGCAGAGGTAAGGCCCAGGGTACGAGGCTGCTATGAAGTGTCTACACTTCACAGCACAGTACACTCTCCTGTAAACGAGTTTCCTACTGTATAGTTTTTGCTAGAATTACCCACAATCAAGGCAGTATCTAGAGTTAATTTGATTCCGGAAAACGCTTGGGCGCCCAAATTCAAAAGAAGAAAAAGTATAAAAAAAATTAAGAAATAAAATAAAATAAAATACCAATTACAAAAAAATAAAGATTAACATACTTTATAAACCGAGTGCACTTGACATTCTGCTGAACAGACGCGATCTGAATGACAATTAGCGTTGGCTTGGAAGAAGCTGGGGACCCCAGGGGTTCATAGACACGGACAATAAAGCTCCTGTTAATTATAATACCTTCTATAGTTTTTCGAGAGCTTAATATACAGTTTAATATGCCGCCATTGCTGACAAACCAAATAAAAACGTTGCTGAGACCATGGAAAGCCGCTAGCCAATAAAAGATAGAAAGTGCTTGTAATGCTTTATACGATTTTTTCCACTAGTGGAAAACATCGTATACCCAATCAAAAAGCTTTCCTATTGGTGAAAAAATATCGTTGGGCAAATGAGATTTTAAATGTTTGAGGTTTATTTGTTACGTTCATTGGACGAAAATCTCAGCTTACAATAAATAGGCATATTTATGAATCACAGTATTTGTATACTACAATAGTGTACTGTATATATCAGTACAAACCAAAAATTTACATTAAGTATGTGTGGGGGAAAGAAAATGCGACTGCACTGTGCGTAATAGCCACCTCAGACTTGTTACAAAAAAGCAACTACACGACCCTGCAGTAGAAATGAAACCCACAATAGTGAGAATCTACAGTATACTGTACATGTCGAGTAGTCCAGTGATTTTATCGGTAAGGCTGTTGTCGAAAACCTATAAGTAGGTGCATGGATTCCAGAAACATTGCTTCCGAAATTAGAGCAATGTCTGCAATCATCAAGTTGAAATACTGGATTAAGAACCCAAAAATGCCATTACAGTCATTACATGCATGCAGGTATTCCTACTACGACATTACAGATATGTTGAAAGCAATGTACAGTACAATAATAGAGCTCGACTTCACTTAGGCCCTGTTTACATGAAGCGGATTGACAGTCCAATCGGATCGAAAAACGCGAGTGAAGTCAATCCGCTAATTGGAACATTGTTTTCGGTTTTGGAACACTATTTTCTGCGCTTCCCTCAATGTCTGCCACTTAGCACAACACGCACCAACTTCACTCATGCATATCAAGTCATTTTCAAGTCAAACCGTGTTTAGATGAAACAGATTGAAGACATTCAAGTTGATCCTTGCTTGAATCTCAAGTCAATGCACTCAACTTCATGGGTTGACTTCAGCCATCCGTTTCGATCAAACCGAAAACTTTCAATCTTCTTCATGTAAACACAAGGAGAAACAACACGGGAGATTTGACTCAAACACTCAACCCGCTTCATGTAAACAGGGCCTATAAGCCTTATCTCAAAGCCAAGCCTGACTTATCTATCACAGGTACCTCCTTAAGCTTAAGCTGCGGTTGAATTTAAAATAACGTTGAATATTTCATGAGTTTAAAGTGACAATTTATACTTAAGTACAGTTTTTTTTCCCTTTTGGCTTCTTATAGAAAACAGAGAGAATACAAGAAAGCTATAAAACAGGCCAAAAACTCACAAGTTTTAACCGCAATTTTGAAACACTCGGGATACTCAGACATTCTCCGTCGGACATTCAGCAATTTTTATAGTCGGTCATAGCATGTAAATTGCATATTATAAAGACCCAAAGAATAATAAATTCACAAAAATGTGGGTCATTTTTGTCACAAAATGTGGGCGGCATCCCACTCTCATTAAGTTTTATGTATGTTAGGCCGGCGCTAAACGTCGCACAATACACGAATTTAATTGTTTGAATTTTATTCGACGAAACCGCGACGTATATCTCGATTAAATTCGACACACGAATTAAATTCGACACACGAATTAAATTCGTCTCGGCAATGTCAGACGGATAATGCGACGATAATGCGTGTTCGAGTTACACGACGAATTATCGTCGCGTCGAATTAAATGTTTCTCTTCTGTCTGTGATAATTCGGCGTCATGTTTTAAAGAAGTCGTTTTTAGGCTCGACGAGCCCAAGTAAACACAATTTAATTCGACTGAAATTCGACGTCGCATTACCGACGAAGTTAATTCGAATTAAATTCTTCTGAATTACATTCGTCTATTATGCGACGTTTAGCGCAGGCCTCATTAAGTTTTATGTATGTTACAGTACTTTGGCTAACATCAGGCAATTTTACCTGTCAGAGAAAAATCAACCGACGGGAAAGGGTTTATTATTACCGGTACATGTACCTCCCTTTTGTATTGTTCTCTCTTACTGGAGATTTGATATCTAAACTCCCTTATTACATGCATGTATTGTAATATAATGTACTTCTATCAAAATTCAAAAGAAGGAAAATTTCTAATTTACTGTATCGCCATTGACATGCATGAGAGAACACTAAAAGAACATTTTTCACACGAGGTAATCCATTAACTTCACAATCTCATTCTCAAAAATTACACGTTATCAGTATAAGTATCATAATATTTGGCATTTTAATCAATGAATGATGCAACTACTGCACTGTAGCAGACCTTGCCCGGTGACGCGCTCGATCGAGCCAGGGCGCTCTAAAACACGGGCGGGGAAACGCGCATATAATTTGGCGAGTTATGTGTGATGCATCAAAGGACTGGCACGAGCGCGCTTGGGCTCAGAAAATCAACAAAAACGCAATTTCAATGGCGACAAAAAAAATGAAGAGTACCCGAGATAAATTCTTCGTTTTCGAAAGGAAGAAAACTTATTCCTGCCATTAGAAACACAAATAAAGAACAAGTAACTCCTTCAGATTAAATTTGTTTTAATTATATATTGTCAAGAATTTACTCTAGATTAATTTATTCTGAAACGTCAGCTATTTTCACTGATAACCCTTTAATCTCTTTTCGGCGTAATAAAAATATTCGTGATGGTTTAGTGCGTAGTGCCTTTAGAAAAAATCTACTGGCACCAACGGGTACCTTTTCTTGTTCCCGTACCCGTTGTTACACGTGTTCCTTTCTTAACTCCTCTACATGTATTTTGGGACCTAAATCTAATTTTGTTATTCAGCATAATTTTACTTGCATCTCTTCCGACATCATTTACTGTATTACTTGCAATAAATGTTGCATGCTTTACACCGGTGAAACTGGCAGACGTTTCGTTCCGTGAGGAACAATGATGTTAGTTATAGTTTATTAAGAACTTCACTTAGCAGTTTACAAATAAACTGAATTGTGTGAGTTGTACAAGAATCGTAAGATTAAATGTATATGCAAGCTAAAATTGTTATTATAAAATATTTTACAAGTTACAAATGGGATAGTAAACAAAATATAAAAATAAAACACGTTCGCTAATGTGACTAATAGCAATAAAATCGAAATTGTAGAATTAACTATACTGAGAATCACAAATGACTATGACTAAAACTTATATGATCTATTTATTTCATTTGTGGTTGATATTACACAAGTGTTTAGAAATCTCTTGGTGTTCACACTGGGTACCGTGAACTGACGTTGCTTTCTCAAACAATGATGTGGGACAGTCCTTGGTGGAAGTAAGCAGTGAAATTTATGATCTGGATTACCTTCAATGCTCTTAAACAGTTTTAAGCAGGCCTCCTTTCGTCTGGTACGGAGAGTTAGTAAATTGCTTTGTGTTAGACAGTCCATGTAGCGACAACCTGGGTAAATAATGGAAAGTACTCTTTGTTGCACCACAGTTGTTGCACTCGCTCTATATCATCGCTGAGATAATTAGGTAGTGCATAATGGAAAACTTGGGTACTGTATTCAAGGATTGGTCTAACACTGGTACAATAAAAGAGTATTATATGGAGAAGAGTATTTTACTAGCAACTAAAACACTCATAGAATCCATATTTCACTACATCCGGGAACCGAGTGGCGTATTTCTCGTGTAACGCTCGCGAGTGACATATCGACAAGTCAAAATTTACGCCTTTCGCCACAAGTTTCGAATCATGTAAATTTGAGCCAGTAACTTCTCTTAATTCAGTTTTTCACGTAAGATGACGTATTCGAAGAAGCTGTCAAAAAGTTAAGGTTTGTAGTTTTTGCATTAAATCCAGTTTATCAATATTACTTCCACGCATAATTTTTCATCGTCCAAATAATAAATAGAACATTACACGGTTGCTCAAATATATGGATTTTATGTTCTCGTGGCAAGGACAATATCTCACGAGTGAGCGCAGCGAACGAGTGAGAAATTGCTCTTGCCACGAGAACATAAAATCCATATCTTCTCGCCACCATGTAATATCCCCTTTATATTTCCGATGCTGGAATCTTAGCCCGTTAGAGTTGGATAATAAAGTAAATTCGCTTGTTAGCTTTTTTTACAATGTTGTTAACGTGTTGGTTCCATTTTAGGTCACTACTAATGGTTCTAATGGAGGGTCATTATGGTGAAGCTTGATTTTTTTTTCTCAGGCATGAGGAGGTCTAATCCTGTGGAGATGACATTAGAAAATACTTCGGTTTTTTCTTCACACGTTTCAGCCAGGTCAATAATACTCCAATCAACTTGATTTAGATATCTACCAAGTTCCATCTTACGGGAGGGTCTCGTATCCCTCTTGTAAATGACACGATTACGCGAGTTATGTGATCTTTCATGTGGGTGGATAACAATGGTGTTATGGTCAGACAGACCAAACGGTGGATGTGTCTCAACGGAATTTGTGTGGTGAAAATTGTGCAGATTGGTTAATACAAAATCGAGGGTAGTTGCCCCACAAGTTGGTACGTTTACCAACTGCTTAAGCCCAAATTGGCGACAGAAGTACTTGATTTCCAACTTATTAAAGTCATAATATCTGCGAGACGTTCTCTGGACGTAAATATTTCATTTAAAAACGAGCTTTCGACTGCCAGTCTGCAGTCTTCGACGGGTAAACAATAATGAGTGATAATGACTACGTCTACGGTTTAGAATTACCGTGAACAAACATATAAATAGTTCCGCCTACAGTTTATGACGTCTACGGTTACAATCATAAATATAAGTGACAGTTCCGCCTACATCAAACTCTATAAAGTCTGATAAATGTTCTATTTTTTTAAGTAAAAAACGGTATTGTTCTGGTAAATGTTTTGAATTATTGTCAGAATTGGTGGTGATTGCAGTATGCCAGGATTCCAGAGTTGCCCTGTGCCGGTAGTTTGCTTTGTCGATTATTTCGCTGTTGTTGAAGTCAATTCGGTGGTCGTAGGTCCAAGCATGTTTGGCTATGTTTGAACCACTCTTGTATTTTTCGACATTTCTCATGTGTTCTTTCTTCCTCGTTATAAATGCTCTGCCTGTCTCGCCAATGTAGCTCCACGAGCAATCTGAGCAGTTGATTCGGTAAATAACGTTAGTTTGTTTTTCACCTGCAATAATGATTCCACACCCAGGATACCTCCATTCAACTTCAGTTACTGACATTGTTAAATATTGCAGCATTTCATTGTTGTTTGCACTTGGAGGGTGATAAATCGTTGCGACGACCAGACAGTGGTGGCCACGGGGGAGGCGATGTGGCCTTGCCTGAACCCATAGTACTTCGAAATTGTCGTCTTCTAAATCACATAACGGTTAAATTTGATATTATTGATCATGTAAAGACAAACACCTCCGTATGAATCCTCAATGCGATCTCGTCTTAGTGTGTTATAATTGTGTATTGTGATTTGGTTATTGCCAATTGTGTCCCTCATCCACGTCTCCGTCAGGAAGATTAAATCCGGGTTAATTGGCGACGCCAGAAGACGAATTTCGTCGATTTTGGGCACAAGAGACCTCACGTTGGAGAGGAGAATTCTTGGGACATATTCATACTTTCTCGTCGTTGGATGTTTGGAGGGTGTCTTTGATTTAATATTAATTAGATTACTTCTGTTAAAGAAGTTAGGAACGGCACAAACACTATTCTTATAAGGTGGGATACTCGAACAGTCACCACGGCGTGAAATAACAGGAATAATATTATGGTAGTTACAGCTGGTATTGGCGGACGTATTAACGGACGGGTTTATGATCTCATAACGGGTTGGACAAATTCTAGGTAATTGAGCCAGTCGTTGGACAGGCGACTCTTTTTGTTCCCGAAATTATTTTTTTTTAAAGGACATACTAAAAGAGTACTGTAGTGTCTCTTACCATCTACTTCCGTCTCCGTTTTAAACACATCTGATCAGTCAAGTCCATTATTTTACATTTGGTACTAATCACGGCCACTTGAAGTTTGACTGTTTTTTGTATCTACTGCGCATGCGCGAGTAGATACATTGCTGTCGTCCGTGTAATATAAGGTAAGGTAAGTTAACAAAAGAATGCCTTCGGAGCCAATCAAAACATAGAATAAAACGATTGACTCACGACAGACCACCGAAGCCAAAATAACTACTGTACACCAAGTATTTCATAAGTCATTGTTGACAGCATGGGCGCATGAAGCGAGATATTTGACAAGGAACGGGATATTCAACAAGAGGAAGTTTTTACAAATTTAGTAAGTATTTTAAATATGAATCGTAGTCAATTCTCAATTGTGATGTACTAGACGTTGTTGGAATAATGATAAAAGTTTTTGAAAGCAAATTAATCGAGTCGTTGCGTGGACGATTTCATATTCAGACGAGGCAATTTATATGGCCAACATATCTGATCGAGCTTCGTAAACTGACAAGACTGTGCGTTGCCGAACAGAAATGGACGACCTTCTAAGAAAACAAAGTTAGCTTCATGGTCAAGCAACAATGCCCAAAACCTATGGTAGTCCACGAGCGAAATATACTATTAAATAACATATTGTCGATGTAGATGACAAATAGTCAAATGTCAGTAACTGGCAAGTCTATATACAGTATTAATGGAGTAAAATTGTATCCTGCAGCTGTCAATGTCATGCAAAATCTGTGTTATGAATGTGCAAACATTTATTGTACCTTTTTCTACATGTATGCATACGTCTTGAAGAACAATTAATGTATGGTTGCTCTTATAATTTTGATGACATAATTTGCTGGACATTTTTTTTTCATTCACTATTAAAATTTACAGCAGTAATACTCGAGATGCTTGTTGTTATCTCAAGCGATTTTCTTTACCTTCTAACTAGATTGCATTATTGTTTGACAAATTGTTGTAACGAAAATATTTATATACTGTCTTAAATTAGTCGATTAAGTCAAATTTTGTGAGTTGTTATATAGTTATGTTAATTTGATTGACCTACTTAAAGCTTTACTACCATACTTTACGACTATAGCTTTTAGTACCATAGCTTTAATAGTCAAGCTATTAGTGCACTGCCTCTCACCACTGACGACTGGAGTAAAGCCCATTTGGATTGAGTTAGTATTCGAATGGGCGACCATGCACCTGTCCGGGCTTGGAACTCATGCCAGATATGAGTAGAGTTGTTAGCACTTAGCCTTCTGTGCCTTGCTGGCTTTACTCGGAGAGTCTGAGTTGACCGACTTCTTTATCAAAGTTAAAACACAGCATGGCCTGTGAGCATACAGTAGACAATTTTGTCAAAAATCTTGTTCAGCTCTAGATCTGAATACAAGGTTGTTACAACTAGATACAATCAGCTATGAATACAAGGTTGTTACAAGTACACAGTTGCATCATTGTTTTTACCATAGTAGCTATAGGCATTAAACGCAGTAGATACATGCACGCCTGGGCGTGCCTATTTTTTTCCCTGTAGCTTCTAAAGTTCGAGATTCATTCAAGACTATAACTAGTATGTATAGGTATATAGTTCATTAAAATAACATTTATAGAGCAAATAAAGCAAGATTACGACTTAAAACCACACATATACTTGGTAGCATATAAGCTTAAATGGAGGTTCGACTTTCACAGACCACAGGTACAGTCCAGGGCCGGATTAACGGCCTGTTGGGCCTGGAGCTGTAAGAGACAACAGGGCCTATATAATGTAGAGTGTTTTTATGCGACGTCATCAAAATTATAAAATACACAAAGCTGTCTCTTTTTACATGTCTTTAAAGGCTGTTTTCAATTACGTCCGCTTTGCCCGCGCGGGCGGAGCGTGCATAGTATTCTATTCAGCAACACTCCGTGCTCGCTCTCAGTCATTTAATATTTAGGTATTGGAGATGTTGATCCAGCGTCTTCGATCACAGTGAAAACAGATATCAGACACGAATTTTCAAGAAAGGGTTGGGAGGGAGGGCCGTTCCACTGTTTTCGTCGGCGCTGGTCGGAAACTGAGAAAGAGCCAGGTCGATTTGTCTTTTGTCTTGTTTTATCCTTTTGTTCTTGGGTTAGTGAGGAGTGATGGTTATTGACAACGGGGTATCTAAATCAACCCTCCTGCTGGTCAGTCACTGGGTCATAACTGTCGCCCTTTTACTGATCCCATCCCCGTCCATTGGCTCTCTTAGCGTGAGCTATATGCATACGTGCATGGGTCCTGTTTTACGAAATTATCGCTCTTCTTTAGAAACATGGTCCTTTAATCTCTTGGGAATTTGATCCACAATTTGACGAAGCAGTGGAGACACACGTCCATTTTCGACAAACAGAAAAGACTGTACATTGGGTGGATTGGACGGGAGAACCATGTGGGATCAGTACTGGGGGGTGGCAGTTAGTCATGATCATATCCAAAAGATTATCTGTGGCGAAGTATTGGATAACCCTTCTACTCTCTATTTTCGCGATCCCTCGTCATTCAGAGCAGGGGAACTTCACTGTGACTATTCTCAGTGGCAACAGCTGGCAGGTGATGACCCCCCCCCCCCCCCCCCCAACAGGTCCAGGTTTTGACATGGATTCGTGAAAGTGTTTCTGTTTTCGACTACTTTAGGCATTACCGTGGAACATTTAAAGGCAAAAACTATGACTCTGCTCGACCACCGACCCGACATTTTAAGAATAATATTTCTTGTAAACCATTCTCTAGTTTCGTGCGGAAAACCTTGATTGATAGTTGTTTCGCGTATTCGTTTCTCTCCGACTCTTACGTAATGATACTTAAACGGAATTTAGGAATTGGGTGAGGTTTGGATATGAGATTTGGAGAAAGGAGGTTTAGAATAAGGTTTGGAGTTTTATATGGTGTGTATATATATATATATATATATATATATATATATATATATATATATATACATATACATATATACGTTTTAGGTGTTTATATGTGGGTATATACATATAGGGATGGCAGATAGTGATAGTGAAAGCGTTAATTGAGTGAAGTGAAAGAACGCGCAGGTCAACATTATCTCCAATACCTAAATATTAAATGACTGGGAGCGAGCACGGAGTTTTGCTGAATAGAATACTATTCACAACACTCGAGAAATGAAGCGCGAAGTCTAAAACATTAAATTTAGGCAGAACATGAGCGGAATTACGCCATGATGTGTTTCCCGGTTCGGTCAGGTGATTTTGCTATAAAAGAAAGCACACACTCTGGCAGAAACAAAAGTCGTATTTTTATTTTTTTACTTGAATAAATACATGTAATTGCCAACACAACATTACTATACTAACATTATACAAATGCAGGTACAATACAGACAAGTCAATAACCAGAGACAGTATTATTATTTAAGTTTCATAATCCATAAGAGCATAACTAAATTACGAATTATGCGCATCATTGGTCTGAGGGCAAATTTGACATCTTAACACTGGGGGCGTCGGTTTCTATTAACCCGACAATTAGCTCTAATGTGTCCCAGGCGGTTGCAACCATAACAGCGCACAATAGAGTATGGAAATGTCGATCGGCGGGTAAAAGCCAGGGATTGCCGTTGGTTAGCCTTCTCAACTTTCGCCACCAAATCCAGGATCTTTTCGTGATCTTTGTCACCAAACAAAGGCAGTAAGTAATTACGAAACATAGCATCAGATTGGCTGAGAAAGAACTCACGAGCTTAAACAACATAGTATCCTACAACGTTAAATATATATATACCATACAAGTGTATATTATGCAAGCAATGTATTGGTGAATTATATAAACTTTAAGTCAGCACAATCAGAATAACGGCTGATCGAATCACACTACAAAATATGAACATAAAATCACCGTATTCATAACTCCGTTTGTAGTTATCAATCAGAAGAACGGCCAATTGAATCACACTACAAAATATAACATAAAGTCACCATGTGTAGAACTCCGTGTGCAACAATCAGAACAACGGCTGACTGAATCACGCTACAAAATCTGAACAAATTCATCATATTAATTGAAACTCCATTCGTAATTTGTCAAACCATCAGGCGAAAGAACGGCTGAATTAGATGAACTCAGAACTTATTAAGTCAATACATGAAACAAGGTTAAAACTAGGAGTCAGTACCAGAACTATATAACATGCTGAAAAAACGATGAGGAACTAATTAGAGCGAGCACGATTGAACACAAACAGTAATTACAGAAAACACATGCCATTCAGAGAGGTAGCAGCTATTAAAAGTTAGCGAAGCGAAATAGGGCGTACCTCTAGTTTTTCTTCTGCCGTCAATGGAGCTTGACCAGCGGGAACATCTTCGAGAACGTCTTCAACAGGCGCCGGAGCAGGATCTATAGCTTGGTTTACTTCATCTTGAACAGGAGCTCGAGGTATTTGTACATTACGCTCGGCCATGTTCCTGAAAATTCGTGACTGGATTCACCGCAAAGTTTCACTGTTTTCGCCGGCATTGCTTGGAAACTGAGAAGCCAGAGTGTGTGCCTTCTTTTATAGCAAAATCACCTGACCGAGAACCGGAAACACATCATGACGTAATTCCGCTCATGTTCTGCCTAAGGCTACGTCCACACGTATACGTTTTCGTAGCGTTTTCATATTGTTTCAGGTAAGTAGACCATTGTTTTCTATTCCCTTGAGGACGGAGAATAATATGAAAATGCTACGAAAACGTATACGTGTGGACGTAGCCTAAATTTAATGTTTTAGACTTCGCGCTTCGTTTCTCGAGTGTTGTGAATAGTTTAGTTCACTTGGGGAGTTCAAATATTTCCAACTTTCAAAACCCGGTCCGCCCACGCGGGCAAAGCGGACATAAGGGAAACAGCCCTTAAATGAACAACGTTGCAAATCTCCGCCGAAACTGTCGGAAATCGATACAAATAATTCTTTAGTTACTGACAGTGTTTTTGAAACCTTTGCTAATTACTATATGTACATTCGAAGTGATGTCCAAAACATTTTGAAATTAAAAGTTAACTGTTTTGGTTAAAAAGTCGGTTGCATCGATGAATTTCAGATAATCAGCGCCATTCTCGCGCGCCAAAAATAGGTGATCACCACTGACCTATATATATAACTGGACTGCGTACTCCTATTACCTTTGAGTTAGGAAAAGTGTCCCCAAAATCGTTTTCAAAATGGCGGCATTTATGGGTCCTTTTGCCAATGGTGCAGGTCGCTGACGGATACTTAAGGACCAGACTGGTGACACATGTTTTTAAAACTGCCTGTATTTTGCTCGGCATTCAGTCGAATTATGCCGATTATTTATAACTCGATAAAGTCTTCATATTTATGGAAGATGAAAGGTTTCTGACTGACGGGTTTTGACGGTCTTCCACTGTCCCAGTCTGAATATAGTTTGTCGTCCGGTTTCTTGTTTTAACGACGGGAAAATAGACGGACGAACTTGCCGTTTACCGGATTTTAAAACACCTGACAACTGATGAGTTTCTCGTCTGCTATTGACACTTGGAAAAGGTTGATAAAGACACTCTAAGAAGAACTCGGTACGCCTCGCTTCTTAACGATTTTCTCGTCTCTGGCCTCTCGAGACCTTCCCCAAGAAATTAACAATGAGCAACCGTGCATGCATTAACTCTTTCCTGTTCGAATTGGTCTTTAGTATTTTATTCTGCCTAACGCCAGACGATTTTATTCTGCTCTGGGGAAGTCCTCAGACAGGAACGATTTATAAACTAATGCGGGCCTGTTTACATGAGCCGGGCTAGGCCGGTTAACGGCTCACGCGATTGATTAGGATCTTACTGTGGTTTTGAAACTCGCATAAACTAAACTGTACAAAGAAGAATTGGTTTAGTTTAGTTTAGTTTAGATGTAAACTAATTTTGGAAAGAATTTCGAGGAAAGAATTTCGTGACACGAGTCAGCCCAGTTTCCTGTCCGAATTGGTCTTTAGTATTTTATTCTGGCTGACGCCGGACGATTTTATTGACCTCTTGGGGAAGTCCTCGGACAGGAACGAGTTATAAGAAAATCGCTTTGTATTTACATAAATATTATTTCTTCCTGCGATAAGTACATGTCAGTGGTCGCTACCATTAGCAGAAGGACCCATAAATGCCGCCATTTTGCAAGTGAAAATGGGGACACATTTTTAGGCAGCACCCGCAGTCCAGTTATATATATAGGTCAGTGGTGATTATGCTCAGTACTCACACCAGTCTCTTGCTCCGTTTTTGCCCGGGTCGAGCTAAACAGCCTAACAGGACCACAGAATTATTTGATTTTTGTGTTTTGACACAATGATATTGGCAAAGAACACTTATTCACGCTATGACATTATTTCTTTAGTGTTTAGTGTTTACTATATTTATTATTAAATGTAATATTGTTGTCTGGCAAAAGAAGGGCCTATTTCTCTCTTGGGCCTGGAGCTGGAGCCTCATCAGCCCCCGCCTTAATACGGCCCTGGTACAGTCTTCGTCTTGAGGTATCTGGATCAGCCATAACATGCAATAGTGAATACATTTTTTTCATCATTAGTGTAATTTTTAATGCGGAGGTTTCTTAGCATCTTCTTTCAGCCGTCTCAGTTTTCTTTGCTCATGGTGGATCTACTTTCGAAGCAATAAAACAGCATGCATGCAACGGCACCGTAGTTATATGACACCTACTCAGATTTAGTACAGTAGGTGCGCAAAAACAAGTGCCTTGAGTCTCCAAGGAGCGCTTTTTATACAGCGCGTCTGTTTTACTCTGGGCAAGGCCTGCTGTACATGGTTAATATGGTTTGGAATTATTGGTAAAAGAAAATTTCAAGCATGAGAATATTTACATTTTATAACCATATACTGAGACCAGTTGCAAAAATGCAACGTCACAACGTCAAGGCCTGGGTGCAGCATTCAACCAGTGACCCTCTTTAAAATGCTTATGCTAACGCAGTGCTCTGACCATTGAGTTTAAATATCGAAAAAATTCTGAGAGCTTATAGTCAAAGTTGCTAAGAAGCAACATCTTGATAACTCAAAAGGTTTAATCCATTACTTGTATAGGATGTCCAAAGATATACTCTCTTTGATGGGTAAAAATCATTTGATGTTAGACATTTGAAGTAAAACGTTCAATAAAGGGGCCATTCTTGGCCAGCTCAGGCATAAATTAGTGAAGTTTGCTACAGTATAAACTGCAATGTTATAGTCATATACAGTATATACTGTATGACTAATTTAACCAAAAGCTGTAAATCATCCATCTTTAGAAAATATATACATGATATTATAATGATAATTAAAGAAAATACAGTAACTAGTAAGTTGTATATATAAATAAGTTTTGTGGAAACACCACGTAAAATATTTATTTGCTAAGCTTTTGGCCTGTCGACTCAGGCCTTCATCAGAGCAATAACAGATGAAGGCCTGAGTCAACAGGCCGAAAGCTTAGCAAATAAATATTTTACGTTGTGTTTCCACAAAACTTATTTATATTACATTATCGGTGCCATGAAAAATTTCAAAGAATTAACTAGTAAGTTGATCAGAAAAAATACCTTCAGGTATCAAAGTCCAAGAATAAGGGAGTAAAGTTCATAAAAACTTTATCAGAAAAGTTAGACATGAAATATACGGCATACAATTATATTATATCCTTTGGAATTGATTATATTTGTTATTACTTTGATATTTTCTTCCACAAATTAGGCCAAAAAATAATGCCAATACCAACATTGTTATTTTAGTGATATCAGTGCAGTGAACACTAAAGTTTAGTGACATTAAAAATTGCTGTTCTTGCCAATAAATTGTTAACTGGTCTCTCTATTATTGTTTCTGTATTTCATAACTTACACCAATATCAAATACCGTAAACACAATTGCAATACATGTACTATAGTTTTCAGCCAGAAATAATTCCTATTGACTTAAGTTAGTAGCAAGTTAATGGAAAAGTAATCATGAAATACATGTGTAATTAATCAGGAGATATATACTTGCAACAACTTAGCTTCAGAAACTTAAGACTCTGTTCTAAAAACTGACTAGAAGAAAATTCTTAAACACAGACTGATATAATAATAATAAAATACTACATGTACACTGTACACTACAAGTCTCACCATGATTCCTTTTAAATTTTATTTTTAATCCATCTTGTTGCATGAGTGCTTGGGATGGCAAATCTGTGCTGCCTTTAGGCCATACACCTAAAATAAAAGCACCAGTAAAATAAAAAAATATTTAATACAGGTACACAGTAGGACGGGATGTTCACTATGTTTGGAGACAGCAATGTAAACAAAATGAGGAAACATTATTGTAACCATTATTTCAAAGAAATAAAAAATTAAGCATCAAAATGAGAGACAATTGAAAATTGATCACATGAATTTGTGACAACCCCAGAAGCCTTTTAACTATACACTGTGTGTTTACAAGAACATGAACAAAGTTGCTGGTAAATGCAATTTACTTGGGTAATTACCAAATTTAAAATGTATATATCACTACACTCAAGATTTTCCTTCAGAACATGTACATGTAGTTTTAATCAAGTGAAATACCAAATAAAATATGCACATGTACTGGTAAATGTAATATTAATTGTACTTGTAACACCTACACAAGTTCTATTACGGTTAGGATACATGTACATGTACATTGTACATAGCTTGGTCCAGTTCACTCAGAACTAGCTACTGTATCTAGCCTCAAAATAAATCTTGGAAATTTACCAGTCATTGTGACTGGTAAGAAATGAAATTTGCCAGTCACGGAGGATTTGTTACCGGTCATATTTGTTTTTTCACTTATTGGCTATTAACGTTTAAATAAGTGTAACATGCACTTGGGTAGCCAGTATAAGTTAGTTTACTTATTGGACAACATGGTCCAGTTCTCAAAAAAATATGTTATTTCTTTGGCAAGAAAAAGACAAACAAAGAACAAGAACCATGAAACACATTTTATTTAACAGGTATAATGAACAAAATATTAACTGTGTGTTACGATTGAAACTGTGATAACATTGTATAAAAGGTAACAAGTAAATGTATCTTTTGCATAATAAGACATTAAAAGTTCTGAATCTGTCCTGGGAATCTGGGGTAAAATAGAACCCAGATATTTTCTCAGAGCACAAGGGCAATCATTTTATTGTTAAATTTATTGCACTTTCTTGCAACTTTTACAATCATCGTATTTGTATATCAGTTAAAAATATAAAGTGGTTTGCCTCTGAGACAGGTGAGAGTTGACCAACATGGTCTGAGATGAGTGTGTCGATGTGCAAAAAAGTGTAGTTTTTTTTTACAAGTTAATCTTTTTCTTTGGCACCAGTTGTTTCGGAGTCAGACTGCTGCTACATGTACAGTATGTGTGTACTATGTGTGATGAGGTATCATCTGAAATGCAGGTGTTATATTTGGATGAATATGCGTAGTCAGGGTTCGAATTAACATATCGCGATTTGCAAATCACAAACATAAAAACTCCAAAATCACGATGCAAAGTAACCGCTGAGTGCCTTCCAATAACTTATTCGCATCGTGTTTTGGTTTATTACAAAACAAAACAACAGCCTTGGATAGTTCTCACGTTACATCGCATCATAACAATAAAAACATTGTGAAACTGAAACACTGCTACTGCTAATTTATCCTTCATAATTCAGTGAGATTTTGAGTGCAAAAATAAAACAAACACATGTCATTTCAGACACATTTCTAACACAGTTGTTTTGCCTGCACAGTTTCTGCAGTTTCAAACATCACATTTAATACAAGTAAAATGCTTGGAAAGGTTTGAATTATGTACTGATGAGTTTGATGTTTGAAACAAGCTTAAATAAATGCATTGTTTTTTACGCAGCATTTCGAATTCTAGTCTAATCCAGAACTCCAACGCCGCTTCTGTCTGAAATACCAAAGCGGAAGCGGAAGTCAAAACGGGGGGATTAGTCCCAACCCCCCTACTTTTTCAACAAAATATTTTCGCGATGCACTTTTCAAATGTTAATTCGAACCCTGGTAGTGCTTTCTGGGTTGTGACGTAGTGCGAGACATCCACTTGAACAGTTTTAAGGTGTAAGACATCTGATTTTTCCCAAACTGAACGTCTGCAACAATTATAAAAGCAACATTTTCCAAAACAAAAAAAACTCAATTTCACTTGCATTTTTTGGAGAAAAAATGTACTGGTCATGCATGACCAGTAAGCCACATTATTATATGGCAGCAGCGCTGAGAGGTCCGAATACAGAAATCCTGTAATTTGATTGGTTCATAAGCGGTCGGATATTTCCCGTATCCGCCCGCTCAGAGCGGAATCTGCCGTTCGGGACCGTAAGTTAATTTTATAAACAAAATGGCAGTCATGTCAGTATATCAGCAACAAGATGGATTATAATTTCAGAACTACTCATTGTTGAAATATATCGTGCAGGTATGTTGTTGGAAATTTTATAAGCTTTCATTTGATGTATAGTTCGAGTTTCCACGTTTTGGGAAAGTTTTTAAAATGTCCAAAACGTTCGTAACATTGTTCGTAATAACATTTACTTCTCACAACTCACAAGTATTAGAATTCCAGATGATTTTTTATTCAAACTACCGTATTTTCTGGGTGATAACCCACGGGTTATCTCTTAATTTTGCTAGTAAACATAATTAGTGTGGGTAATAGGGTGGTGCGGGTAATCTGTTGAATTCTTAAGACGACGCCATCACAAAGACTGGAGACCAAGGATTCTACTTTCATCTTTCAACTACTGGTACTGTGCTGTTTTTAAATTTTGTGGTCCCAAACCAAGGGAGCACGCCAGACTGACCTGTATTTCTTCTTCTTGCAGTATATTCATTAGTGTATTGCAGGCACGGGCTACGGCCCGGTTATTTCAATTTCGGAACACGCTCGGGTTTCCTTCAGCCCCATAGCCCACGCCTGCGATACGCTAATGATATATACCGCATTATTCAAAATGGCTGAATATAAAGGAAGGAACGCTGAACAAAGAAGAAATACAAGTCAGTTTGGCGTGCTCCCTTGCCCAAACCTATTATTAGCAGCTGCGGGTTATCAGATGGTGCGGGTAATACACTGATTTATTTTTCCAAAAGTAACATTTTTGTTGCTGTGCGGGTTATACGCCGTGCGGGTTATCGCCCAGAAAATACGGTACTTAACGTACGATCTTGAGCAATATGTCAAACAAAAGCAATTGAAAATTACTATTTGGGGTAGAAAGTTAAGGATTCTAGCTCAACGGAAAGTACTTTAAAAATGGGAAAATGTCTGCCATTTTCGTTTAGTTTGCAAGAAAGATGGATCGAGTTTTCACAGAACGTTCACAAGATTTATGGCTATATAATAAACTACTTATTGACCTCGCTTGTTCGGTCTGTACTAGTGAAATATCGGACCTCTGTTTTTTGCACAGACCTCAACTCGCTGTGCTCGTCTCGGTCCGTACTAAAAAAACATCGGTCCGATATTTCACTAGTACAGACCTCACGCTCGGTCAATAAGTAGTTAATATTTACCAGACAAACTGGATAATTTCACTGGTCAATGACCAGCACTAATTTTGAGGCTTGTACTGTACAATAATAATGCTCTTGTGATGTTTTGAGTCACAAATAAAAAAATAGAAAAGCTTCAACAGCTTCAATGGCTGTTTTTAATCAAATTATTTAAAAAGTTTTTCACCAAATTACAGCATTAATAAAGGTATAAATGTACAGTAGACTCAATACAGTACAGCCATAGAATCCATAGAATAATACTTCCTGTAGCTTTTATATAATTATATATGTATCTATGAGTACAGGAAATACACTATAGTCACATGAAACTGATGAAAGGAAACAAATTTAGCAAACGATCTTTAGATATTTTAGTTTTACCAGTAACATTGTGTTAGTAACGTAGTTATAGATAGTCGTTTATAACAGGCGGGAAGAATATTGAACACACGCTGTGTCATACTCATACAAGTCGATTTCGTTTTCGCAGACTACATTTTCACTAGTGCATGTAAAATTATTTGTATTACAGTATTAAACTCCCGACACTGCCTTTCATGAACACTATTATTTTCACTATTGAATTAAGTTATATTAAGAGATCTAAACAGCCAAGGAAGTGCAACCGTGCTACTGTTATTAATAACAATCATTTTATGCCGGTCGTCAAGACTTCAAATGCCATATATCACATACACACAACTACCGAATAATAGCAAGACCAATTAGAAAAAATAAAGAAATTAATAACGTTTAAACTGTGTTAATATCACATTTATCGTACCTTCCTTTTTGATTTTCTTCAGTTTGGCCTTCACACTAAGCCCGCCGTTTCCAGTTGTGCAGCTGGATGGCCACGACATCGTCGCCGTAAAGCTTGGAGAAGCTACGTTCCAGTTTTCCGAAGACTTACGATGACCCTTGTGTGTCTTTTTCTTGTGAGATCGTGGTTTCACGTCTTTGTCACGAGCCTGTTTCGTAACAGTCTCAACAAATACACTGTTTGGAAATTCCGCCATTTTGTTGCGCAGCATATCGATTTTTGAGCACGCTTGACACGCGCGGGTAACTCGCGGGAACTGCGAGTTGTAACCGCGGTACATTTAACCATAATGCTTTGCGACCTCAACTATTCCTACAAAAGTTGATTGTTTTAAAACCATATGTTCCAATAATTCTGCAAGAAACATATTTACTGCACGCAAAGGATTGTTGTTAAATGTACAAGTCGTCATCTTTTTCGGTACGGTCAATTGCTAGCATGCGCTCTGGGGGACGGGGCATAGGCACTGATGGGCATAGGCGTATGGGCCGGGGGGGAGTGGGGGGCTGTAGCCGCCCCCAAATTTTGGGCATCTCGGATTTTTTGGGCAGCAAGATAAATTGGGCAACGGGTTTTTCAAATGTTTCCATTTTTTCAAAGGATAAATTTAAATATTATTGATAATCACTTTGGTGAGACTCAAAGTGCGAGTCGGCATTTTGTTTGTCAGTTAGTCACTATATAGCTTTATTTTTGTCAGAATTTTGATATTTTTTATTCTCAATGCCGACATTCATGTCTTTACTGAATCGTGCTTTGTTGTCAATACGGGCAGATTGTCAAATCCCAAAGGACGCAATCACGCAATTTTTTCCCCTTCCTCTTAAGGTGCTGTTACACGATGCGATTTTTCTTGCAACTTGCAACAAATCAATGAATGTTCAATGTTGTAAGTTGCATAAAAAATCGCACCGTGTAACACTCCGTAGCAACTTGCGATTTTGTCATTTTTGCCGTGTTGCACTAGTTGCAAGAAAAGTATAATAATAATAATAAGTTGGATGGGTTCTACTTTTTGCTGCAACTTACAACAAAAAGCGCAAGTTGCTCAACGTGTAACACCCTTCCTGCAACTTGCGATTTTTTTTTGCATATGTAAATTTGTTGCAAGTTGCTAGAAAAATCGCATCGTGTAACAGCACCTTAAATTAGTGAGTTAAAAATTAAAAGTTTCTAAAACGCAACATGCACAGCACTTGTCTTAATGACCTTTTAAAAGTTATTAAATTAAAACTTGTATGAGTTGTATCGAAAAACGAAAGGTCGCACTGGAGAATAAAATCAGTAGATTTGAGTCGCGTGCTGGGCAACATGTTTTTCAGCAGTGCATCTTATGAGCATCGTTTGTTTTCGATTGTTTCGTAAAAATTTGGGCAACTTGCGAGATTTTTTGGCAAATGGTTCAACGCCCCCCCCCCCCCCTTGGAAAAAATTGCATGTACGCCTATGGGATGGGGCGCGTATGCCCCCCCTTGCACCCCCTAGCTAGTGTCCACCACTGGTTGTGTTTTGACAGTTGTGTTGTGTCGTATGTGTTGCGTCGTTGTGTTGTGTCGCGTTGCGTTGCGTTGCGTTGTGTTGTGTTGTGTTGTGTTGTGTTGTGTTGTGTTGTGTTGTGTTGTGTTGTGTTGTGTTGTGTTGTGTTGTGTTGTAGGGATCTCCACGGATGAATAAATTTAAATTTAACTAATTTAAAATAACAAAGGGTTGCTTACCCCAACACCAACCATAATCCTAACCCTAATGCAAAATTTCTAATTTTACCTCTAAAAGGTCACCAATAACTAGGATAGCTAGAATGACTGGGTCACGCAGCATGGGGATATCCCTAGCTACGACACCTGCCTGACATTCAGCAAACAGGCAGCTCAATTTCACGATGTGGATACCCGCTTTGCGAATATTTTAAGTACACAAAACGCACAAATACCTTGCTTGTTATCTTAAAACGCCGTCCACACGTATCCGGATTTTTTTGAAAACTGTTTATTTAACAAATAAAACATAACGCTACCTGCATATGTACTCTATAAAGGTATACGTTTGACGTGATTTGAACACGACAGAAGTTGAGTAGAGGCACGAAGAGATAGCCAAGTGCCTTTACACTTGTTTCATGTTCAAATCACGTCAAACGAACGTTTATAAGAGTACATATGCACAGGAGCGGTATACTTTATTTGTTTTATAAAAAATCAAGCTAAAAGTGAGGTAGAGCTAACGCCGTTTCCTGTTCTCTTATAAATGTACGCAGCCCAGCCAATCAGAGCATGCGTAGTGGGCCCCTTATTTTATAATGTACTATCAAGTTTTATTTTTAAAATAAAGGCTTATTGTAGTAGTGCTGAGTAGAGTTAGAATTAGGTTTAGGGATAAAATTAGGGATTAGGTAAGGTTATCTTTAAATTTTGGGATACTCATAAAATTTCAGCCACTATTTTGGTAATACAAAAGCGTCAATATAATTAGCAATAAACTAGAAGTTACTATCGCAAGGAAGTGCTGCCTGGTACAAAATTGGATAAGGGTGTAAAAGAAAAAAAGCCTTGTGTTTTTAAGGTTGTTTTTAAACTTGTTAGCAGTGACGTTTATACCAGAACCCTGATTATGGCGGACGAGCTGGTGCTTCCCTTGTTGTAGCATATTTAGGAGTTTAATGCATGTTCATTAATTTTTAACTCAGCATAATGACAATTATTATGTATTAGCCACAATAATGCATTGTGTACTTTTTGTCTTCTCACAGTCACATCTTTGAATGTGTTATCTTTCCCTTTGACTTTGACAATAATCACAGCCAAGTCTTTAGGATATCTTGGCAAAGAGGTTGCAAGCTCTTTCACATTTTGTGGCAAGTTAATACAATGCCCTGAGTAACCTCTTTGTCCACCAGGTTTAATATAAACTCTCATGATAGGGAGAGCACGAGCAATCAACATTTCCTCAACTTGAGTCAAGTTTTGTAACTCATGTGGAACACACGAAGGAATCATTGAATTTTCAAGTGAAAACTTTTTGGGAGATTTTTTATCTCTAGAACATCTTGAACACACATAATCATTAGGTGACCTTGGTTTAGATTTTAATGGCCATGCCTCTTGACAAATTGTACATTGAGTGATAGAAAATTCAACTGATTTATGGAATTTATTAATGTTAGATTTTGCCCAACATTGTTGTTCAATCCCACCACTTTTTGTGATGTCAAATTCTTTTAAATATTCCTGCTGATTTGTTATTTGGGTCTGTGACAGTTTTTCTTTATCAATATGAGCTTTCTCTGCTCGTTTTCTTTTTTGATAGATTCTAGCTCTTTCAAGTCTAGCTTGTTTCTCACTGTCAGTTTCCTCTGACCATTTTTTTCGTTGCGACTCTCTAGCATTTACAAGTCTTGTTTGTTGCTCACTGTCAGTTTCCTCTGACCGTTTTTTTTGTTGCGACTCTCTAGCATTTACAAGTCTTGTTTGTTTCTCACTGTCAGTTTCCTCTGACCATTTTTTTTGTTGTGACTCTCTAGCATTTACAAGTCTTGTTTGTTTCTCACTGTCAGTTTCCTCTGACCATTTTTTTTGTTGTGACTCTCTAACATTTACAAGTCTTGTTTGTTTCTCACTGTCAGTTTCCTCTGATTGTTTTCTTTTTTGAAACTTTTTATCATTTTCAAGTCTAGTTTGTTTTTCACTTTGAGTTTCTTCTGATCGTTTTCTTTTTCGATACTTTCTATCCTTTTCAAGTCTAGTTCGCTTTTCACTTTTGGTTTCTTCCGAATGTTTACGGAATTGATTTACATGCAATTGAACCGGGACAATTTCAAATAAATTTGTATTTAATTCACTTGACAGAGAACATAAATATTCCTCTAATTCAATGATATCATCGTATTTCATGACAACAGCAGTGCCATTAGGATCAGGCATGCCATTACAATTTCTGGCATGAGGATCAAATAAATAAAAATAATCTAGACCCTTTATCAAGGCCATCATATAGCCTTCTAATATTAAAAAAGCATAATTGTCATTTGTAAAAGTATTCATCAAAGCTGAACGAATGGTAAAGTAGGGAGCCTCAACTTCATGCTCACTACTGATCAGACCTTGGTGGTCTTTTCTATAATTTATAAACCATATTTGTTTTTTATTTTCTGCCTCAATGGGCTCCACCACAATGGGCAGATCAATATTAGTTTGTGCCTCAATGGGCTCCGCCACAATGGGCAGATCAATATTAGTTTGTGCCTCAACGGGCTCCGCCACAATGGGCAGATCAACAGTATATTTTTGTGCCTCAACGGGCGATATAATATTTGTGTCGATCACTGATCGGCATGTCTCAATGGACGAGTTCTTTGACTTGTCTTCTAACCAACGACAACAAACAACAGTTGGTAAGTTGTTCAGTGACAGAAATCCCTCACGAGGAATGAGATCATTGTTAAAAGCATTCAAGTACATGTTGTCTCCTTGTACTAAGACATTGTCAATGGTTGTCGAGTTCCACTCGATAACTGGAATAGTTTGTGCTGTTAACAGCGCCGATAAACTCATGAAAGAACACTGCTTTCCTCGAGACTGGCCACTGAAACCTTCATGGCCTTGATGAATACTTCCACGAGAAAGTAAAGACATGATGTATTTGTTCTTACCGTGAATTTTCTGTCGAGGAAGAACTTCGAGAAGCTCTGAATATCGAAGGCAACGTGTAGCGGAACATGCGCACTGAGTCCCATCAACTCATATATTGATGACGTAATGCCGACAGATAAATATTAAACAAACAAACGCAAAATTTAACAAATCGAGATCTGGTCGGCTATACATAGCTCGGAAAAAGGACTGGGCATGAGGCAACGTCAAGA